>CAEFZP010003124.1:0-550909 GCA_903064625.1 Mallotus villosus
CACACACACACACACACACACACACACACACACACACACACACACACACACACACACACACACACACACACACCACACACACACACACACACACACACACACACACACACACACACACACACACACACACACACACACACACACACACACACAGGTGCTAAATGGACTCTCGCCGGTCGTAAAAATCTAACAAAAACCCAGTTAACAAAGTCTTTGTATCACCACACGTCCACACAGGCTCGTGAGCATTGTTCTATTGGGGACCCACACGGTTACTGATAATGACAAATAACGAAACATGTAAAAGATGCTTATATCACACACAAACGCTGCATGTGGATGAATAGAGGCAGAACTCACGGTGTTGACAGCATGCATCTGTGTTACAGAGTAAAGCAGTGAAACTGTGCCTGCCTGCCTCCGTGCCCCCCTGAATGACGGCAGTAAAACATGATCCTCTTAGAGCCTCCAAAGTTTCTGCTTTGATGCACAGTTTCCCCAACGCTACAAAGGAGACATTTCGGAAAAAAAGACTCATTCTTCAAGCTATAAGTTTCAATTTCCTCTGAACCGAGCGTGCCTGAGAGAGTGTGTGTGTGTGTGTGTCTGGGGACAGCAGGACAGACGGACAGTCAGGAGACACAGCGTGCAGCCACCGCCGCTCTGCTTCGACGGCACGACACAGGACTAACAGACTAAAAGCAACAACTCGTTTACCGCCGGAGGCCACCGATTCGACTCAATAACCTCCCGACGCCGACGGCGGGCCCCGCAAATGTTTACAGTATCTCTCTCTCTCTCTCCCCCGGATCGATTTGAAGGAAATGTCACGCTTCTGGGAAAAGGTGAAAAGGGGAGGGCTGCAACAGAGCGGCGATGTGGATTGTGAAAGTGAGGCGGGAAAGACGCGGCGTGCCCCGTGGTGGCGGTAATGCGATGAAAGCCGCATCAAACCATGTACCGCGGAGAACAGGTTCGCCGACTTTAACCCGAACAGACTACTCGCACTGAGGCTCCGATACTGACTCACACACACACGCGAGCCGGGAATCAAATATGCTCCGTGGGTTTTAAAGAGTCCTCCAGATCCGACACTACAGAGCGACAGAGAGCGCGGGGCATCTCAGGGCCCGCCGGTCGAGGGCCTCCACGTCCCCTGGAGGAGGAGGCAGGACAGGAAGGTGAGCGCGTCCCGGACATCCCGCGGAACCCAAAATAGAGGCCCGCGGGTCAGGGAGGAGCGTTACTTCATGAGGGGATACAGTCTGATGGAGGGTGTGGGAGATGAGGGTGGAACTGGACTGCGTTGGCGTGAGACTCGGGGCGCCTCTCTAACTGACCGATGTTTCGGATGGTATAAGCACATGCGGCTGTTTGTGGAGTCCCTGTGGAAAACGTCCCGGTTCCACCGTATTTAACAGTGTATTTCACAGCACACATCCTTGGGGGCTGTCGAGCTCCAACATGGACAGACTGGGCTGTCCGCCCCACACACACACACACACACACACACACCCAGACACCTGCCAACATCTCTCCCCAAACACAAGCCTACCCCAAACCCTGAGAGCAGAGAGACAGGGATTTGACTCCTTCTCCGCCCGCCCCCCCCGTCCTTATTTCCATCCTTCACACCTCACACACACACACACACACACACACACGCACACACACACATAATCGGTACACCAACACATAGCATATAACCACATGCACATCACATTATACAGCTCAATCAGTGTTCTGTTTATCCTCTTCCTACTGCCACTAAATCCCATCCAATGCAAACAGCTTTATCCCCTCCCTAGCTGTGCAGTCCAGTGAAGTAACGATATCTTTATCTGGAGCGACTGCACACACACACACACACATATACACACACACACACACACACACACACGTACAGTGCACAAACACACTGTAGCAGTTGAACCCAGCAAAGCTGAATAATTCATATGATATAAATAAGTCAACACTAGGTTTTTTTTTCCTCCTCACTCCAGACAAATCTACTGTGCATGTTCACGTACGGCGCGTCACTAAGTGGGTCACATGTCTTTTCTCACAAACCGGACTGTGATGATCCCCCTCCTCATGTCATGTGACGACATGCCTCATCACCGCTTCAGCCACGGAACGGAAACAAACATAACAACATGCAGTGACTCGCTCCTCGAGCCTCAAATGAACTGGAGGGAAGTGATGTCATTGTAGGTTGCTCAAATCGTAAAAGAAAAAGGCAATTTCTAAAGATTAGGTGAGATTACATTTAAAGATTTTCCAGTTTATCCCCTTGCCCGATCAGATCAGCTCTGTGGCGTTTAATCTAATCTAAGACTGTGTTTTTCGAGCCTGTGTGCATGTGTGAGTGTGTGTGTGTGTGTGTGTGTGTGTGTTAGTCTGTGTTTGAGGCTGTGTGTATGCGTGTGTGTGTGCATGGGTGCGTGCATGTGAATGTGTGTGTACGTGAATCTGTGTGTGAGCCTGTGTATGTGTGTGTGTGTCTGTGTGGGTGCGTGCATGCGTGCTTGTGGGGGTGTGAGTGTGTGAGTGAGTGAGTGAGTGAGTGAGTGAGTGAGTGAGTGTATGTGTGTCTCTGTGTGTGTGTGTGTGAGAGTGTGTGTGTGTGTGTGTATGTGTGTGTGTGTGTGAGAGTGTGTATGTGTGTCTCTGTGTGAGTGTGTGTGTCTGTGTCTTTGTGTGTGTGTGTGAGAGTGTGTGTGCCTCCCAGGGTTGTTCACTACCTCTCTCTGAAGGGGACAATGAACCCATGTCAGAGGAAGGTAGAGAGAGGCTGCATGACTGAAATATGAATGTGTTCCCCACCTGGGTTGGCATGGCACCATAGGAACAGAACCAGGACAATTCATGGGGTTAACCGACACCTCCGGTACCTACTATGTTTCTCTTTCTGCTGCGATAATAACGCTCAGCGTTCCGGTCATTAACGCCGACCGTCATAATCTCACGCTGAAAACATCAATATATTCTTCATCGTCCCCCATCCTCCTCTTCATCTACATGAACACGTTGTCAGGTGGCAGAATCGCTCTGCCGGGGGAAATTGAAGTTGGCCCAGATCAATATAGAGGTGATATGAAATGAAATTAGCTTGCCAAGAAGTGGTGGAAATGTGAAATGGCGAGATAGGAAGAAGCAGGCGGAGGTAAACACCGTCCAATGAGAACACTCAGAACGCGTCGTTTAAACGCACGCACGCACATCGCATGTGTGCACCTACAGTCAAGGGCATACGCACGCACTTAGACAGACACACTAACCTAACAGGTCACGATGTTGACTCAGTAAAGTAGCATGATGTTGACGAGGTAGTGCCAAGACTAAACGATTAGGTTACAGACAGGTAACGGAACCCTGTTTACCCTGCCCTTTAATAAAAGTACATGACGACTGTTCCTATACCTCCACAGTGACACCCGACACCAGCCCCGCCTGCAGTGGGACACCTCCACGCCGCCCACAGGTCCTGGAAACATCACCTCTTTTGAAGTTTCATCTTCAACCAAGGATAGAGATTCAGAGCAAGTGCAATACTTCATCAGCTCATTTCAATATGAATGGGGCCTCGGCGTTTGGGCGTGCGCGGGGCTGCAGAGATGTGAAATTGCGGGCGGCGCGCAGAGCGGGCCGACACGCAGGGTTAATTCAGGCTGCCTTTGATGTCTGCCTATGTGTGAAATGAGCTGGTGGTCTGGACATCACAGACTAAACGCCAACCCCCCCTCCCCCACACCCCCCCCACCCCACCCCACCAGCCCACCCACCCGCACACGCGCACTTATAGATGACATACTCCAAATGACAGCGCCCTCCTAAATGCGTGCGTCGTCCAGAGCCCCTCTGTGATCTGCGCTAAGGTGGGCAGATGCCTGCTAAGCCCCCCCCCCGTCAGAGACTGCTGCTGCTGCTCAAGACCCGATCACATGACCCGATCACGTGACCTGATCACGTGCTTCCATCTTGATCCTGCTTTCCCGCTCGCACGCAGCCCCGTACCCTAGGAGACGCCGCACAGCCATGCCCTATACAGTCAGATGTAGACGGGGACGTAGCATGAATAAGGCCCACGGGCAGGGACGTTATGCAGCTGTAAAACCCCACAACTGTGTCGTAGATATATGCCACACGATGCAGGTTTCTGCTATATTTAAAATTCCATAAGAAAGGTGGATTTAAATAAAGCATTAAGATGTATGTGTGTGTAGGGGGGTGTATGTATGTGAGAGTAGTGTGATTATTATACTTTTCTCCTGTGCGGTGTGTGTGCAACTGTGCATGTAGGAGAGTGTGTAAGGCAGGGAGTGTAATGCCAGAGCACAAATCCCATCAAACAACAGAACCCTGGGAACAGGGCCAGAGGCATAGATGAGAACTGGTCCAGCTTGGAGCCAAAACCGAGGCTGGTTGGTGGAGGAGGGGAACAACCCTGTCCAACTCTGAGAGAGAGAGAGGGAGGGGGAGAGCGAGAGAGAGAGAGGGGGGGAGAGAGAAAGAGAGAGGGAGCAAGAGAGAGGTAGAGAGAGAGAGAGAGAGAGAGAGAGAGAGAGAGAGAGAGGGACAGAGAGAGAGAGAGAGAGAGAGAGAAAGCGCGCAAGAGAGAGTGAGCGCAAGAGAGGTGGGGGCAGAAAGAAAGAGAGAAAGAGAATGTGCTAAAGAAAATTGAAAGAGAGAAAGAGGGAGGCCGAGAGATGAAATGGAGGGGGGTGCAGCTTCAAAGCCCATTTCTCAGATTGAAGTTAGCGGTTGCCTGCATTCTCAAAAATCAGAAAAAAAGCTCCAGGAATTCTACAACTGTATGGGCCTAAGAACCACCCACCCCACACCAAAGGCAAGCCAATTAGAGTCATTCAGCACTGTGACCAAACAATCAGAGCACACTGCAGGTGGAGGAGGGGGGGGGCCAGGAGATGAGGAATCCTCTGTGTGAAGCTTCCCTCACACCTGAGCACACACACACAAACATACACACACACACATACATACTTATTTTAGTACCCACACATCAGCAAGATTTTCTACCCACATACAGTAGAAATGCAAACAAACCAATTCTCTTGAACAGAGCAGCTGGGCCCTGGAAGCTTCCATTCCGGTCGCCCTGCCCACTCAGAAAAGACTATACAGTGTTGGAACAAGAGAAAGCCTCCTCTCTCAGTCTGACCAACCGGCAGGAGGAGATCTGTCACGTGCTCTCAGATAACACAGACCAAAAACACACAAAACACAAACACACACTCTGTACAAAACACCTCGTTCATAAAGAAAAACAAAAAGGAGCAGAAAAGACGTGCAGCGTCGGCATGAAGGCGTCTCCTCCACCGACAGCCACCAGAGCGTTCGCCGCGCTCCTAATCCTCTCCTGACGTGTTTGTTTTCCTCCGGTGGCCATCCGGGCAGCAGCAGGATCCGCTCCTCTCACATCCATCAAGCGGCCGCTAGTCACACTGATCAGACTCCCGACGGGCCGTGGTGAGTGGACCCCCCGAACGCCTGGCGTTCACGGCAGTACAGTAAAGGAGTCTCCCCGAGACTCCCCTCCCTCCTCCCTCCTCCCTCCTCCCCCGCCCTTCCCACCGCTACAGAGCTCTGTGCCGCTAGCCATCGTTATGGGAACCTTCCAGCATGGGCCCGGCTATCAGGTGTCTCCAATGTGTACCAGACTGTGTGTCGGCAGCGTGGCTGAGGCAGCGGGGGGGCGGGGCGAGGCGGGGCAGCGGGGCCGAGGCAGCGGGGCCGAGGCAGCGGGGCCGAGGCAGCGGGGCCGAGGCAGCGGGGCCGAGGCAGCTTCCTCCAGCCCCACAGTGTGGACGCTGGACCAGGGAACACACGTGCACACGGTGGACTGAGACCAGACTTGTGGGTGTGCAGCCAGAGTAGGGAGGGGGTCGTTGTCTTTGCGGGGCAGACCCAGTGAAATGAGTACGACGCTAAGTAATTGGCCTACCGTTTAATCACGCTGCCTCTTTTGTAATAACAGCGTGTCAGCAAGTTGGTCTCCAAACCAAGCTTTTGTTTCAGCTAATTTGATATTGTGTAAATGGCAGGCTACAATTTAGCCTCACATTCGGTGTCAATGGACACTGAATACACGGAAGATGCATGCTGAAAACATCTATTCTTCGTGCGGTAATGACACACAATTCACAAACGCGGAGGGCTATCATTAGAAATCGTTCGTTACAATCTTGTAATTGGGAAAAATCACTGTTTTTGGCCAGAGGGAGAATGGAGTCCCCGCAAATGTGCGACTTGTCCCGCGCGCCGTGTTCGAGGAGGCGACTGTACTAAGTGAGCCAGGGCCGTCCGCGAGCCTGCACACCGTCAAGAAGCACACTGCGTTTTCCACATCTCTCAGCGAGCCAAGACCGTGCCAAAAGCCATCAAGGCTAACCCAGGAGTAGCTGCTTCCTGTGCTGATGTCACAAAGCCAATAAATACAGCCAATTATAAATACGGTGTGTCTGTGTTTCCCTTCCTCTCGTCTGTCAGCCGAGGGAGTTGCCTGGGAGACTAATGCTGTTGAGTGTCTCCTCCTCCTCCGCCTGCACATTGGTCCCGGCCGTCTCCTTCTGTTCCGCGCCTCCGTGGGCCCCCCCGCTTCCCCCGTGCAGCGCGCGGTCACATCGGGTCGTGTTCATTACTTGGAAGACTGGAAGCGCTAACGTCAACATCCATTGGCACACGCGCAACACGCGAACGAGCCTCTAGACGTGCCGAACGTCTGGCGTCTGCGACCGCGTGGCCCTGTCGGGATGGCCGCGGCTCACAGCGTCTGGAAAGGGGCGCACCGGCGCCGTGGGGGACAGGGGACGGGGGGCAGATTTAGACTGAGGAGGAGAGCTACGGCTGCGTCTGCAGCCGTTCGGTCATCCTCGGCTGTGAAATCTAGCCGGGCGTCGCCACGTTGACACAAGCCAGACAGAGACCGAGAGAGGGGGGGGGGAGAGAGGGGGGGGGACAGAGACGGGAAAAAGGACGGAGAGAGACGTCATAAATAGCCACGTCTGTTTCCATCAGACAGATAACGAGCTGCAGTTGTGTTGTGTAAGGTTGAGGGCAGGGGGAGGAGGGGTTGGGGAGAGGGAGCAGGGGAGGATAAGGAGGGGGGTTAGGATGGAGGCCAGTGCTCTCTCTCTCCTTTAAAGGTAATTGCTCACGGTTCAGCAGGACACTCAGCTTTTCCCTGTAAATTGTCAACAGGAGTCCGAGCTATTAAATCAAGTAACCAATTAAATTGATCAGCACCTATACTGTACATCATCGTCCACTGTTTACACGGCACACTGTGCGTGTGTGTGCGTGTGTGGGGCTGTGTGTTGTGGGGGAGGGGTGTGTGTGTGTGTGTGTGTGTGTGTGTGTCTGTGTGTGTGGGGTAGCTTGAGCTAAGGTCAGCTGACAAGGATGGAGTGGGGCTAGGGATGTTGTCTGCATGGCACTGGGCATTCAGCACAGATTACTGGAAAGTGTTGGAGTCAGCAACAGTGAGTAAATCCAGCAGCACTTTCCACAGATACAGTATCTGGGTTGTTCATGGGGTTGACCTGGCCTGGAGCAAGATGCTATTTCTAGGAAGCAAAGGGTATGTTTGTGAGGAACAGGAGCCATTGGCCCTCACCGTACACGACCACAGCGACTGCTAGGCCCGGAAACAGACCACATGGACTGCTGGCAGAATCAGTGAACCTGGAATAACAAGCATCTGACTCGCATAGAAGGAAACACACAGTACATGCGGCGACACAAACACATGCAGGCAGTTACACACACACACGCACACACACACACACACACACACACACACACACTGAGAGACACAAACCCAAACTGGCTGGACCGGAGGCGAGAAAGCCTGTGTCGGTCTCAGATAAACCTGCATCCCAGCATGGGGTCTCAGAGCCAACTGATCCGGCACTACTGACCACACACACACACACACACACACACACATCCCCTCATCCAAAAAAACACACCCCACACACAAAGTCACTGAATGTGATCAAAGGGTGAGGGGAAAGAGAAAGAGGAGCCAGAAACGCGGTGAAATACCGTCGACGATAGGCCCCATCCCCGAATTGTATTTCTGTCCGACCCCACTGTAAAATTCTAAGTCTCTGCCACTCTGAGGTTTGATCTCATCGCTCTGTGGGGAGAGGTAGGAAGAGAGGAGAGTGGGCTGGAGAGCGTGCTGGGAGATGGCGGAGGGGGGGGGAGAGGCGGAGGGGGAGAGACAGTAGGCAGTGTGCTACAGTGCCAGGCTAGGGGTTAAGGAGCAGTCATGTGTATGAGTCTGAATTATTCATGCCGATTAGAGTCTCCTTATTGAAATGAATTAAGAGCCCCACATATGTTACACTCCTTTTACCATCTAAGAAGCTTCTAAGAGGGACGAAAATGGTTGTGATCTTGTGTGTGTGTGTTGTGTGTGTGTGTGTGTGTGTGTGTGTGTGTGTGTGTGTGTGGTGTGTGTGTGTGTGTGTGTGTGTGTGTATGTGTGTGCGTGTGCTCGTCCATGAGGGCTTTTTGGCATGAGTGTGGCTTTGTGCAAGTGTGCATGTGTATGGTCGTGTGGGTGTTTGGAGGGGGTGAGGGAGTACTGGCTCATATACAGTCCTATGCAAGTGTGCATTCACGTGGGCGTGCATGAATGTGTGCCTGTACATGTACAGTACACGTGCGTGTGCTTCCAATCAACCACAGGGTTACTGTACTCCCTTCCCATGATGCTGTGTGTGTGTGGGTGTAAGCTCACTGTATGCTTATCCAACAGGTCTGAAGAAGCCTGAGGACAGGGAGAGAATTCCAGTGTCCTGTCCGACCTGGCCTATCACACACTACACAATACACACCACGCACAATCCAAACCACACACACACAATGTACAGTGTACACTATACACCACACACACACACACACACAATACTCACCGCATGCTACACAGTGTAGCCACAAAGAGAGAGTCATGAGGAGAGAAGCTCCGTCCACCATCCTTCCTCCCACATTCGATTCTCTCTCTCTCTCCTCAGACTCCCTCGCTCTCTTTGCCGTCTCTATGAAATCATCCATCTCAGATTTGTCGACTCTGAATACGCAGAGCCATCTCTGAACATCCATCTCTCCCGTCGACTCATCCGTCATAGTTCTCCCCACACAAACACTGCCCCGCTCTAAACACACACACACACACACACACCCCTCTCTCTGTCTCTCATCCCTGCCCGCCCTCCCTCTTTTAACCTTCCTCTCGCGCGAATCTCACTGTTTCCGTTACAAATGTACCTTTCCTTTTCCTCTCTCCGTCTCCACAAACTTGCCAACCCTTTCTCCTTCCCCCTCGCTCGAACGAGAGGAACTCAACACACTCCCGTAAAAGCCACCTTACTCCCTTCACTCTTTCAACGTAAGACAAACTCAAAAATAATGAGCTTTTTTTCCCTTTTTTCTTTTTTTTTCTCTCCACGAGAATAAACTACGCATGAAGAGGAAGGGAGCACGGAGGGAGGCAATCTTGTTACCAGCCGGCATAGCCCTAGGAAGATTTCTATCTGCCACACGTATAGAGAGAGGCATCCATTTAGAAAATGGCTTTTCTAGGCACGCTGGGCCATTTAGCACACCCTGTGACGACTCTCCTGTTTGGGCCTGTGATAAATGTTCCTTCACACCAGCTCACTACTGAGTCAGTCCAACACACACACACACACACACTTAAAAGCACTCACCCGAAAGGAGGTACTACTTTATGCAGACAAAACAACTTATACTATAGTACCATTCAATCTTACTTGAGTAGTCCTAGACACGAGGCTAAACATAGACCAAAGGATGTCGAGTTGACATATAGTGCTGTCCAAGGGCAAACTTAAGCTCTCATTGCCATATTCGCTGACACACTGACACAACCGTGTTGCGTGTGGGATGGAAGTGGGTTCATACTCATCACAGTAATGTGTCCCCTCCAGTGGGAGGAAGGTGTGAACCGTCATCATTCAGAGCATCCAACATCATCCAACATCATCCAACATCATCCAACATCATCCGCATGCCGGCAGCAGCCACCGTCGAGACCATTCCTGTAGCACCCTTCCACCGCCCTTATATGGGCATAAAGCCTATCCAATCCTTACAGTAAGTGACATCACCCATTCAGTTGCCACCATAAACGTCATCTCAGTGCCCGTCCCAGCCGTGTGCACAGTCCAGGCTGACTGAGTCACACTCAGCCAAACAGCAGTGATGAAGATAGCATTACCAGTCTGTTTCATGCCCTGGAAGCACAGTTCACATACACACTGTACAGACATGTGACTGTCAGTCTTGCTCCGCCAAACCATCTGTTTCAACAGACACACGCACACAGATGCACACGCACACACGTAGACATACACAAGCCCAGATGTTGGTGCTCTGTCATGGAGAGGACCCCCCATTGAGGTTCCATGTGACGTTAAACAAGCTTCGGACGTGGCCGATAAGTCGTGTCCTGTTGTGACTTGCGGTCGTGAATGACGGGGCCGTTTCAACTTACAGCTCTCATCTGCTGGATCCCAGTGACGTGTGGAAGAACCTTCTCCAGCTCACGCTCGATGCGCGCTGCCCAGTGCATCATTCTGAAAGAGACAATGTACATCGGCATAATACAAGGTCAGGTAGATCTTTTTCTCAGTTGCATTGTGTGTTTGTATTGCCTATCTCTGTCTCTGCCTGCCTGACTGCCTGCCTGCCTGCCTGCCTGCCTGCCTGACTGCCTGCCTGCCTGCTTGCCTGCCTGCTTGCCTGCCTGCTTGCCTGCCTGCTTGCCTGCTTGCCTGCTTGCCTGTTTGCCTGCTTGCCTGCTTGCCTGCTTGCCTGCCTGCCTGCTGTGTCTTTATCACAGTGCTTCTGCAGCTCCATATAATGCATGTGTGCTGATGCCTTTTCTTTACTTTTTCATCAGCCCCCCACTGCTTTCCTCCCTCACTAGCTGGCCGGACATCCCGCAGGAGGGGATATTGGCTTGGATCATTGGATCGGCAGCAGTGCTTAAAAGGCTCTGTAATAAAGGTTGAAAAGCCCAGGTCTGACAGAAGTGCACAGTAAGCAGGAGATGCTCATAGTAAATGGAGCCAAGTTGGGAATTAAGTGATCAAGCACGGGGAGATCGTCCCCGTACATCTCTCTCAGCCGAGCCTGGACTTGGTCTACAGAACAAGATGTTCACTGGATTTGGTTAAAGCAGGAAGGGGTCACCGGCATCGACATATCAGTTAGAGGACAGCCAGGGGACGTTGACCCAAGACACAGCAAGGTTCAACAACAACAACAAAACTGTTCCTTGTTGTGTTGAATGAGCTTGACCACTGCCTCATGCACATCCTCACAGTGCCGTGTGTCATGAGACTCGACATCAGCTTTCCAATTCAGAGGCTTGGAGCTGATAAGCAATCGCTCACATCAGCAACGCCACGCAGTCATTTGTCTTTGAGTAAAATACGACAGAAAGAAATGTCAGCGGGAAATGTCAGATTCCTCAGAAAGACAAGAGGAGACAGATCTATTAAAAACAGCACAACTCCACTGAGAAGTGACAACCATCATCGGGGCTGTACAGTACAAGCACACAAGAGGCCCTTTCTAGGCTGTAACCATGGCCACAGACGAGACTAACTACCCCGAACGGGTGAGTGTTCACCGAGGAAACCCACACGCGTCTGCACATTGGCACTAATACTTATTGAATGTGTTTCCGAAGGGAAGGTAAAAGGGAAGAGGGGCCTTTAAAAGGATTGAGGGAGGCGGGAGGGTTGGAGAATGCTCGCTGACTATGAAAAGGTCACCTAGCAATGAAGTGAAAACAGGCTTAAAGTGAGACCACACTGAAGCAGAAAGCGGTGAAGCTAACAACTAGTGACAATACTGTTGTCCCCAAGCTATTCCCACGCCTTGCCCAACTTGACGAGCCCAATAAACTCTCACGCACACACATCGATACTATGCCATGCACACATGTCAACAAATCTACAAACAACTACCCTCTGATATCGTTAACAAATTGTTTTTTTCTGAGCAATTGCTAATCAATACCTATCTAAATGGGCTTAGGGGTTGTAACTGGCTGATGCTCTGTGATTGATCAAATAGGTCATCATTAGCGAAAATTAAGTTTATATTCCTGTCTGATTTAAGCTAACGCAATGGACCATCAGTCGCTCTGCACTATTTAACTGGTGCCTTTTTCCATGCATGACCTTGATTTGATCAATAACTCAAGCAACCATCATGTCTCATAGCAAAAATGTATCGGAAAATGTAGATAGTACTATGCAGGCGGCTCTATTCCATCGTGCAGTACGTGGCAGCAGTCATAAATGTTAGGCAAGTACCAGCATCCATGATGAGATTAAGCGAAGTACTTAACGTTATTTTTGTGTGAATGCATGAATATTTATTTTCAAATGTTTATAAATGTCTGAATATTTGTGAGATTCTGCATACTGCAATGCAGCAATACATCAGGAAAAAAAGAAGATTGTATGCTCTGTCCAAAAAACAAAATAAGTAGGCTACTGTCGTTTCAGTGAATTTCAAACATTTGGACGGGCATGCTGCACATTGCGGAAGTCAGTAACGTTTCAGCCTACTAATAAGAAATATCTCACATATATTGACGCGCACACGCGCATGAATAAGGAACCTACCAGGCCTATATGATGTCACTGTCTAGCCCTGCTGGATAGGCTAGATAAAAAAGCCGGTAGACCAAGATAATGTTTATTAAAGGTTGTTTACCTCTTTGGACAAGGTGTAACATTTGAGATGCGTGATTTGTACCCTTAAGGGTAGCCTATAGGCTATTCATATGTGCAGTGGGCTACACAAAGTGAGTCCACAATGCAGGCTACTGAATTGTACCGTCACCTACAGCCAAGGAAATACGTTTGACATGTTCATCTTTGGACAAAATAAGTCATTAACACGAAGGCATTTTCTGTGTGGGCGAAAAATAGTGTGTACTAAATTCGTTGACACATGAAAGGGTGTAACCATAAATCATGTTCCGACATGACATTTAAAGCTTTGGAGCATTAGTAATGAAAAACACAGAAACAGAAGAATAACCATTCCTGCATTTTGGGTTAACAGATCGATTCAGACGGATCCACAAGCCGGACTGCCAGAGGAGGCAATACATAATCAAAGGACATCCACGATGAGAGTCAGACTTTGAGCATTAATCAGGGACATCAAGTCTCATGACCGAACAAAATAATAGTAAACATAGAGCAACATATGGCTAAACCTAACGGATTAAATACAATCTTTAATTCAACATTGTGACATAATAATGTATTTACTTTTTTATTTCAAATAAACCAGTGTATTTATATTTAGTAGCCTACCTCTCTAAAATGTATTTTTTGTAAATAACAAGAGCAAGCAAGCCATGCCACAGGGAGATATGTTCGATATAAAGTTAGGCTGACTACAAATTTATTGGACGGACCAAACTAGGATTAATGCTTCGGTTTATTTAAGAAATATTTAGGTCATAGTTTTCAATCTCTGCAGGTCTCGGGGGTGTTATGTGAGCATTTGTAACATACAGTATGCTAGATCCTGTAAAATTATAGTCGTTTCTACGAGCAGGTGAAAGACGCGTGTTGGCATGGCGCAACAGAAGGCTTTCGGGCATCCTTGCGGACACTTTTATTAGTCTCTTTATAGGCCACATGTAGGCTACTGTGAGCCACAGTGACTGAATTTATTACATATGGTTATCCAATGACTAGTCCTTGTTTGTTAAACTATTATATGATTTAGCCCAGTTTTGATATCATGTGGAGTAAAGGAGCCTACTTTTATCAATCTCCATTTCCCAAGTAAAGATGAGGGAAATCAAATAAACAGTGGTGACGTAGTCTGTATCATGTTTATTTAATGTAATCCCAAATCCACGTGTAAACTGTTCAATTAGGTGATCGATTTAGCTCTGGAGCACCTGCACAGCAGTTTTAAGTAGGCTAGCCAATAGGATCCCACGTTCCGGGCGATATAACCTACATAATTGACAAGATTATGCTTGAAGGGCATATACTGTACGACAGGCCGTTGTAATGTATCAGACATTCGAAAAAGCGGATACATTTGTAATAATTCGAGCATGTGACGGAACTGGCGTCTCTGTTTCAACATCAGGGACAGCGTCGCGCGACTATCTCACCTAGGTAAACAGCGAGCTTTGGGCCACCTGTCCCAGTTTTGCGCTCTAAACTCAACCCCTATTTCCCTTTCACCCCAAATGGTACTTACGTGTAGTGTTGGGGAAACCGGTTACCCGTTGCTGGCGAAGAAACGCTAATAATGAGGATAGTTTGAATTGAGAAGAGACAGAAGATACCGTAGGACTGAGCACTGATCGCCATTTTCCATTAAATATTCAAGAAACTGGAATAAATAGAAAGGGGTCGGGAGATAGTCTCTTGCTGCCGAGCTGAGAATAAACACCGAGCTTCAGAAAGTGTGTCGGTAGATGGCGAAGGTTCCTCGGGACGTGAAATTTCAATCGGAAACGTACAAGAGGATTGGCAGCTGAAGACAGGCGATTCGAAGATTCACAGATGCGTTGACGCTGCCGCCGCCGCTGGTGCTGCTGCTGCTGTGCCTTATTTGCGCACTCGTTCTCCTCCCTCCCTCTCTCAGCCTTGCACATTTGCTCCCCTCGCTCGCTCTCCAATGTAACAAACGGACCGCGTGAGCACAAGACGGCACAGTTGTTCAAATATCCCTGCGCGACAGACGGGGGCGCGCGTCAGGCCATCCTCCGTTCTGTTCTCAATGCTGTCTCCTCCCTGGTTCCCACGGAGGCAGCCTGGGCAAACTAAACGTTTATGTACACAAACGAAGGCTTTTTTTAATTACAGGCATGACTGTAGAGAGGGAATACAGTATCTGTAGTGTAAGCATTCGGCACCTCTTAAGTTGCTTCCATGAGGCTTATCTGAGACCGGGTTTGTTATTGTATAATATTGTATGGCCCAACATAATAAAATACACTATTAAGGTTAAACAGCATGTCAGAGAAATCCATTATCCAATTTATTGATTAACTATTACTTGTAACAGTTATGTTTCGGTACATGCAGTGTTTCCATGTTAATGGAATTAACATATGATATCCATCAGCATAGTTTAGAAATCATATTGACATACACCACCCCATATAGCACAGCGAATACTGATATTTTCTGTAAACATTCCTTAACCAGTACAACTATTGTTTATATAAGGAACGTCTTCAACGACACAAGAAGCTTGGGCCTGACAGACAGTTCACTGCAGTAAAAGTGGGAGAGGAAATGACTCTAGATAATACTTTTTGTCGTCTCCCAATCAAAGCAAAGGTTAACGGTTGAACACACCCACGTCCCTCGGGCTGTCCCCAGGAGGGCTCTTCTATCTCTCAGTCCTATCTGTTCAGATGCACAGTCCTCCCCTCCGCTGCCCTTGGTTCAGTCTATCAGCAGGGGACATGCAGGTTTCTCTCCTACAGAGGCAGGACTCTGCAGGGTGCTGTGTCTTTGTCACTCCGTGACGGGGTGGGAGGGAGGGAGGCTGGATGGAAGGGAGGAAGGGAGGCTGGATGGAAGGGAGGGAGGCAGGAAAGGAGGGAGGGAGGCTGGGTGGGTGGGTGGGTGGGAGTGCTGTCCTAGAAAGGACTCACTGGGCCCCAGATCTCAGTCAGAGAAAGAAAAAGAAAAAGAACGTACATCAGAGCAGAGACGACAGTCTGTACAATGTCGTCCATTACTGCTACCTTGTCAGGTAACTGTCGCCCCCTTCGTCTGACAGGGGCTACTCTCAACCAATCAGGAGTTGAGGAGTCACAGAGGCAAAGTGATGTTGTCGTCCGTGGAGAAACTGAGAGAGTGCTGTTTCCACGTCGTCATATTAATAATAACAGTAGGTAGCTATTGGAGCAGTGAAGTGGCTGACTCATAAACCAAACACTTTCTGCTGAGTCGCTGCCTCTCTGTTTTCTCACAGAGTCAGAGACGCCTCATCTCAGACCACCTGTCCCACTGGGGCCCAAGGAACGATAGAACAATATCATTTGTCGTTCTGAAGCACCACTGAATCCTCCGGTTCTCTCGCTCACGCAGAGCAACAACCAGATTGGTGAGTTTAAATCTCCTCGCCATGACTACTGTACACCTATGGATGAACTCTGGAGGGGGGGGGGACTTGTGTCTCAGACTGAGAGAATTGTGCACACCTAACGACACGGCACGCACGTTCTGCCTTAAAAGGACAACGTGAGTGTTGTGGGTTTTTAGAGTGCCATTTGTAGTTGCGTTCCGTTTTCATTCAATACAGGTCATTCCTCACAGACGAGTAGATGGACATTGTGTCAGATCACATTAGCAATCCAGAATCAACTGCCGGTAGGATGCTGCTGCTTATTGATTCAAGTGGATAGTGTTTGTTCCAGCACACTAATGACCTCAGGAAGTTAGAAGGTGAATTCTCTCTACCCTCTATACTCCTCTACATGACTCTGAGAGAGCTACTGTATGGACAGAGTGACAACCCTCATTAGCGAGCATCAGGATTTATGGCCTCGTTACAGTAAATCTTAAATGGTCATGCACAGGAATATGCTCCGGATAAATGAGTTTTAGATGGTGGTGAAGGTTGGATCGGCACCCCCGGGGCCTGGTTCTTATTGTGCCCACGGAGAATCTTCTGGTGAAACCGTTCTTTATTAGAGGTGATCGATCAGCCCGGCTAAGGTATCCGCTCCCTGAAAACACACAGATCAATGTCCCGAGGCTTTTTTCGATCCCTCTCGAGGCTGAGAGGCTGGCGAGAGGGCGGGACTCCGCCTCTGAGGTCCCTTCTCATTGGCCAAGTCGTCTCTCTCCAAAAACGATTCACTCGCCAATCTGCCCATCGATTGGGGGAGCGGAGCGGAAACAGGCCGGTGCCTATTCTCGGTCGTCCTCCAGCTCTTCCACGGGCTCTTCTCTCTCCCACGCAGAGGCCAAGTAGGACACAGTCAGAGTGGAATTAATCACACCTTGTTTCCCTCATCTCCAGGCTTCCTCGGGGGGGGGGAAGTCACCAACACACGCACCTCGCACACCCGGGCGCACACACTCTCACGCTTCCTTATCTCCCTCTCCCTCCTTATCCATCTCTCTGGCCCGACCGGTGCTCGCTCCTCGGTTTCCCTCTGCGACCCGCGACCTCCCCGGTGGCTGGCATCCTGTAGAGAAGCAGGCTACAGTGGAACTGCGCTGGGCTTTGATGCCAAAATAATTGGATTCCCTTTTGTTTGGTCATGTTTACCGCACTCCTCGTGATCACGTGCTAACTCTTCAAGAGGAAATCTCCCCAAATATTTACGGAAAATATAAACACGTTATTTGTCTTGCACTTAGGAACATAGAGCAAATTTCCCCATGTGCAAACAAAAATGTTCAGGGGGGAGACTAAGAGTGAATTACAGTGAACAACTTCTATTTACAGGAAGGATTGGACAGTGATCCACGTTGTCATGACTCCGATTTTAGGTACAGTAAACTGCTGTTTTCCTTTCAGAGCTGAATATGTTTCACTTCATTGACCTAGTTCAAATAAATACCCCAGTAAACTGAATGATTCAGACGGCACAAAATATAATTACATTCCCTTTTTGTTCCAATGTTACTGTATGTGGACCCTAATCATCTGTCTACACTTATCTACTACATATAATCAACCTCTAATCTGTCATTCTCCAACTGAGTTCTGTTAGCCTCTTGTACTGTTCAAAAACCCACAGACCCCCTTAGTGTTGGGCTGCAGGGCATGCTGGGATTTTCATGCTCAAATGTCAGAGCTTTTCATCCCGATGATGAGTCACTCTCCCGCTGAGCACGAAAAAGAGTGTGCTCCTCTGCCAATTAATGACCCCCGCCTCTGCAACCCTCCACACGCAAACCATCGCTCGCTGAACTCGCCGGAACCTTCCGAATGTGATCCAATTCCGACGCGGGGATATCCTTCTCGAACCGTCGGTGAAATAATCAACGTTTGAGCAGAAGTCGTATGTTTGCACCCACGTCCCACACACAGGACGAGGCTGCCTGCGTGTGAAAACACTGAGTCACAGTGTTGACATGCTCTGCTAAAGGCCTAATGGCCCCTGGGTAATGGCCACTTTGGTCTTCAGGAAATCCTCCCTCATGCATGCATCAAAGTTGGGAGAGAGGGAGAGAAGAGAGAGAGAGAGGAGTACAAGGAGAGAACCGCCAAAGTACTTGGATCGAGGGTACCAGGATGAAGGAGTGACAAACGGGGGAGAAGGTTTCGGGTAGTCGTGGCGAGGATCCATCTTTGTTTCGTCAGACAAGGTCGTCTAACACTTTTCGGAATGCATAATCGTACATTACTTGAACGCTCCCTCTGTTTTGCCCTCCTCTCCTTATGGTCTCATTCATAACTCGGCGAAGCCACTGTCATAAACGTCCCCGTCTCCGTTTTGTTGACACACTGTACCCCTGTGTTGCCAGCCAGCTGCTGCTGCACCGAGCCTTGCAGCCAATCATAACGGCCTGTCACTCTCCCTGTCCGTGAGCCATCTGCTTAGTCTGCATAATGCAGATCTGTCAATGAGAGCAAATTAGAACCTAAACATGACTCGGCGCCGTGACCCTGAAAGTGTATTAACGAAAACGTATTGTTTCAGCACCCGGACGAGCGAAAGAACACTATGTTCGTCTTCATTTGCCTAACGTGACGTCCTTATAACCTGACTGTCACGTTGATTTGTTGTCCGTTTGAACCCTGCAATGTCACGTCAATCAACAGTTGAGATGAGACATTCGCTGGGCTGTGTTGAGCCAGACCCACGGATCCCTTGACCTCTGCATGTCCTACATCAGCAGGGACGGGATTGTCAGATCCCCCAGTCTCTCGCCAGTCTCTGTGTGGCAGGCTTTTCTTTGTCCCTCAGCCAAGGCCTGTGTTTAGGCTTTGGAAGCCTGGGCCTCTTTGTCAAGTGCTTTGTGACAATCACGTTCGAACAAAAACGCAATGAACTGATCTGAAAACGAAATGAATATGAATCCAACTGAACTGGGAACTAGGGCGAGCTGCTCCATGGTGGCAAACCTATCTGGGAATTGACCTCCACACAGAAAATCCCTACAATGTTTAACCAACATTTGAAAGCTTTATATATGATAGAAAGGGAGAATGGGTGACAGTTGGTGTTGGTGGGGAGAGGATATCTCAAAGCTGTGAGACGCTGAGGGCAGCTGTGTTCCTGGAAGGAGCATGTTGTGGTTCGTACAGAACCAGGGCTGAAGTGAGGGTGGTCCTGTTTAAGCACGCCAAGCTCCTCCTCTGTAGTTGCAGCGAGTCGAAGGCTCGTGGGGCTCAGAGGCGCTTACCCGCCCTGCCGTCACATTAAAGAGCATCTTAATTAGCATTAAAACCAGTGATAAGGGCTTAATGAAGGAATTAATAGATAAGACAGAGTCGGGAGCGTATTCTCAACACAGTCACTCGCAGACAGACACACAAACATGCCAGGGCTCACACACGCACGCACACACACACTCGACACTTCGAAGCAGAGAGGGTGGGGGGAGCGGGGGGCGTTCAAAGTCATGTCGAATGATGAGGGATGATGTGAGGGAATGCAATACTGCATCTGAATGTGTGTGGAAAGTAACCTGGTGACATGACCTGGTAAACTTGTAACTTAGTGTTGACCCAACCTAGCACTCTGGACTGGATGAAAGCTGGAAGCTCTCTGATTACTGGAAGCAGTTTCTTACCTACATTTGAGGCCATCAGGCCTATATTTGACTTGCACCCTTTCTCCATGAAACCCTGTCACAGACTTTGCTAATGGATTTTGGAAGCTTCGAGGCTCCCCACAGAAATGAATTGTTCTGGCTTCAGTCAGAACCTCTTGTAGGCATAAACACACATGTGGAGGCTGATCTAATCAGGAAGATGAGGGCATTTGGTTCAGCTGCTGAGTACCGTTGGGATCTGTGGGTGTGATGTCTTTCTGTCCTCGACGTGGCACACCAACCAAAAAGAGAGAACAGAGAAAGAGACGAGCGAGCGAGAGAGACGCGAGAGAGCAGCGAGAGCGAGACGAGAGCGAGGAAAAGCGACAGAGAAACGAGAAACGGCAAAGAGACAGAGAGACAGAGAAAGAGACAGAGAAAGAGAAACGAGACAGAGAAAGAGACAAGAGAAAGAGACAGAAAGAGAAAGAGCAACGAGAAAGCAGAAACGTGAACGAGCAATAGAGCAAAGCGCATAGCACCGCTCCCTCACCCTCTACTCTCTCTAGCACACTCTCTATCTCTCTCCTCTCTCCGCTCTCTCTCATCTCTCTCTCTCTCTCTCTCTCTCTCTCTCTCTCTGTCTCTCTTTGTCTACCTCCCTCTCCCTCTGTCTCCCTCTCTCTCTCTCTCTCTCTCTCTATAGTGAGGGATGTGTTTCCAGGACTGGGTTAGTCAGAGGGAGGCAGGTGCTTCCCTGTCCTCCCAGAGGAGACTGGAACACGTGGGGAGAGTGGCTGTGCTGGTCACATTAAACACACCATGTAAATTCTGTGTGTGTTTGTGTGTGTGTTTGTGTGTGAGGGTGTACTGTGTACAAGTGTGTTTGTGGGAGAGAGAGACAGACGGCCAATAGTGGGACACCTGGTGGTAACTCCATGAACATACAGTTAAACACAGATGTGTAAACACACTGTATATAAATCCTATTTGCATCTACATAACAAATTGTTATCATTTAATCTGCACGTAAAATATCTCAGTTGAAACTTCAGAAAACGTCATAGGTCAAAACGGAATTGATTACGTGGATGGAAATGATGTTTAGGCTGGACTGGAACTGCTGAAGTGTTCTAGCCTATCGTCATCAGAATAGATGCTGGAGGTGATGGTGATGAATCATCTGTCAGCGTGTAAGCAGAGGGACATGGGCCGCTGGTCCCAGGAGGCGCTCTGGAGGAGTCCTCCACAGCCCTGTCTCCTTCTGCCTCTCGTCTGTTTGTCGTCCACTCTCGTCCTCTCCGTAAACGGCAAAGCTGTACTAATTCGGCGGTTGACCTGGGTTAGTGAGGGTCTACAGTATAAATCAGCACTGAAAAGCTTATCTCAATTAAACTAATGGCCCTGTAATCAAGACATCTGCACCAGCAACATATACACCAGGAAGGCCTGTCTGTTTATCTGTGGACTGACATCAGGCTTTTGGGGGGGGGAAACATTCAGTTTTCTCAGGGCCCCAACCCCCATCATCACAAAACCCGACCGGCTCACAGCCTCCTGCCAACCAAATGTTTAGATTGGCAGGTCTGACGGCCAATCACGATCCGTTGTGCTATTTACTATTAAGCTGGTAGGCGGGGACACCTAGTACAACAGCAGAGTGGCAGATAAGAGATTAAGACTTGAATAAAAAGCCGATTAATATATGTGTGTGTACGTGTGTGTACGTGTGTGTGTGTGTGTGTATGTATGAGTACGTGTATGGGTTTGTGTGTGTCTGCAAGTGTGTTTGTTAATGTGTGTGTGTGTGTGTTTGTGTGAGTGTTTGTGTGTGTGTTTTTGTGTGTTTGTGTGAGTGTGTGTGTGTGTGCGTATTTCATGAACCGTTGTGTGCTCTGTCAGATGTTCAAAGTGTGTTGTTAGCACAGTATACACAACAGATCGCCCACAGCTGCAGTAACTCAGCAATATCTTGTGTCTTCGGGTTATAATCATGCACACAACATCTCCGCCACACACGCACACACCAGATAGACAGATGCACGCGCAGCCTCACACACAAACAGCCGCCTGTAAACACGTGTATTATCTCACAGCCAGAAAGCGCCTCTGAAGTCCCGCTAAAGCTGTGTAAGCAGATCAAGATAAATCCACAGGTCCTGACAGGCTGCCGTGCTGATAGAGCGGATAGTTTCTAATGAGCATTCGTACAACAATGAGCAAGATGACTGTGGGGATCTTCCACATGCCCTCCCCAAGCCAGCAACTCCCGGGAATCCTAAATCCTCCCTGTGAGCACCTCATCCCAGACCTGCCTCCTGATCTTTCTTGCTGATCCCAGATAGCCTGCCTCCAGATAGTCTGCCTCCAGATAGCCTGCCTCCAGGTAGCCTGCTCCAGTAGCCTCCAGATAGCCTGCCTCCAGGTAGCCTGCCTCCAGATATTCTGCCTCCAGGTAGCCTGCCTCCAGATAGTCTGCCTCCAGATAGCCTGCCTCCAGATAGTCTGCCTCCAGACAGCCTGCCTCCAGGTTGCCTGCCTCCAGATAGCCTGCCTCTGCCTCTGCCACACACACACGGAGCAGCAGAGCATGAACACGTAAACAAAGAAACATTTCAAATGCCACCTGGGATGCATCGCTAATTTGGTTCAGCTCCTTCCACTTATACCTGAGTTGTGATTGGTGCTTATTATAAAGCTGCTTACATCACGTCCCTTGGGAAACAGTGAAACATCCGACTCAAGAACAGGAACTAATCACTGGAGCAACGAGACTCTGGAGAGAGAGCTCGCCACGGAGAAGGTCATATCTCAGAAGGACGTGTGAACATTATTAATGCTGTTGTTAACAGGAGCAATGCCAGCTAAAGTGAGGGTTCGACAACTAAAGAAGCAGACAACACAAAAGGATCAGGATCAGCTGCTACACAGGAACAAGGGCTGAAGCTCATGGAGGAGAGGGGCAGGCTCAGACAATCAGACTTTATTCCCTACAAGATTCTACACCCATATTGACCTTACTTAAACTAGTCACTGTTTGTCCTTTATCAATGAACATCAATGTTACCACTGTTAAAACATATTTAACCTAAAATTTCGAACACAAGATAAAGAGTACAGCCGTAGCCAAGAGTATTGGGAGCGACTTACGTTTTGTGTTTGCAAAGCTTGCTGGGCCTTGGATAAAAATGACTGTTAACATAATTTCAGTGAGTCATATCATCAGCACAGGGCACAGAACTAGTTCTAGCTAGGTGAAATTACTATCATTTTGATTTTAAGAGCATATTGACTGCTGTGTAGAGAAAGGATTATTTGAATGTATTGAAAATGTTCGCCCCCAAAAAAGCTTAAAAATATATAAAATGTGCCTTATTGTGATTCCAGTATTCTATAGAAACTAAAAAATCCTCAAATACTGAATCAGCAAACTTTGCAAAACACAACATTCGTCGTTGCCAAAACTTATGGCCACGACTGTACATACAGTACAGGTGCGTTTTTAGAACTCCATTATACAGCGTGTAAACACACGGTCAGGGATGCCAGTCTCCAGAGTGGGAGAGTGTTCACCCCCCAGTCTTCCCAGTCTAGCCAGTCCTGCAGACAGACACGTCCCTGGAGTCCCACCAGCAGGACCCTGGCCCACTGACGTCCCTGGAGTCCCACCAGCAGGACCCTGGCCCACTGACGTCCCTGGAGTCCCTCCAGCAGGACCCTGGCCCACTGACGTCCCTGGAGTCCCACCAGCAGGACCCTGGCCCACTGACCCCCTGGAGTCCCACCAGCAGGACCCTGGCCCACTGACCCCCTGGAGTCCCACCAGCAGGACCCTGGCCCACTGACCCCCTGGAGTCCCACCAGCAGGACCCTGGCCCACTGACGTCCCTGGAGTCCCACCAGCAGGACCCTGGCCCACTGACCCCCTCAGACACCTCAGCTCTGGACGGATCATGTGACACCTGTGTTTGGCCTGTTGCTAAGCGTCTCCTTTTGTTTGCGCTGGACGTACATCACTGTGGGTAATGGCCGAGATCAGTGGTGCTGTCAAATACGGCTGATGAATGAAGAGGAGGCTGAGGCCTGCTTTGTGCGCTCCTAGGAGAGGCCCCGCCTTATCAGAGAGCCAGAGAGAGCTACTGCAATCAACAGGAGACATAAACCACCTGGTGAAGAAAATGGATTGTATAGGTACCGGATTGGATTTTTCATGTTCAGAGTTAGGCAGCAGTAGAAAAAAAGCAACGGGGAAAAATAAATTGTGTCTGTTGTGTACACATACGCAACGTCGCTTCCAGCCGTGTGAAAAGAGCGCTCAGTGGTTGAGATGGGACAACAGCACAATTCCTCTGACACAGTCCCATCTTATAGAACGAGCAGAAATGAAGACACGTTTAACATTAGGCCTCTGCGTCGTCCTTGACTTGTCCTGGGGAGGGAGAGGAGATTCCTCCTGCTAGTTACCCGGCAGGCAGCTACGGGCTGTGGCAACAGCAGAATGTAAATCAGTAAATAAGGAGGTAATGGGCTCTGAGCCCACTGTCATATCCAGTCTGGCGCTGGCTATCACCCAGGATATTAGCAGATAAATCTGAACGGCTTCCATCCGAGGCAGCCAACAATAGTTATTGATCAGTCACCCCCCCAGTCCAGAGAAAGGCGGAGAGGAGCAGAGTTTATTAATTAGGGATTGACAGCCAATTCTCCCTCTTATTCAGAGATGGACAGCTTTTGAATCCTGATGAGGTGTACCCTCTGTCTGCCCCCCACCTCCCCCCCTCTCCCCGCCCCCGCCCTCAGTCTCTTCTCTGTTTCAACGAGACACGCACAGCGACCGCACCGCTGCAGAGCGTGGCGCAGGCGAGGCCGGCGAACCAAGCGGTCCTACGCTTCTTGCTCACTGCTCGGGTCGAGCACTGCCAGCACTGACAGCAGCACTGTCACCTCTCTGGTGATTTCTGTCTTTTCCTTTCCTGCTGTCGAATCACCTGCTGAGGTGCCTCTATTGATGAACACCTCACATCCCCTCTCTAGTTCAGGGTCAGTTGTGGAGTCTCTGCAAGGCACCCCGCCTCACAAGCTTTCTTTCCACACTTCTCCACATCTTTCTGTCCAGCTTGGCCCCACCCCCACCCTGCCTGCCACCGTATATCCACGGTCCGCTCTAATGGTCATATGAATGTCTTTATTGCCTCCCTTCCAGAGCTCTGCTCTCTCTCCCTAAACTTGACTGTAATAGGAGACAGGACCTTTCCATTGATTGGGTTACTAGAGAATAAAATTGGCTCTTAACTCTACCACAGTGCTGAGCGGAGCCCTAATCCACCCTCCCCCCCACCCCCTCCCCCCCACCCACCCTGCTGCCAGGTTTCCCAGCTGCCCCCAGCTCTCCCCTACGCTCCTGTACAGATCTGATCCCGGCGCAATTTCATGCCTGCTTTGCCCCTCTTCTGCAGCCGCACGGCGTCAATTACCCTCACGAAACACGTTCTGCCCACTCTCAAGTCCTTCCTCCGAACTCGCCCGGCACTCTCACACCTCCACAGCCTCTCCACATCCAGAGCCATCGAAACTTTCAACTATTTGGTCCAACTCCATTCTACTCTTTAAAAAAAAAGCCCAGATTCTGCAAAAGACTCCTCAACAGTGAGGCAACATGTCTTTTTCATTAAAATATTTGATGGTGGAGGACAAATCTTTTTTTTTATTATTTACTTTTGATTATGAACTTTGCCATCTCTGGCCAAATTCTAGATGGTCTAAGTCATTCAAATGCTCATATCTCTTCACATATCAGAATCAGATTTAGGGTCAGTGTGGGTAGGAGGCAGATCCAATAGTTTAAACTTCAACGGAGTACCCGCCTACAAGAAAGTCAACGCTTGTCAATGGAGCGAGCCCTAGACTCTGTACAAATGAAATGTACAGAGTCTGGTTAGGACCAGGCTAAGTAAGAGCGCCTCCGCCTCTTAAAAGCAGGTGTAAACCAGGAGCGCGTTTTCCTGTGTGTACAAATGTACCTTGTTCAATGGCAGCAGTGATCCGAGCAAGGCTAAGACATCGGCCCATATTTGTCCCGAGGGTGTGGATGTTCTTCATGTTCGTATGCTTCATGTTTTGGTTACCCGCAATGTTTTGGGGGCTATCTCGTTGTTTATGATCATTGACCTATGCACTTTTGTAAAGCTCTCTTGGCGTCTGCTAAATGATTACATGTAAACGTAAATGATCTGCCCTGTAATATGTTCAGGTTTCTGTACTCATGCACGTCGCTAAATTTAAGCATGCGCTTTCTTTTTCCCGTAGGAAGATCCATGACAGATACATGCGGGCCCATTGTTTGCCCTTTTAGAGGCGCACTAATTACGCTAATGGGCGGAGTATATGCGCTGATTGCCTGATGAGTGTCAGGTTTGATAAATACTACACAAAATGAGGAAGCATAGCGGGCGCTGCTACCTAACTCGCAAAACTGTGCCATTCTTAGTAAATGAGGCCCAAAGACCCTTGAGCCGAGGGAATATCAAAGAGATTGCAAGGAGCATTAAAGTTTATATTTCAGATTTGGTAATACATCCTTCTGCATTCACAATGTTTGGTTCTTAATGCCTCTCACCCCTGACCTCTGGTCCCTGACATTTGACCCTTGACCTTGCACTCTCAGGCTAATCCCAAGTTAATGGCTGGGTGAACTCCTGCTAGGCAAGGTTTTACACACACAAGAATACACAAACAGAGCCTTTTGATTCACAGATTATTCTTGAAACCTATGCATTTCTCTCTCCCCACAGAGCCCCTCCCATGGAGTTGAGGAACTGTTTTCAAATAAAAACATATTCAAATGACATTAGCCATTTCTAAGTAATGAGTCATGGGGGAAAGCTTGAGTGTAGAGAGAATACACAGCTTTCTTATCACAGCGTTGCATAAAGAAGCGTGCAGACAGACTGGGGAACTTCTCTGTGACCTATAGAGTCGAGCCAGTGATTGTGCAGGGGTGGGGCACAGCGGAGGGCTGTGGAAACTGAAAAAAAAATACTTTAACAATAAAATACTGTATATCTGTGTGCAATGGGAGACCAATTAATGAGCAGTTTCCTGGATAAAAACAAGGTCCTTAAATAAAAAAACGGATGCAATTATTTTTGAAGCATATAGTGAATGATAAACAGTTTTGAATGTATTTACCTCAACGTGACTTGATATAGAAATATTCAAACGGAATTCAGTATTCCCTTCGCTATTAATGTCTTGAAAGCCTTTTTCAAAATAATTAATCCCTTTCTTAATTTGTATAGTGGTTAGTTATAAGTAGTTGACACTACTAAGATGAACTTCCAAAATTAAGAGGCCATCTTTTCTCTTTAAGGCTTTCATTAATGGCTTATTGAGTACCTTCTCTCAGCAGTTTAATTACAATTCAAATACCAAAAAGGTACTTCATTTAAAAGCAATTATCAAGTGATTGACTGAACTTCACAAAATAACCCTGTCCTCAGTTGTCACGGATCCTGTCTAACACAGCTATCTGTTGCTGTGGTGTCCATAATGATCTGGGAGCAAATGAGCATGTGTGTGTGTGTGCGGCCGTGTTTGTGTGTGTGTGATCCGGGACGGTTTTATTTCCTATCAGCCATGCAGGCAGATGTCAGGTGGCAGGTGGACGCGTCTCTTGTGTAAAGTCAGCCTCCATGTCACAAGATACAATAGAGTACAACAGGAGCTTTAATCAGTATCCACACAGAGAGAGGGAGCATGTTGTTATAGGAATGTGTGGCGGAGAGTTCTAGAACACCGAGAGGCCTAGAACACCGAGAGGTCGTGTCCCTCCTGGGTGAAGCGGCGAACGTGAGGCGCTTCAGTTCAACACACATATCTGCCATCCACTTTGTGCTATCGGCCAAAAAGTACTGTGAAGGCACGCTGGAAACAGCTTGAGATTTCAAAAGTTAATTACGGGCTTCGTAGTAAGTGTGTGTGGCGAGTGCCAACGTGAGACCACAGACGCAACGTTTAATCCCTTCTGCCCCCTGCTCGCTCCTCCACGGCACCTCAAATGCTTGCACCACAGACACTGTTTACCAAATTTAAAAAATCCCAACAGTAGCAGGCAATCAACAAGCGCATGGATTTTCCCAATTTCATCCCCCACACTCCCTTGTTTGTGTGCTGAATGGAAAGAGACGCATGATTGAATTGAACAGTCTTTTTGCAGCCAGTTTAAGGGGGGAAATTTGATTGCCGTTTTAATTAACAAACACCGCTCACTCTTTCATTGGCGCAAAGGATTACAATTATGAGCACAATGCAGCTGCAGCCGTGTGGTGATTTGGTCATTTGTACTCAAGTGGAAGCTATTCAGCTGGGCCTTTAAAGATTTCGGTGCCATTCAGCCCCTGTACAGACGGCTAGGGTGTAAGAGCCAGGTCCTCTGGCAATAGTTTTATAGCTGGTGTGTGGCTTTGCACTTGGCAGTCCTCATGTCAGCGGTAAGTTATGGTCTAATAATGGGGGGGGGGTGATTCATTTTGTATTTTTATTTCTTGATTGGCGATGTTTACCAAATGATGTGCGATTTACGATGAGCGAAGACAAAGTGGTCGGCCGTGAATCATCCTGTCGCAGTGCTGCTTTCGTGCAAAACACCGACATCTACAGGATCTGTCTGCTTGGCTAAGTCAAGATGTGATTAACGAGAGGGTGCACAAATGAGCCAGTCGCGCCACAGTGGGCGGAGCTGCAGCCTTTAGGGGGTGTGGGTTGGCCAGTTGAGTAGTCAGTCTTTGGGGGGTGTGGGTTGGCCAGTTGAGCAGTCAGTCTTTGGGGGGTGTGGGTTGGCCAGTTGAGCAGTCAGTCTTTGGGGGGTGTGGGTTGGCCAGTTGAGCAGTCAGTCTTTGGGGGGTGTGGGTTGGCCAGTTGAGCAGTCAGTCTTTGGGGGGTGTGGGTTGGCCAGTTGAGCAGTCAGTCTTTGGGAGGTGTGGGTTGGCCAGTCGAGCAGTCAGTCTTTGGGAGGTGTGGGTTGGCCAGTCGAGCAGTCAGTCTTTGGGGGGTGTGGGTTGGCCAGTCGAGCAGTCAGTCTTTGGGAGGGTGTGGGTTGGCCAGTCGAGCAGTCTGCACAGATGAGAACTACAGCAACGACTCCTATTAACAAGCCCCCTCCACTTGGATCATGGCTTACAATGAGCATCCACCCTAATTGAACCGACACATACCGTGTACACACACACACACAGCAACACACACTTAGCACAGTTAATAGTAGTACTGCACGTTTCTGATGATGATTCCTTGACTTTTGGGAGTCTTTTGTGACTGTCAGTCAATCGTTGCGTCCCTCTCCATCTTCTGATACACATGGGGCTCCAGAGGCTGCAGAGTCTTCCTGGCTGGAGATTTGGTGTCTCTCCGATGCCTGGACATGCTCCAGAAACCAATCAATTCATAAATAAACTCAGCCTGATTGCTGTTTTGGCTCAAGTATGAGGTAGCTGTCAACACTGACTTTGGTCACACATGTCGCTTTGCCCCTCCGTTTGCTAGTTTGAGTCTGGCCTGGACACTGACAACAAACTGCATATGTTTGTTTGAGAAAATATGGCCTTGAAGCCATACTCTGTGGTATGTGTGTGATGTATTAGCGGCCTGGCGCAAGGGCATTTCAGATGACTTATCATCATCATGTTTGATATTCAACTGATGCGGTGAGAGTCGCGACCACCTTGATATTAAACATCCAGAGAATAGCTGAATGGCTTTCCAGGAACTATCTCTCTCTGTCTCTTTCTTTCAGACAAATGTTCACACACACACATACACACACACACACACGCACGCACACACACACACACACACCACACACACACACACACACACACACACACACGCACATGCACACGCACCACACGCACAATACAAACGCACAGACACAGAGGACAGGGGGGTCACCGACGCCCTCTCCCCTCGCCTCTGTGAAGGAGCAGGGCTGGCCTAGATCAGGGCCTCCGAGCCAAATGAGTTGTGTCAGCACACCGAGAGGACATCATATTGCTGCTTAGTTTAGACTGACACTCCACCGTGAGGAGCAACATCATTAATTTCACCACATTCGCACACATATACACAGCGCGTGCACACACACGCGCACACTTACACACACGTTCACAGACACACCACACACCCTCACGTACGATGAAACGTAACGTTTGACGGAGTCTTTGGAAATGGGCAGACAGGGTTGACGGAATTGAATTGATACCGACTTGAAATAGTAAGGTCATGCTGGATTAGCCATGTGAAGACACCTCTCTACCTACACACCTTGAAAGACTGCCTTCCGGAAAAAACTCAAACGCACACACACACACATGCACACACCACGGTATTGATGATGTCTCGACACAGAAACACAAATCCACCACCATTCTTTTTAAGTGTCTTTCCCACACACACTGTGAGAAACAGCACAGGGCCCTGGTGACTATATGAGTTTAATGGCATTACTGATGAGGTCACAGGAAGAGGGGAGCCGGGTTAATTAGGAGCTGCTGCTCAGCAAATCTCAAGTTGAATTATGATGACAAATTCTCTGAATGTTGCTCTTAAAATGAAATAAATCTAGCTTCCAGCTGGTCTGCGAGGGACTGTGGAGCTGGTGGAAGACAGGGGGAATCTTCCCTGGAGATAGTATCTCTGGAAATTAGGTTATGATACCAGATAGAGGGCAGGCCAGTTATCACTTCTCCAAATCCAACAGGGCTGAGAGACAGATAAGATGCTGTGAAGCTGAGGCTCCCTGTCATCAGAGAGATTCATTAAAAGGTAAAAGAACTCTGTTGTGGTGAGAAAAAAAGAAGAAAAAAAGCCTGTCCACCTTAACATTCACAATGTGTGTTTCTTTCCGTCTCTCCAATAAAACTGTTCTTTTTTATGTACACACACTCTCTCTCTCTCTCTCTCTCTCCCTCTCTCTCTCTCTCTCTCTCTCTCTCTCTCTCTCTCACACACACACACACAGAACTGCAGATGAGCAAGACAGATGGACATAAAACATGCAAATGTAAGATCTCAGCCAAAACCAACGAGTTTTGCTGCTGTTGCTGTTTCTGCGGTTTTGCTAAATCATCTCCATGAAAGTCCCTCCTCCTTCCCCCTGCTCTGAGGCTCTGTCGTGCCTCCAGACTGTGGAGCCTGTCAGGGGCAGACGTCTGCAGAGTGTCCCCCAGCAGCGCTTATCTGCCATGGGGTTGGGGGGTTGTGACAGAACCTGGCGGCCCATCCAAGGTTTCTACAGGTCACGCTGTCTGGGACAAACAGAGAAAGACAAAAGCAGAGGAGAACCAGACAGAGGAGAACCAAACGGAGGAGAACCAGACAGAGGAGAGGAGGACGGGGGAACTGAGAAAGTGAAAAGAGAGTTTAAAAGAGAGTGAAAAGAGAGTTTCTCCCAGATCCTGCTGGGGCAGTGAGTGTGGAAGAAATGGGGATTTCATGTGTGCTTACATTATTCACTATCAATAATCAATAGAACTAGTCATTGGATACTAGTTAGTATGTTCTCATGTAAGCTTGCTATTGATAAGAATAGATTGTGTCAGGGTTAATAGATGTTCGGGTTCAGGAGAAAGTACTGGGTAAACGTTCCTTTTTGTGACTCCAAGGAGAGCGCCAACTATGATCTCTCTATAGTCTGAGAGTGGTCATGGGTTGGGAGCTGTGAGTCTCTTTCTCTGAGACTGTTGTAACGTCATCGCTGCCTGACTGTCACTATCTATGTTTACATTCTTGTACCCTATAAAAGATGGTCCTCCGGTCTTCAGAGCGGAGAGAGACATGGTTGAGACCTAAGCCTGGTGTTGTGTTGTCATTTATTGTCAGAGGTCTGGTTTTCTCTCCCAATCTGCAGATTGAAAATACTCATAAAATACTACTGAATCCAGAACTCAACTGAACTTAGTCACTCTGTTTATGAAGAGACACGTTCTTCATCAGGCAGTCTAACAAGAGATGGGCACGAACACACATCCCGACCAATCGTACGATGATACAACCTCATCACAAGAAGCAGTGGAGCCACTCAGAGCTTAGGTCCTCGTTGCACACACAAACACACACACACACACACACACAAACACATACACACATACACACAAACACACACATTAATGTGAAAATGTTCCAAATACTACCCCCCCCCCACACACACACCACCACCACCACCCACACTCCCCTTCACTCAGTGATAGCAGCACATGTATAATTGCATTGTGCAACAGTGCGCACCTTAGAGGAAATAATTACCACCATAAAAGAGCAATTACTAACCTGGCGGAGAGTTGCAGCGGATTTTAATGTGTCTGCCAGTAATGTCTGCTAACATACTCCTCTTTGTTTATGTGTTAGTTGCTTATAAAGCACTAACACATAAGTATTCTTAAAATGTAAACTACTACTACACACATGCACAAAAACACACACACTTTCACGTGTAAACACACACGCAGTACAAAATATGACATGTCATATGTATACATCGAAAATACTTAATTGAAAGCCACTGTATGTTGTTAAGTCTTGAATGTAGAGGCGGAGATTGCATATAGAGGTGAATTCAAGACATGTCCAAGCTTGTCAAAGAGCTTTGTCAAAAGGGACTTCAGACAGGGTCTGCATGCGATTTAATATCATTTTCGATTTGCAGATATCATTTCAATCAATTGCTGGGCTGGTGAATAAACGCTTGCCAGATTGGCTGTCATTGTCGTCCGGTTATTCATTTTCATCGTCAACGTCATTCTAAAAGAAAAATGTAAACGATATGGACACAAGAGTAAATGGCTTTGTCATTTTTATTACAACCACAGGGCTCTGCTTGTCATGGGAAAATGAAAAGATGCATCATGGAGCGTGTGGTGTCTAACATGCACTGTTTCAAGGAGAAAAACTGTGTGTCCAAGTTTTTTTGTGCCAGAAGCGCTCATCTCGCTGTCAGAGAATCAATCACAATCTGCTTCCTACCTCCTACAGAACGTGGCGATCTGTCAGCCCCTCCACTCATCCTGCTCCTCGGTTCTCACCGCCGAAGCAATTTGCTCAACAGTTTGCTCAAACATTCTTTGTGAAGTAACCAAACTCTTGCCTAACCAAACCGCAACCTGCAACGAAACGAAAAAACCTACGTGAGGCACTGTTAATCAGTAAATGTGTTTGGTACCGTTAATCAGTGAATCCGTTTCATCAGCATTACACGGGCATGGCAGTTCAAAGGAGGGAAGTGAACAATCAGTCATTGGAGCCTGACTGATACACACAATAATATGCAACAACAATCAAAAGCGTTCAATCAAAAACCCCCAGGCCTGTCTAACCAGGCCTCAGACCTCTGAAATCTACCCCAACACCTCAGCAGCCTGACAGGGGACACGGAGCCACTGGTTACATCTGTGGGGCCATATCAGCCACATCGCAGGGTTAGACTCAACACCATATTTACATTACACACCATGTGCTTCTCAGCATAGCCCGGTGGAGGGGGCAGGATACTGAGTAGAACACGAGCACACCTATGATCGCATTCCCACGTCCACAGGCTGACAGATTGCTCGTCGGCTTACCGAGCGATCAGCATCACTTCTGCTGGTAGTATAAGTAACACAATCTGGTATCTAATTTCTAACAGCTGTCTGCTACGCCACGGGACAGGGCTGGCTGCTGAGTCTGGAACACCTTGATGATTCATGGCCTGTGAAATGAAGATGAATATTTCATATGATCTCACATTATGGAGACCAGAATACAGTCATCCAGTCTGATACGCAAGAACAACGCTATTGCCTTAAACAGGGGTGATCGGGTGGCCATCTGATCACCTGTGCTCGTGCCAGGATGATGATGATCAAGTCCTGCTGCTGTTGAAATGGGGGCCACAGACAAGTGTGTATATTTTTTTTAGAAAGATGTATCTTTTGGCCATTTTCATGCTGACAGGAAAGGCAGAGAGAGAGAGAGAGAGAGAGAGAGAGAGAGTGAGAGGGGCAAGGAGAGGAAAGAATAGGACTGGACAGTACAGGAGAGGACTGTTTTCAACATTTTGTTAAATGCAATTCCTTGTCCTTTGACACAGTAGAAACATCATCAGGTCTGATTACTTAACAAAAGTGTAATTTCATCATCATAATCAGTGACGGAAGAAAGCATATTCTAAATCAAACATGTCAATATAAGGTTGTCAATATTGCCATGTTTGTGCGTGTATATCTGGTAGTGGTTGTGTCAGAGAGCAACACTACCACCAGCCGTGTCGTGTGCCTCTGTGCCTGCCTCCTTGTCTGCTGCCTCACTAACGAGGTTTGCAGGAGTAAATTGACTGTGTGACTGCATATAATTCACTGGCAGAACAGGCCCATTTCCCCCAGCCCGCTTGCTTGGTCACATTAATTCAATGCAACAGTAGCAGCAGAAAATCCATACCAATACATTTCACCTCTAAGGCCTACATCTCCCATGAGCACAGGGTGCTCGGTAACCCAGCCAACCACAGCTGGTTACCCAAGGAGCAGGTTGAGGCAGCGGAGCGTGTTTCCCCTTCATGACTCCGTTTGTCTGCTTCCTGATCCCAGAGTTATGGTTTGATGCTGGGAACGACCACACAAACACTGATGTGCTGGCGTTTCACTGTGGAGCACCTCTGGATGGGAGGACATGTTTCACGTTTGGGGCTGGTCATCTCATTGCGTCGGTAATGGTATGACGCTGTCTCTTTGATGGATTCGGCTTATTTGTTGTGCATCTCCGCTGGGGTGGAAGGCCAGCGTCAGACGGTGCACCTCGGTCGGGCCGCAAACACTCTGACGTGATCCATGCGCCGTTTTCCAAAAGTAACAACCTGGATTTTATACATAACAATCCCTTCACACACCATTAAACTGCCCTCAGTGTTCGTGTCATTATCGATTCTCAAAGGCTACACACGGGCTGTAAACACTGCAGATGCCCTTCAGAGATATCACTCCTAATCATCCTGGGATGCCTCAATGCCGGGAGAAAAGCCTTCTCTCGGCTTAATGCTGCACAGCTCTATCTTATTCACGCCATCTCATTGTGACATGGAACACGCGCCGACCAAACAGAGCCAAGTTTTGACGACACAAACCTCAGAGAGGCATACGACTAGTACTACTGAACCGCGGTGGTGTGGTCACACGCCTTTAGATGGGAGGGCAACCATAAGAAAAAGCATTGACTGCCAAATAATATTTGACTAGGGCTGAAAATGAGATGCTAAAAGCTTTGTGCGGTGGCTTGGCGGTATTTCAGCCGGGCATTAGGAGCGATATCAGGTGAGAGATAGAAAGAGAGAGAGACACGCAGGCTGCGGGAGCCAGGGAGCCTTCATTCATTAATATTCACAGAAGAGATGAAGGTTTAGCCAAACATTATCTGTGTCCGTGAACCACGGGTCACAGTCAGACCTCTATTTTCCAGGCATTTTGATTATCGGTATGATTTTACAAGCATGTTTAACTCCAAATATGGTGTCTCACCGAGGCAGTAATTATTGGTAATGAGTCTAATTGTGTGGAGTGAGGTAGCAATGGTTCCTGTCTCCTGCCTCTTCTCACTGCACTCCTCTCTCTCTCCAGCACCACTGCTCGGCACCAACAAACAGACAATTTCTATAGTTAGGAAGGCGTGTGTGTGTGTGTGTGCGTGTGTGCGCGTCTCAAAGTGCCCAACCCGTAATAGTGTTGTCCACACACTGCAGAATGTGGCTTGATCTCTAATGGACCAATGAGCAGTGAACAGGAGGGAGGCTGGAGATGATGCAGAGGAAAAGTCGTTGTCGCCCGCTAACATGGCGGGCGCTGTTCCCATCATGCTTCACTTCAAGCCCTTATACTCCTCATGGATGACTTCCTTTGGATGTCTGGCATTAATCTTGTGAGCAATGACCCACCTAATAGCCAATATATGCGTGTTATAGAAAAATCCCTTGTAGGACATAGTAATATCTTATGAGATAACACTGAAATGACCTAATAGCTTTAGGTGGTAGCTCTAATGGCTGACTGGCTCGGCCGTGATCAAAGCCGGGTTCAGAGTCTCACTGGCGCCAGAGAGCATTGTAGTTTCTACAGTGCGGTTCTATCATGGCAATATGTGCGCTTTTGCTTGTGTGTATTGTTTGGGAGCGAGAGTGATACAGCAAATTGTCCATTTGCTGTGTATCCGATGGGCTCAGGGATGTCATTAGTCACAGCGTGCTCTCTCTCATTAAATGGCCCAGTCGCCATGGCAGCCCCACAAAGGCCAGCCCCTCCTCCCAGCGCATGGAGAGTGACAGGCCAATTAGAGCAGGGTGCAGTGACATGCAGTCTGCTGTGATCACAGCTGTAAGGAAAGAGAGGAGAGTCGGAGAAGCCACACAACCTGATACCCCTCTAAACGCTCCTCTCAGTCGTGTTGAGCATGTGGGTTTTGTCTACAGTTAGTCTGAGCATGGACAGTGCCCTTCGTCCATGATCGCTGATGACTGCCAGCGGAACAGATGTCCGCAAGCAGCCCGACGAGAGGCACTGATGAACCGCATTAGCCATAAACCATGTCGACCACAGTTAGGTAAGTCTCGAGAATGGATGTGACCGTTTAAAATGGAGGCGACTCTCACACACACACACACACCTTTGCGAACAGAAACTATTAGCGCCGCACGGGAAGAGGCCATCTTGGGATGCTGTGTCTCACAGAGGTGCGCATCAGGAGGCTAACGCAGAGCCCTCTAATCACGTCGACGAGGAGATGATTACAGAGGAGAGAGGACAGAGCAGAGCGTCAGCATTCCAGCACCTTCTCTCTCAGACGGCGACGGCCATGTTCACACGTAGACTTCCACACCTGCACACGGGGCATAGACATACATGGACAGTATATGCCTTCATGGACAGGATATGAGCCTGCATAGACATGCCTAGAGAGTATGTAGACCTACGTAGACACGATTACAAGTCTGTCAAGTTTTTATGACGACATGGACAGCATACTGTATACATTTCCATTGACATGATATACCTACATAGACAGTATGTGTACGTGGCCATTATGTCCACTACATGGACAGTGCGTAGGCCTGACATGGTCGTAGTCATAGTGATGGTAAAAGCTTCAGTCACCCTGCAGGCCCGTCGTAGACAAGCAGCAGAGTTAAATGGTACTTTATGTTTTTTTTGTGAGCCACAAAGGAGAAAATGGAAAAAGAAGAAAAGAAAAGAACGTTCTCCCCGGCCCCATCAAGTCATTGGCCTCTCTCAGTGCACATCTTTGTGTTTCTGAGCGGACGGTTCACTGCCTTTGGATAGTCAACTTTTTTTTGGTATTTATTCCCAGACAACGCTTCATTTCTCATTCTCTACACACACAAAAAAGAGTGCTTACAAAAACCTGGGCTCACAATGTTGTGCGAATCATTTCACAGGAATAAAGCCGCATCATACTGCCATTTTGTTGTATGTAAAGAGGGGTATTCTTTTCTGTAACCCCGAGGAGGTGGGCGAGGGAGGGAGGGATGGGAGTGGAAAGTACTTACTGGGTAATGACTTAATAGCTGGTAAATCATGCAGGAACGAAGAAAAAAGGGAAAGACAAAAATTTAGCTATAGGCAATGTATTCTTTTTTTCCAGGTACTTATGGTCACACAACATTAACCCTGAAGAACTGGAGAAGAGGGAGGGGTGGAATGAGTAGCAGCCATCCATATTTTTCACATTTACCAATAAACCCACACAAACACACCAACAGACACACGTTCAATTATCTTCCATCAGATAAAAGAACACATGTTCTTTATATTGTCAATTCTTTCTCAACTTGAGGAGAAGCTGCACTTCTATTGTCTTTCTAATTTCCCCTCTCTCCCTCTCTTTGTTTTGCTTTCTGCCCTTCCTCTCTCTATTTCTCTCCCTGGGATGAGGGAGAAAGATAGTGAAATAACAAGTGTGGCAGAACTGGGTGAGTTTGCGGCAGAGCAGAGCCGTGCGAGGCAGTCCAGGTGGTGAAGGGAGTGCAGGACACAAAGGAGGGCAGCGAGAGAAAGTAGAGCAGCAAGGCGGGAAAAGAAGAATGCGTAGGGAGAGTGCTGTTAGGGGGTAGTTAGGGAGTTAAAAAGTGAGACGGTGGAGAGTAACAAAGTGCTAGAGACAGAAGGGCTTGGGGGTGAAGTTTGGAGTCTATGTGACAGTATCAAAGCCACAGGAGCAGCAGAGAAAAGCTGTTAGCGGGAGCACTCCGTGCCTTAATCGATTGTGAACCGTGCTGCAGAGCGCAGCCAATCACAAGGGCTCCCCAAGACTTCTCTGGCTTAGAGCACTTACACGCTGTCTGCCGCCCGATCAGGGGAGAAAGGACAGAGGGAGAGGAGAGCGAAAGAGACAGAGGGGAAAGAAAAACAAAAGAGATGAAGAGGAGATGGAGGAGAAAGTGAGAGAGGAGAGAGCGAGGGGACGGGCTCAGCCCTTCTTACTGGGTGACCTTCAGAGTCGCTGGATGCTTTCAGCACGGAGGTCGAACAGTTTTGACGGAGAATGAGAAACGTGCGCGCAGGGATATCTGTATGCATGTATGCCGGCCCTCTATCTGGCTAGCTGACTGTCTGATGGATTGGCTGGCATGGCTCCTTGTCTGTCTGGTTTTTCGTTCTCTCTCGCTGCATCTCTGTCAGTCTGCCTGTCTCCTAACCTCACACGTAGAGGTTGGACTCGATGTACTCTGTAAAATGGAACATAATATCACTCCGTCAAAAAATAAAATAAAAGAACAGATCCAGTCCACTCCTCAGATCACCAAATGAGATGTCATGCCAAACTCTTAAAGGAAGAAGAAAGGGAAAAAAAGACACGTCATTATTATAATGGGGCAATCAGTACCTCGTTCACACTTTAATGTCATCCAGTGTTATTAACACAGAGACAGTGAAGACAGCTTTCAGACTCGGCAGCAGCGGCAGTGCATCTTCTCCCGATGCTCGCCATGTGACACGCTTCCTCACATCCCTTCCTCCTTCCTTCCTCCCATCCTCGTTCCCTTTCCTGGGCCTCCTCTCTGTATGTTAAACATCATATGGAGTGTTTCTTCCCTGACAGAGGGAAGGGATGCCGCAACAACCGAAGGGAGAAATCCCATTAGTTTCGCTTGACTGAGTTCACCTGTTAGAGAACCATTTCCCCATAATTATGAGCGGGCAAATAAAAGATGGGTTCCCAGATAGAGACATCAGGCTCAGTGTTCATATTTATGAGAGGGTGAAAAAAAGGCCACAAAACAAAACAGATCAACACTATTCACTGGTTGAGGGAAATTCTCATCACGCTATACGATCACGTCTCAATCTGTGGTCAGGCGGTTCATATGTTTTGGACTGTAAAGTCTACATACATTAGTGATCATGTGAACCGGAATGACTTTGTGGTTCACTGAAACAAGGTTGGTTGATAGTCCCAAGTGCTGCTCTTCATATCTACTCATCAGTTCTGTTTACCCAGAGATCCCAAAACTCCCTCTTGTACCTTTCTAAAGCATTTGTGGCCAATAGTGGGTTTATCTAGCTGCCTACAAGCCAATATATGAATTCAGTGTCTGTCTGTGTACACTTATCAGTAGATACTTCTATAGTATTTCCTCAGAGAGAACTAGCGCTGATTCAGCCCAGTATCTTACAAGTACAAGGGTGGTTCTTCTGGTCAAGGGCAAACGGTCAATAACCAGAACTGCTCCTTTAAATGGCGGTTGTCTAGGAAACAGGTGCAGAAATTTGAGGATTTGGCTGTTGGCTGAGCAACCTGGGAGGCAGCATTTAGTAACCCTGTAGAACACTAACATGGGCTGGGAGACAGAGACAGAGAGAGAGAGAGAGAGAGAGAGAGAGAGAGAGAGAGAGAGATAGAGAAAGAGAGAGAGACACAGAGAGAGAGAGAGACAGAGAGAGACAGAGACAGAGACAGAGACAGAGACAGAGACAGAGACAGAGAGAGAGAGAGAGAGAGAGAGAGAGAGAGAGAGAGAGAGAGAGAGAGAGACAATGGCACAAACAGGCATAAAAAACAATTTCATTGTTCTGTTCGAAATTGTCTTCGGTATTTGTTATTTGAAAGAACATCACTGATGCATTTGGAACACTTATTTTTGTCCCCCATCAATATAATGCCATCAAAGTGACAGAGGTACTCAAATGGAGCATCACTCTGGCTATGACAAAAACAAGTCTGTGGTGATAACATACTCCAGGGTTTATTGGTCAAATAAAGACGCACGGTTGGATAATGCTTAACACAGCCACTAAAACAACAGGGTAGGAAACAAGAACACTTACCTCAGCGAGCAATATCCACCTTCAGGGGACGGCCACCGCTCTGTATGTTCACATTGACTACTACTGCCCCCTGGTGCTCAGAGAAGCACGTGCAGAGTGGTCGGCCCTTGTGAACAGCCATCAGCGCGTTCAAGTGAAAACTGGATGGAGTATTTAGGCCTCTTCCAGGATAATGTGAAGAACAAACTAAATTGGCATGCTTATAACACAAAGCTACAGTTAGGAGTATTGGAAAACCTGTACATGTACTTATCAATATGGCCACCCCCAGGAGTGGTGTATGTGTATTGTGGATTCTATTGTAAAATAATAGTCACCGGCACAATGGATTGAAAAATAGATACAAATGTATATACCTACATGGACAGACATTCCGTCACCTTTACAAACACCCAGCCTGTCTCCCCTGGCCCACTCACGCACATCCCAGTTTCAAATGGCACATCCCTTCCACATGGAGCCAGCTCTCCACACGTTCAGATATCCCCTGGGAAGTTTCTTCTCCCGGCTGACTCGCCACATGAGCTGCTTCCAGTTGTCCAGTCACCGCAGACGAACGGAGTGCTGATGCCAGCCATGGAGACAAAGATCCAGTGGGACAGACGAGATCCCGGGAACTGGGCAGAGGGGTGAGGGGGACGGCCTGCCGTGGTGCTGGTGTTGCTGAACTGTGAAGGGAAGATAGCCTACGGCCACGACTCCGACGGGGACCTTTCAAATCCAATCGCGTCGCCCGGGTCCTCGTCCCGGCTCGGCCACGCTATCAGAGCAGATAACATGCTCTGGGAAAGGTTACGACGTGGCGTGACATTTCTGTTGAGACCAAACAAGCGATCCAAGATTCCTGAACTAATCTTAAATTCACATAGGTGCATGTGTTAGAAAGAGGGAGAGAGAGAGTAAGTGTGTGTGTGTGTGAGAGAGAGAGAGAGAGAGAGAGAGAGAGAGGAGAGAGAGAGAGAGAGAGAGAGAGAGGAGAGGAGAGAGAGAGAGAGAAAGAGAGAGAGATAAATAATTTCATAGCTTTTCTTAATTGTAACATTTTACATAATACTTTAGATTTTACAGTACTTTATTTTAAATGTTTACATTGCCATAGATCAATGGCTGAGAATGACACATATTTAGGTAAATCTACATCAAGGGAAAGGACCAAAAGGCCAAAGATGAGAGGTGCATATACCTCAGGCACGACTGTCTCAACTGTAAAATACATGAACCAGCGTACACAGTGACATTTACTAATGACCAATGTGACAACTATGCAATACTGTTACACAATGGTAGCAAACGATGGGGAGAGAGAGACATTTAGAACAAAGGGATGAGGAAATGATAGGTTGGGACTGATGGAGGGAGCGCTGTGCTTTTCCTGGGAGGCTGACATAGAAAAGTTTATTCTATACTATTGAAAATAATATTTTTCTGAGAGTCATGATTGGAGGGGATTTAAGTTAATTAAAAATGGCAACCCAAGCTGAATCTCCAAGAATGAAATCAGAACACTGATAAGATGCAGACACCACATTTCCTATTGCAAATTATAAAAATACATTTGCATATTTTTTTCTAATCTTTCTTTCTCTCTTGCTCTGGGATTGGCTGGGGGAAAGGCACTCCCTTAATTCCAGTGGTGGTGCAAGGGGTATTTCATTGTGATTTGCAAGTAACATGACAAACCTCTGTAAACCATTTCCCCAAACGACTCCTAACTTCCTGACTCATCCTTATGTGTGTGAGTGTGTATGTGTGTGTGTGTGTGTGTGTGTGTGTGTGTGTGTTTGTGTACGCGTGTGTGTGTGTGTGTGTGTGGTGTGTGTGTGGGTGTGTGTGTGTGTGTGTGTGTGTGTGTGTGTTTGTGTGTGTGTGTGCGTGTGTGTGTGTGTGTGGAGCCTGAAGACCCATGGGATGTTGCTTGGCCTTTAAATTGGCCGTTACATATGCATTTAAGATGATCTGTTTAGAATGATATTTATCTGTATAAATAATGACTTGGAAACGAGAACATATTTTCTCTTCGGTGGCACTCTTCAGTTGATAATAACATCATAGTACTGCTCTATCTCACGAGCACATAGATGACTAAACTGCCTCATTCTAAACATTCAACCACAACATCTGTCTGGCCAACTTGCTGCTGTTGACGCAGTCAAAGGTCACGATGACACGGCTGTCACTGAGACACACTGAGGGTGGAACACTCATCCTTTTCATACTTCGCTGTACAAGTCGCAATTCGTATTCTACACTGGATCAAATCTAGAATCCAATCAGCTTTTACTCATGGTGAGGTGACCAGCATGTCACTCCTATTCTCAATTGTGCCACCTCCAACACTCGGCACTCCAGCACTCTCATAACAAAAGCATTTTTTCGTCTGAGATCCACTTCATTACCCAGACTAATATGGAGGAAAATGTTTATTCAAATGAGCCTAGATTGAAGGCAGTAAAATGAAAAAAAGGCTGAAATGGATTATCTACTTGCAAAAATAAATCATATTTAAATTAATTACAAAATAAATTACTGATCTGAAAGTGCAAGTTCTCCATTTTTGGCTGAAGGGGCAGGGGGTTAAAAGAATGCTTAGACTGTAGTTATTTTCTTATCAATTCATTTTCTTGTATATTTTTTTCAGCATCCATTACCCACCTTGCGACAAAAGTGGCCTCTGTGTCCATGGAAACAGAGAATAATTACATTTTACACGTGCAAAATTACAATAAGACCCTTTGTGAGCAATTGATTGGCTATTGCTTGGAGGAGATGGCACATTGTGACCACTTGATTGGCTACTGCTAACGAAAAGACTTTCTATTAGCAATTGATTGGCCGTTGTTATTTTCCACTTGATTGACTCTATCCACAGCCATCCACAGATATAGTGTGACTTTAGCTGAAGCCACCTGTGTGCCAGTCAGTGTGTGTGTGTTGTATTCTTTAAGCTCTAATGAGGTTTGGCGGGGTGGAGGTTGAGAACCGAGCTGCCCAATGCAGGATAACTCACATGTGACAGTCTGTCAGGTCACTTCTTATCAGGATGCATTCAGCAGAGACAGCAAATCCTGGACAACCACACACATGCACCCCTCACACACACACTCACAAATGTAGCGTAGCATTTATTTATATGCGCACACGGCATATCATCACAAAGACTCAGAACCTCTCACACCGACGGTACACCTTCATGAACACACAGAGGGATGAGGGTACACCTTAATGAACACACAGAGGGATGAGGGTACACCTTCATGAACACACAGAGGGATGATGGTACACCTTCATGAACACACAGAGGGATGAGGGTACACCTTCATGAACACACAGAGGGATGAGGGTACACCTTCATGAACCCACAGAGGGATGAGGGTACACCTTCATGAACACACAGAGGGATGAGGGTACACCTTCATGAACACTCAGAGGGATGAGGGTACACCTTCATGAACACACAGAGGGATGGCCGGTTCTTCCACCTTGCAGATTCATACACGTGGCGTTTCATTGAACTGGCCCCAAACAAAGAGAGATGTCCATAGCAGGTGCGTCCAGACTGTGTCTTTGTGGCGTGTACAGCAGCAGGGTAGGGCCTGTCTGCCACTCCACAAGCAGCGGCTCTGCTGTGAGAGACAGCTCGTGAGCACCGTCTGAGGCCCGTCTCAGAGACGTCAGGACGACGTGACCTCTCCCTCTTCCTCTTTTTTCAATTTCTCTTTTCTTCTTCCCTCTCGCTCACTTTCGTAATAGCTTCTTACCAATTCAAGTACATCGTGGAGAAGGGATGCGTAGACCTGAAAAACGGTGTTCCAACCCATCACTTCCAAACTGGTCACTTAAAAGCCGCTATGTATGTCAAAGTGTTTAGTAAGACTGTAGGGTTGATCAAGTGTCACACATATGGCACATTGTTGGTCGATTGGAGTGGGAGTTGAGAGGAAGAGGACCACATCACAACCTCACCTCTCGCTGACTGGAGAAAAACATTGTAGAGATCCACCTGTCACCCTTACACACACCCTGTGTCTTCCTGGACAGGCTATCAGCTCATCACTCTCGTTCACGTTCAATCGTTTATTCCTAACAATCTGATGTTTGTGTGGTCTTTGAACTATATTGTATGTTGAAATCGCATGTTTGAACAGTAGGTTAAATGGCTTGCTCTCGCTGTAGAGACCCTCCCCTCTTGTTCAATAAATCGATATGCTTAGAGTCCAATACCTAATCAACATGAAGATTGCTGTACTGATCCACAATGGAATACATGCACCGCTACACCGGCACCGAGCCCATGAAGCCCGATCAGTCACGACTCTTTTGAAGGACACAGACAGAAAAGCGTGACGAAAAAGCGGTTATTAAACCAAGAGCGACCGAGACGACGGTCTCCGGAGCGAGAGGCGGGGACGGCGGGGAGGCATGACCACGGAGGGGTGACGGAGCGAGACGCCAAAATGAAGAAACGTGAAGATGAGAGGATAGCGAGGCGGAGGGGGGCGGCCGCCCGAGCAAGCAGAGGTCAGACGGAGAGAGAGAGAGAGGAGGCCGCTTGGGGAGCGGTGTTCCCAACGCAGGACAGATAAACGCTCACAGTGGGCTTTCATTACAATTGATCTCCCCGGGAGTGTCTACGGGTCAGCTTCATGGGATTGTTGGACAGATTTGGAGAGAAAACCTTCTTGGCCATTTATCAAGAGAACGTTAGTCTGAACTGTTCCTGTAGTATGGGTTTCTGGCGGGCTTCTGCATTGAGAGGTGGTGCAGGCCTTTATTTTCACAGATTGGCAACACACATCCATCCAGTGTCGTAAGATTGTCCATTGAAGCGACATCCTCTGAGCTGGCATCCTCTCAAAAGATCTATGGACACCTGATCAAGGAAATGTGATTCCATATTTCAGGCTTTTTAAAGATGCACACAAATGTGTTTCCTAACAATCTGTTGGACAGTGGTGGAATTGGAATGAACGATATCATGTTATTTTAATGTACAATAACAAATATGAATAGATTAAGAGGTTCAGATGAACATTAGTCAGCTTTATAGGCAGAACAGTTAGACATAATGTAACCACCTTCCAATTACACACCAGTGATAATGTGATTATTTCCAAGAACCTTGCTGTTCTAGTCCGGCGGTGTTACCCATTCACGGGAAAAACATTATAGAAACAGCGGTGATCAAATATCTCCCATCTATTCTGAATGTACCTCCAAATCCAGAAAACTAAGATAAAGAAGGTAATATAAACAGACGGCCTTCTGGGAGTCTAGTTGTCCAGTCCGTCCGTTCTCTGAGGAGGGGAATTACAGGCAGCCAGACCAGTCTGAAGCTGCTGGGATCAGATAAGGGAGTGTAGTACATGCTGCTTGTAAATCAAGGTCATCAAGATCACCCAGTGTTCCTAAGCCGTTTCACGAGGAGCCTGCTTGTGCATGTGGGCCTTGTCCAGTGGTTGAGAGCTGCTATTATTGGAGCATAAAAACTGCCCTTGCATAACCTCGGGGTATAAGAAATGCCCCTGCCCAATCACTACAAGTGTAGGGATACTTGGTTTAATTTTCTATGGGTTTACATTATTGAGCGTTACCAGTACACTAGATTTCCATAGCCCTTTAGGAATTCTTTATTTTGGTTAATCCATGGCACCATCTGGTGGCCAAAACGGCACTGTAAAAAATCTTATCAAACGCTCCACCTCTTCTTGTTTATGAAATGAGATGTGCTGTTCAATGTTTTAATCATCTGAGGATTCATAATTATTGACAGGTATGACCCCGGATACTGTACCACAGTTAAGTTCTGTTTATTTAGTTATTTAAAACATAAACAAAGCTAGTCTTCAAGAATCAATGTGAACAGTACTGTATATCATTTAATACTGTCTATCACAAAAACATTGCACAGAACACTGAAATGAGTAAACACATCGTAAAAAGCCATCTTAAAAACGATACATTCAATAGGTAATGGCTGGTAAAAGTAGGTAGCAATTTGTTTAGTTTGTGTCCAAGGATCCCGTACTGTAGGGGTGGTGATCCAGAATAAAAGATCTTCCAGCTAAAATGAGTAAACAAGCTCAAAAATACAAGGACTTCTTCAGCTCAGAGCTTGCTGAAACCTATCCCTTTGTTAAGTCTTGTCAATGAGGTTAGTGTCGCACAGGAATATGTTCAGACACAGTGCTGTAACCGATGGATCCTCCTTCGAAAAACAGTCTCTCATCTCTGCAAGGGTTTGGCACAGCGTTCACCGCCCCAGCCAGGGTAACACTGGCACACAAACTGGGCCTCCATGTAAACAGCCTCGGGCCGGCTCAGTCGCCCCAGGACCCTGTAATCCTTCCCCCCCTGGGGCCTCTTCTCAGACACCACTGTCCAGGCAGCAGGGTCCAGATGGAGGTAGGCCCCGGAGCCTGGGTCTCTCCTCTGGCATCGGCCCTGAGAGGAGCACACTGTCCTGCTGCACAGTGTGGCTGCAGAGGTCACGTTCACCAGGTAATGGCCGAGGGTTTCATCGATGTAGGCCTTCACTGCCTCGCAAGATGCCTGAAAAAACAGAGGGAGTCTCACAGGAAGTAGATCTCCTATTTTACAAGAGCGTTACATGCTTCTGTGGGATGAAAAAAAAGACATCATTTTACCTGAGATTTGGCATACATGGAGTCTCCCCACAGCACCACCCCTGCAGCTCCCAAGGCTGCCCCCTCTCCTATCGTGTGGACCAGGTCTTCCTGTATGCAGTGGACAAAAGTCAGACGTATTATGTCCGATTGGACACACCATGCAGCTTTTCACATGCTGATTTAACATAGATGGACCTGCCTGGGAGAGGAAGTCCAGGGAGAAGGTGTAAACGATGCGAGCGTAAACGATCACAGCTGGGGCTCTGGGAGTGACCTGTGCCCCCACCCTCATGGCCTCCAGCACCCGATGCTTTGTGTAAAAGAGGATCTCCTTGCCAAGCCCGCGCATGTTCAAGTCCAGGTACATGTCTGGGTAGAGGGTGGAGGAAGCGTTCCAAAGCCAGAACAACTCATCGTTCCTCTTGATCTCCAAAGGAGGACACTCCCCTGTGTAGTTATTCGAGTTTTTATAGTAATTATAACATTGGGGAAAGCCATAAAAGCCCCACTGTCCCCCTGGCCTGGCCTTCTGTCCCAGCCTCAGAGTTTCCTCCATGTACTTCAATCCTGCCGCCTCAAACTCCTTACGGGCCACCACCTCCACCTGGGCGGGGCTCCAGTCTGGGTGCTTGGCCTTCACCAGCGCTCTGGAAGCCTCCCAGTACACCGCCTTGGTGTCCCAGTTCCGCTCCCACAGTGGCCTCCAGTCCTCCCAGTCCACCACTGCCAGCCCCTGGAAGTCCCTGTTTGGAAGGTTAGACCTGACGTCCTCAGCAGCAGCCCGGAGGTGTTCGCTCAGACTGGAGTTCTGAGGGACCCCACCGAAGACAGCCTGGCCGTGAGCATAGCGCGGGTACCTACCCAGTTTGTCCTTGTAAAAGATGGTCATGTTGGCTCCCATGAAGCTTTGATTTTGGTTGTGGACAATGTTGAACACGCTCAGGTCCAGGTCGACACCAAAGCGAGACTTGCAGAGGGCCGTGGGTGCGTTCCACACAGTGAGGAAAGGCACGTGGGAGAAGGTGACGGGAGGGGATCCATGCAGCAGACCCTAGAACAAGACTGGCCATGCTCAAGCACAGGAGCACAGCAGGGTATATACAACTACGACCTGCAAGAGGGGGGGGGTAGGTTTTTGTGTGTTCAATAGAAGTTTCTGTTCTATTTCAATTTCCTTGTTTGCGAAGGGAAATTGAGGAAGTGGCTTTCTTCTAAAAGCCTCTTAAACATCCATAATAAAGAGTTTTCAGACACAAAATTGTTCAATAAAGTTTAAATGCCCTGCAAATAATGATTAAGAGTAAGTCATATATTGAATAATTATAATAGAAAGCTCCAACATATATACATAGTTCCAACATTTAGACTTAGCAGTTAACAGTTACCAAATGTCATCACATTTTTGGGAATGTAACTAGTTTAAATGGTTACTTACCCATATTAGCTAGTAGGTAAAGTTACAGTTTATTCAGTTTGCAGTCAACTGACCATGGTAATGGAATGATGGCTGTCTCATGATCTTACCACAAAAAAGTGGAAAAAATAAGGAAAAGGGAAGTGGTGGACGAGATTTTTAAACCACCAATCAGGAAGAAGAGGTGGTACAGTCAGTAAGAGTCTCTAGATTTCTTAAAGAGACAGCACACTATTTCCGTATCTCCTGTGCAGGGTTTGAGGCCACAAAGGTGCAATGAAACATAAAATACCTATCTGTGCCTGTCTTCTTTCTGAAGTTTGAGCAGTACGTCAATGTGTACTGTCTATTTACAGTTATACATGTGTAAAGTAATGTGTAAAGTTATAAACAATGATCTCATCAAATTACCTCAACACTGATAAGTTTGTTATCCTTCTTTTGCAAGTCTATCTTTTGAGTATGACCCAAATGAGTCTCTTCAAATGCTGTAGCAAAGGTCAAATATAATTGATCCTTAGAATTATAAACATATACTTCTAAATATGATCCGATTTCTATGGTCTCTTGAAGTCATTCTAAAGACTTAAAAGGGTCCAAAATAACTTTTGGCTTCAAACACCCCACAATTACAGGGAGCCAGGGAGGGGAGTTCAACCAGGATGAAGTCTCAGACTAGTTCACATTAGAAAGCAGGCCATGTGAAGCACAGTGTGGCACTGTTAGGCACTACAGCACGTAGTACTGTTCCAACTCTGCAGTGATCCTAGTGTAGCATGAAACCTGCTGACATTGTGTACATGACAAGTTATAGATGGATTTGTATGACATTTCTAACATAAATATTATGTAAGTAATGCATTTGTCAATATTTAATGTACAGTATGAACTGGTTTCTGTGATGTATGTTAGGTAATATACTATATATAATTAAGCAGGTTGTAATGCTACGCCTAGAAACGCATAGGTTCAAGCAATGATCAAGTTAAATGTCACCAAAACACTTTACTTAATTGATCAAAAAGAATTTACATTACAGTCTGTAGCAAATTCTTACCTAAAAAAAGCTCAAATCAAGACAACTGTGCATTAGATGGCCTTAACTTGTCCGTTAAAGGTTTTTTTTAAGAAAAGAAAGGAAGTTTGTACATTTGAAAGTGCTGTACATTGACACGCATGTAGTAGTCTTGTTTAGGCCACAGTCAGCAAAAATAACACACAGAGATTGCCATAAAAACTCATTTGCCTCCGTAAAGGACAGCTATGTCTTTACAGGGGGTTCAGATGTCAGCCACTGTGTTTTCAGGCTATGTACAAGATCAAGTGCATCTGCCTCATTTCATGATAAACACCCAGTCAGAAAGCCACACGCAAGAATAACAGTCATCATCAGAACACCCACGCTGCAACACAAGGACAACTTTGGGTTCGTGGGAAAGTGACACCTTGAGAGAGAGAGTGCCAGTGAGAGTGAGAGGAAATAGAAAGAGAGAGAGAGCAATGTAAACAAAGTTATTTCCAGCTAGCCCTCCACTGTATGAAAAAAAAACACATACAAACAACATCATCTCTGTAAGTTCCACAGTGTTTCTCCGAAGTTATAACCTCTTATCATAGATTCACTCACTTTACAGCAATACGGGGGCACAATAAATACATTTGCCCAAATCGAAATGTTTGTGCGTGGGTGGATGTGTGTGTGTTTATGTTGGCGTGTGTGTGTTTACGAAAGTGATCAGATGCGAAGTATAACTAACAAAAGTACATATGGCGCCCATGACGACAGCACTCGAGGGGCGGCCCCTTTCTGCTGTAGGGGGTCTATCTGGCCACAGTCCTCGCCCTGTGACCCACTGTAGCACTGGCACTGGAAGTCCTTCTGGAAAGACGCCTTCTCAGCCTCCCCAAGCTTGCCTGAGACGTTCAGCTTGCCGCCCTGAGTGCTGATGCTGTGTGTGAGGGAGTTGAGGTGCAGGTACGCGTCCGAGTCCGGATTGCGGCGCAGGCAGCGGCCTCGGGAGCTACACAGCGTCTGGCTGCACAACTCTGCTGCCGTGGAAACGTTGAGCAGGTAATGACCGAGTGGGCCCCGCAGATAATCATTCAGACTGGAGCAACTGGCCTGAAGGGGAACAAACCCAGAATTGGAAGTCAGCCTAATAGACACTCGGAAACAGGATGAATGGCAAAGTCGTCATGTTGTAAGTTGGAAACCTCGGGCCAGATCTATCGAGAGGCATGTGACCGTCTATGACAATGTGTGGCGAGATTTGAAAGCTGTTCACGTGAGGAGGTCAGTTATTGGTGTATGGTCATTTTCCAACACAGTCATTCACCTCCACAATGTGCTGTGATTTAGGATTGTTAACACTTACCTTGCTGCTTGCATATCTTGAATCTCCCCAAAGGATTATGCCTGCTGCTCCCAAAGCCACACTCTCCCCAATGGTAGAGACCAAGTCCATCTGAAGACAAATGACAGAATGGGATTCCTATGATACCGTCCTATGATTCCTACGATCAGATATTCCCAGCAGACCTGTGGTGCACTTGTACTGCAGTGTGTGAGGGAGAGGACAGGAGGTACTAGTTCCGTTAGCAGCTCTTATCTATTCCCTGGTCAGTACAACCCTCTAGGGTTTATGATTGCACGGTAACATGACCAACACCCATCCTGCTCACACACACACAAACACACACACACACACTAACAAGTGCACACAGGAGCGCTACAATGGAATGGGAGGTTTGAAGTGTTTGTTAATAGAGCAGGAAAGGGCTGCAGATACAGATAAAGAAAGGCTACTGGAGAGTGAATCCAAGCCCCCATACACACACCATGTTGGGCCCATTCTGGATACAGAGTCAAAATGAATACCCTGAGATAGGGCGCTGACATTCTTTTAATCCTCCACATTATACATAAGATAACCAGTTTCAGTGGAACATGCACATGCCGGGCCCTTACAATGTCCAGTTTTAAAAACTGTGGTCAGTCAGTTCTAGAGGTGTGCATCTTCATCATACCAGCATTCAAATACTAATTTGGGTGAAGAATACATAAATATAAAGAAAATCCAAAAGCCTTTTTTTCTCTTTTTTTTTACCAAACCCAAAAAGCTTGGATCTGAACTGTAGAGCGTGTGAGCAGTGCCCCTCACCTCCGTCATCAGCTCCAGGGTGTTGGTGTAGGTGGGCCGGGCGTACACAAAGACAGGACGTGCCAGCCCATCCCCGGACGATGCCAGACGCATCCCCTCCTTTACCCGGTTCCGGACAAACTGACGCCCATAGGGCGAGGAGCGCAGCACTGGCACCATGTACACGGAGGGGAACAGGGCCGTGCTCTCAGTCCACAGCCACTTCAGCTGCTCGTTCCGGGCCACCTCCACGTCGGGGCATCGGCCCGTGTAGTTCTCCAGAGTGTTCACGTAGTCGTGGTTGTAGCAGTCAGGGAACAGGTAGAAGCCCCACAGCTGGTTGGGCCGTAGACTCTTGGCCAGCCGCAGGGTCTCCTGCATGAACATGCGGGCGGACGTCTCAAACTCCTGCTGGGCCACCTTGCTCACGCGTTCCATGGGCCAGGTTGGGTTCTTCTGGGCCACGAGTTGCTGGGAGCGGTTCCGGTAGACTTTCTTTGTGTCCCAGTTTCGGATCCAGAGTGGGCGCCACTCCTCCCAGTCTATGATGGCCAGACCCTTGGCCCCTGGTTCACGTATATACTTCTGAACCCCCTCTGGCATCTTCTCCAGGTGCTGAGTACGACTGGCAACCTGAGGCAGTCCGCCATTCACCGCTGTACCGTCCGGTTCAAAGTAGGGATACAACCCCAGACGGTCCGCATAAAAAATTGTTACATTCTGCTTGACAAACCCCTCATTGGGCGAGGCAACAATCTGGAACTGATCCAGCTGAAAGTGGATACCATGCCGCGGGGCACAGTCCTCTGTTGGGGCATTCCAAGCCAGCAGCAGGGGCTTGTGGGCATAGAGAGGCCATCTCGTGGGCTTCAGCCCCTGAGCAGAGAAGCATTCACACAGCAGTACAACCAGTAGCAACACTTTCCAGGCCTGCTGGGTCCAGTACAACATGACTTCTGTGGTGAGTGCACAGGACAGGATGTCAGTCTCTGCTCTCCTGTCAGTTTGAAATGGTGAAGGGCTTTAGTCAAGTTCAGCACACTTGACAGTATGACATTTTCAGAGACCAACACAAGTGAACTGTCAAAAACGATGTAATGCTCTGATTAGTAAGGAATCTGAAATGCATTCTTAAGCTGAGATGACAACTAAAATGATGAAAACCTTGTACTATAGCCTACTTATGTAATTTCTATAAATGTCTGAATAGCGAACTAAAACGTATCCTTTGACAATACATTTTTGACTCAAAACCTACCTTTATAGCCAAAATTAGAACGCATTCCCAATTGTAGCAGTCCCGATATATTTCAAACCAAGTTTGTTTGTCTTCTCAGTTGTAGAGGTCAACTACTAAATACTTGCAAACAATGCGCCTAAACGAATGATACTACAATACTATCCGTAGTTCTTAAATATTGTAACTTTTCATAATCGACCACTTTTAAACTTGATCTGATTCTTCCACGCGCCGAATACCCCCTGCACTGTTCACAGTTCGCCTATCCAAGTGTATAATGTGGACGGAGACCACTTCAGGATGTTCCATTCAGATTGAAAAAGGGGGAGTGGCGAAATGAACTGTACAAGTAAAATGTGCAGGCGTGTCAATTGACTCTCGGTATTTTGTGCAGCAACCTAAAAACATATAGATCATATTTAGACTATAGGCTCGACATTTTTATTACTTTATCACTTTTGTAATGCTACCTATTCCCGCAATGCCGCAATCATAAATGAGTGAGTCCAGAAAGGTTGCCAGTGGTCTTAAAAAATTGATACAATGTTGCAATATCAAGGTTTAGGGGTGCCAACCTCCTCAGTGTCCATGCAATAACAACAGAAGCTACACACATTTCTTATTTTAGGTAGATGTTACCAGGTACTGGTACGGTAAGGGACCCTACAACAAAGCGGTACATACACGTAAATATGAGGCTACAGTTATCTAATTAGATAAATCATAGAAGAATTACACATAACTCAATCTATGGAATCTACAGTAAGGAGAAGGATCAAAAGCACCAGCTAAACTTCCTGTGCTTTTAGGACACAGGGCACAGTCATCTGGCATGCAGATGTCACTGCTTGGGGGCCGAACTGATGACAGCCATTGGCAGTGGCTCAATGAACCAACCAAGTACCACATGCTGTCATGTTTCCAAGTGCAGTGGATAAAAATGCAGAGCAGGCTGAGCTTGGTTCATAGGGGGTTGTAAAGTGAAGAACTAAGAGTGTCTGAGCTTTGGTTGAAGTAAATGTCATCAACAAGTATAGAATGCATGTGACAAAGCATTTCAGAGCACATGATTAAAAGGAAAAGCTTCGGAAGGAAGACTTCTTCCTGTGTCCGTGGCTGTTCCGTCGTTTGTTCCCATAGCTCTGCTGACTCACCTGTCTTGCCTATGTCATTCCTGCGTGTGTGTGTGTGTGTGTGTGTGTCTGTGTGTGTGTGTGTGGGTGTGTGTGTGTGTGTGTGTGTGTGTGTGTGTGTGTGTGTGGTGTGTGTGTGTGTGTGTGTGTGGTGTGTGTGTGAGTGAGTGTGAGAGTGTGTGTGTGAGAGTGTGTGTGTGAAAGAGAGGAAGGGAAGGACAAAGGGAGAAGAAAAGGGAATGGTCAGCTTCCCTTCACACTCCGGTTCCCTGTGACCCCTGACTCCTGAACATTACATCACCAGCAGTCAGGCACCGCCAGGAACCAAAAACAATGTGAGGGGAACAGGAAACACACACCCTGTCACCTGAACTGTGCACAGAACCCCCCAATCAGAACTACACAGCAGGTCTCTAGAAATCTGGTTGATCAAAGACATCATGGACCTCATTCTAGAGTTTGTCTGTGTGTTCCATACACAAACGTCTTCTTTTTCTCTTCATCAAAATGTATCATTTCTCACTTACACACACACACATACATGCACACTTAACTTTAGATGTTCCATTTAAGCATTACAAGTAAATAAAGTATGCTTCAGTGTGTTTAGTTGTTATCATGTAACTATGTGTTAATATAACGTTTCTCGAAGTTGTCAAATGTATCGTGTTAGGAACTTCAAAGATCAAACAAGAGGAGAAACATCAAAGTGAATGACCTCTGGCCCACAAACCCACCCATCCACATTCCTGGAAGTCCCTTTCAGGGGCACGGGTTTGCTGTTGCTAGGCCATACAATTATATACCGACCAGTATGAACATGAACAATCTGTTGAAACATACATCAATATGTGATTTACATCATTCTGCTGTGGACTGTTTTCATTTTGTACAAAAGTAGGTCATCAGGTGCATCATAGCAATTCCCTCTAGAACTAATTTAAATTGATATTCAGGCAAACTGTGAATTATTACATGGTTTGTAATAATTCTCTCAAGAAAATGAATTAAATGTAAAGTCTACTCAACAAAATGAAATACTGTCAGTTGCTGCCACCTCTTGTCAAATGTATGAATTGCACCAACATGCTGAAGAAAAGCACTTTGGAGTTCCATTAAAAACAGCTTGTTTCTATACACATTGTAGGGGCATTGTAAGAAATGTTGGGTCCTATAGACACTAAAAAATATATCATGTCATTCATGCATACTTTTCTTGTCTATCCAAGCTTGAGACACTTTAATCAGGAAAAAGGATAGTCTGAAAAAATGTAGCTTCGTAAATCATTTATTCAAGTATTTCCAACTCAGAAGTTATTTACATCAAAGGGTCACTAGTGCAGGCCTGAGCTCCAATGAAAGAGGCAGACTTCAATCTGATAATATTACAACACAAACATGGTCATATATACAGAATTCTTAAACCTTTGCTAATCTTGAGCTACCTCTCTGGCTTTCTGTCTCAAACACACACATAGACAAACGCAAACACACTTCTCAACATATGTCACAGAAGGCAGAAGTGATACTCTTAACTTATCTTGCATCACAGCATCTAATTCCGACTTAGTTCTGATTAGGTCCACAGCTTTAGCCGACTAGTCAAAGCTTCAGGGTGTTGATGGACATCCTCCCCATCTTCTCAGGACAACGAGTGTTCGGAGCCAGTGCTCAGGGTGGAACCTGGGATGACTGTGGGGCTTGCTTCAAGAGGGATTGGGTGTCAAGCTAAGCAGACTGTGACGGGTTATTTTCACATTAGACCAGTCTTGTGATATTCACACCTCACAGAGGATGACAGGGAAATCTACATGGATACGGGGATGGTCTAACTTCACAATTCCCTGCAAACACACACAAGAACATGAATTAAGTAAACAATAATAAGTCAGTAATCATGATCAACCAATTAAGCCAGAAATGAAAGATTTCCAAACATTAACCTGAGGCAAGGGTATGCATGAATGAATTAGCTTACCTGAGGTATGAGGTTCTTCTGAATCCTCTTAAGTTTGGATCTTTTCCGACCATTTTTTGTCACCACTGTCTCCTCGTAGAATTCATGAGCCAGATCTCCATCCTCATCAAAGTATAGAGAACTATCACCATAAAACAAAAAGGTTAAAACATAACAAGGTAGAGTGAGAGTCAGTAGCAAATGTAATAGCTCATTTGAGGATCAACTTAAAATTCACCTCCTTCTTGTGAAAACGAATGGTGTGGCTTTCCTGGAAGTTTTGAGCGGGGCGGCCACAGACTGCTCGTTGCCCTCACTCGCGGAGTCACCTCCGGCTCCAGAAGCTGCAAAGGGCCAAACACCTTTGGCTTTGGATCCGCTTCCTCCCATCTTCAGAGAATGCTCATCACCCCTGTGACAGAAAAGCTCTTCGGACAATGAGTTGATAAGCTGGCCAGCCCGTCTGTTATTTATACGCGTTAGATTCTGAAAAACACTGCACAAACAACACAAGTTATGGTGACTGTTTTGAGTGTAATACGCGTGACACAGAGCTATAGTTACCTGGTAACTAACAACCCACAACCCGGTGTTTCATAAAATAAAGTAAATGATGAGAGAGCAAGCTAGCTAATTGGACCCGTAGACGAATATTCTAGCTAGCACTAGCGGCTACTTTTTCTGTGGTACTGATAAGACAGCTGCCAACTAGCTAGCTTAGTAGCTAGCTAGTTTGCTAAGCCATCCTTTCCTATTTCAACAAAATGATTGCAAGATGGCTACAGTAGCTAGCTAACACACTACACAGTAAGGTCGTAGACGTTATGGAGTTCTGAATTATATAGAGCTAGGTACATGCCTTGCCAACGTTAACTATTCAATGTGTCCTAGCTATACATTAGCTAGCTTTCTAGCTACATTACTTCTGTTGCTGCTTATCTGATCAAATCAAGCTAGTAGCTACTAGATAGAGTACGAGCTCACAAGGCATTATGCTTAATGTCATCATGTTATGCTAGCCAGCTACAGTAACTGTAGCCTATACATTAGCTAGCTTTCTAGCTACATCACTCAAGCTAGTAGTCTACGATGAGTTGCTCGCCAGGCATTATGCTTAATGTCATCATGTTATGCTATCCAGCTACCGTACTGTAGTAGGTAAACAAGTCCTAGTTGGGAGTGGGACTACAGTATTTAGGTTAAGGAGAAAAATGCACATACAGTACTGTGTTGTTGTCATCCTCATCTAATCAACGCTAATATTTTCCCAGTGTCAGCATCCATGTGTAGGTTATTCCTCATAAGTGTAACGTTAGCATTAAGGTAGCGTAGTCTTTCGACCCAAAACCCAGAAGGCAGTAGAGACGACCCCCACATCAGACGCTAGCTAACGGTTGTTTATTAACTGTTTAGCTGACGTGACTCGAGCTTGCTAGGTCTGATTTGACGTCGAAGGAGAATGATCAGCTGACCTTGAGCGAGACATAGGGTATTTGTTTTGTTGCTTTGGGTAGCCCGAATGGGCGGTAGTCGTCATTTTTAAGTTATTCACTTGATTTACAGGCCGGTGGGCAAATCAGTTACCCAAACCACATATCCAGATAATATAAAGATTCATATTTAAAACACACTGAAATGTATTTAAATGTATTAACACTGAAATGTAAATCAAGTATATTCCACGATGGCCCTGAAGTACAAAACACACATCCTAATATGAATGCATCCCCCAAATGAAAACACTCCCCCCAAATACGAGTCAACTCCCCCTAAATAGGATGACTTGCTCGCCTCCCCCCAATACAAGGACACGCTCCCCCAAATGGAAAACATTACATTATTGTAACTCAACGTTTAAAAATCTGTTCCACAGGGCTGCGCTTTACCATCGCCATCTGGTGGTTTACTGTGAGAACTGTACTTGTAATTCACACTTTAAACCACTAGATGGCGGTCTTGAAGTGCAGCCCAATGGCGCTGTCGAAACAGTCCTCTTAAAACCCTTTCCATAGGGCTGCGCTTTACCATCGCCATCTAGTGGTTTACTGTGAGAACTGCACTTGTAATTCACACTTTAAACCACTAGATGGCGGAATTGAAGTGCAGCCCAATGGCGCTGTCGAAACAGTGTAATATTCGCCAAACATTGTCTATAAATAATGATTTCATAATAAATTGTAATTCACTCCCTTCTTAAGAGTCTGGTGAATCGGCTCAGTTGGATCACAAAAACGTTCAGAGGTTATGGCATCATCTCATAGGGCCTCAGCTATGGCCTCAACGGGAGAGGAGGCATTTGGATTATATCAAATAATTGGTTGTTAGGAAATATAATGTTGCATTATAAAATGCAGTAAAGTATAATTTACTGTGAAGAAATACTATGAAAAATATTATTAGTAGTAGTAGTAATGTGACTTATTCTCACATTTTAAAAGTAGAACATTAGTTAGTGTGTCATTTGAGTACTTAGGTAAATACAAACTATTGTAGTATAAATTATGACAAGTTGCTTAGAAGGAAAGAACTGATATTTATTTTTGTAAAGGTAACAGTGAAATTTAGATGCATACAAAGTTGTTAAAGTGGTATTTTCCTCTTTGCCTTCTACAGTAGAGTATCTGAAAGTGAATACAAACACTGCCATACGCAGCTGTTATCCACAAGAAAGAAACACTACAGACACAGAAAACAACACCAACATGATAAATGGTTTTACAAATATAATGAACAGACATAAACAAGAACAAAACAACAATTTGATCAGCTCCCAGTTGAACAATGATTTCAAAAGGAATGTCAAATATATTAAACATAGTCAGCTTAACTTGTCCTCTGCTAGGCATTCCTAATTCTAAAATAATGTCCAAGAATCATTCAGACTCATACAGAGAAACCAAAGGAATCACACCCATCAAATGTGGATGTCAAGTGAACGAAGTAACATTTGGGATCCAATGAATGGATAACTAGTCAAATGTTCTTTTGCGGGAAATGACGGGCTGGGTCTGGAAATGATTAACCTGTTTATCTAATCAGAATGATCTTCATTGTTATTCTGATTGCGATAAATACTAGAATACTAGAATTTCCAGACCTTAGCACCAGTGAGAACAGCATACAAAAGAACTTTATAGGTCAGGGACGCGGGATGGTCAGATTAGCCTCCATCAGGCTTCACTGGACAAACCAGGCTCCCAACAACCACAGTCTCACATGCTCTCAATTCTCATTCTCTCTCAGGCAAAACACTCTCTCTCTCTCTCTCTCTCGCTCTCTCTCTCTCTCTCTCCCTCCAGGTGTAAGGCACTTCTCATCTCGTTCATTCTCTCACACGCTCGCTCTCTCCCTCCAGGTGTAAGGCACTTCTCATCTCTTTCATTCTCTCACACGCTCGCGCTCGTCCTGTCGTTCTCTTGCGTCCTCTCTCTCACTCTTTCACTCTCCTCCCTTTAGGGAGGTTCGGAGACGTCTTCTCTGGGGATCGTCGTACGCAGTGATGACTCGCCACCTCGGTCGAGTCAAGACGGGCACCTTAATCCCCCTGAGTGCTGCTGTGTCAGCCGGGGGTGGAGCCAGCCAGAGCCCCCTGCATCCTGGTGCGAGCAAGGGCATAGCGTTGCACTATCTGCTTCACATGCTCCTCCTCTTCACGCTGCAGCATGCGCAGGAAGTTCTTCAGCTCGGGCCTTGAGAAGGCATCCCACTGAACAGAAAAAACATCAGCAAACTTAGATGAGATATTACTCGTGGTCTTGCAAGGCCAGATCCCATTTTTGTTGAGGAGGCCTGGGAATGATTATGCCTCCAAAATTCGTGCTCATACTTACATTGACCTCTCCGGTCTCATTCTCCTTCAACACCAAGCTGAGGACCTTCTCATTGGGACCGGCACACAAACGCAGGTGGAGTGGGCGCTCATCATCAGGCAGCTTACGCAAGTAAACTGAGAGACACAACAGAAGGCAGCCTAACTACTCAAGCCACTTTTACACCCCCAAAAAAACGCATTTTCAGATGTTCAAAGAATCCCACCCCAAGTCAAAGAATCCCACGACAACAAAAGCAGAGCTCATAGAATATGCTTACCCTGGTCGTTGCGCTCGCTGCGTTCAAACAGAGCAAACTTCCCAGGGTTGTCCACCACAGTGAACTTCTTCAACAAGGCTTCGATGACCTCGCGAGCCCGTGTGCGAGAGCTGATGTGCAGGTGTTTGGATGTGTCCTTGGGTAGGTAGAAGGAGGTACGGCGTTTAACCCCGCCAGGTCTCTTGCCCCCAGCGTCCTGTGTCGCAGTGCCCTTCCTGGGTGGCGGGACGGACACTGGTCGAACCAGCTTGAACTGGACTTTTATGAAGCCGGTGTAGGACCCATCCTTGTTCTGTTGAGGACAAACCATCTATGATTAGGATTCTATACATGCGTTTGATAGTGTTGCTTTTTGATAGTGTGATTTGATAAAGAGGTATGGTTTCTAGATTATTCTTGTTTACACTCACCATATTCATGAACAGATTGCTGTTGATTTGAGCATTGTACTCTTTCACCTTCTGCTGAATTTCTGTGACTGACAGCTCTTGCTTCCCCCATTCAATCTTTTCATCCTGGCCAGCAAAATACAACACACGAATCAGTGTATTCACAACATCATTTTGCTCTCTAATTAAATGTCACTAACAGGTTAGACTGAGTTGCTGAGGTTGGTTGAATAATGCTCTGCCACAGGGTGTCAGAAGAGAGCATTCACTGACCGCTCAGAAAATCCTTCCATTAAAAATCAAGACGAACATGAATCCCACCATGTTCCATCCACAGTAATGAAATGTAGAAGAAAAATGATGTACACAATCATAGATGTATCATTGCATACAGCAACACACGTGATCGAGCGTGATCGCAGACGCTGTGGTGAGACATCCACCTAATGGGAACTGGAAGACGTGACCCAGGGGTGAGACCCGAGGACATTTCATTAGTTGTGTGGAGCTGAGTTCACAGGGGTCAGGCTGGGAGAGCAGAATCTGGGCAGAGGCTCTGCTGACCCCTAATCGACTGAATAAAGAGAAAACACATGCAATAATCCTAAATGACTTTTAAAAAGTAAAATAGCTTTACCATAAAAAGGTTTAAAAGGACTTTTATCACTTTTTTTAATTCAAAGATGTTTCTTTCCCTTGTGACACCATGTGAAAAACATTAGCTTTTGCAGCTAAGAGTTTTATGACATTCATAGTGGTCACTTCCTGTGAGCGCCACTCCTCACAAAGTTGTTCCTAGTTGCATCAGATTCCAAACTTCCTGTCAACGTAGCAGAGCAGAGCAGGGTGATGCAAGTTCTATCCAATCCCTTAACTCCGCCCTTCTCTGGAGAAGGAGGCGCCAAGCGGAGATTGCAGCTGTTTGTGATGTCTATGGCTTTGAGCAGCATTCCGAAACTCTGCGTTCATGTAAAAATAGCCCCCCCCCCACCCTTACAGAGTCAGACACAAAGCCTTCCTCTGTTTTACAGGCATATCCTGTATAGAGTCAGCTGCCTCGCACAGGCCCAACCATCTCTCAGACATGCACATGTGGCCTCAAGCATCTGGTGGGCTGTTACACTTATAACCTTTGACACAGCAACCACAACTATGCACTTCCTGGTAAATCATCACTTGCTAATATCGTTCAGTAGAATTGTGATGCACAGATGCATTGGTCCTGTGTCAACCAATCCATCTCCTTCCTGTAAAAAAGCCCTAGTATTGTTATAGGATCCAATACACTGATCAATACTGTAACTCTAAACCCTCTGAATGTTGCCATGATCAGCACGACCTCGCCACTAACACGCCCATCCTCTAAAACATGACATCAGCGACAGCCTTCCTACTAATAACACAAGTAACACTTATACTTAGATCCATGTATCAGGCTGCAATTTAAACAAATACAACCAAATATTTCTGGTTGACAAAGTCCTAAATGATTTCCAGTTGGGGTGAATAACCTTAAGAGTGAACTGGGCCTGTGCTACTCTGCATTGATGACACCCACATTAATCAATGTCAGGATGTGAGATTAAATCAATAAACTAATTCCCAAAGATCAATCGAAAGGCTGTTCAGTTAATGGCCTGCTGTTAAGTAGTTAATAGGCAATCACAACATGAGATCCAAATGGTTTAATTTCTATTTTCAGATTACAGTCATTAAGCATTAACAGACGGTTGCTGACAAACTTGAGTGTATGAGTAATCAAGTCGTCCATTGCTCAATAAGTGACTAAAACAGTGTAGGAAGATGGAAGTTTCCATACATGTTTACCTGATCTACTTGAGCAATAATCCCCCCCCATCCTCTGCACCAGGTATTCTGTCACACATTATCTTAATTGTGGCATACATGTGTGCAAGCCACAGCGTTACTAACATCTAACTAAAGAGAAGTTATAAACTGCAGGTATGAAGATTGTCCAGATATGGTCGGTGGAAGGTGTTGCTAAACTTGGTTAATAAATGAGTCCGTAAACATTAACTTATTGATGTGGCCTTCCTTGTTGTAGACTACTATAGGACAACCATGGCATATCTTTCGTGCCTAGCCGTTTTGCCTTTCACTGTCCAAGTGTATGAGGCAACTATACTGATCATTAAACTCATATAATTAATAGTTAATTGAATAGAAGAGATTACAGAAGTACTACTTGGCCACCGTTGATTATGCTGGACTGCAAGCCGTTATGCTTTTCAGTCAATGAACTCATACAGGGCTAGACAAACTGGACTTGTAACAGAATCGTAACAGTTCGAAGATCAATTAGGCTACTTTCTCACCTTTTCTTTCTTGGGTTTGCGAACGAACGATGTTCGAGCAGTGAAGTACTGCTCGAACTCAGTATCGCAGTCATCTTCACTGCAATAACCGCTGCTGGTAGAACTGCCCCACGTCATCTCGAAAGATGGTGTTTTACTTGAACCGCTCTTGGCGTCTTTCGTCATCGTAACCGATACAAATGTTTCAATGTTAGAATTCGCGGCACTGTAAAACGTTGACAGCTTGTTTTTAGTAGTGTATTGCTTCAATTCGTTCTGACTCCGCTATAAATGAGATAGTAGAAAGTTAAACTCCGCTCGCTATTTAGAACACGTTGCTATTCAAGTTAGCAAGTTCGTTTTTTCGTATTCGTTTCCTGTTCTGACTGACCACGTTTCAGCTTCACAAGCTTTCAGAACTAGAGAACAGGATGCGATAAAGCCTCCGCCCAAGTCCCTCTCTTCCTCCCCGTGACGCCCCACCCAGGCCGTTGGTTAGTTTAGAAAATATACAAAACCGGTGCATCTTGCCATGATTGGCCCGGATTGGCCACTGAGGGGAAATTCCTTCCTCAATGACATCATCCCCCACATAGCCTAACGTGAGAACGAGAAAAAGTAATACGAGGAAAGTCACGTGATATCCCACTTGTATGGAGGGCAGACACCGGCACCAATCAGTGCAGCAAAGCCATACAAAAAAAACTCAGAATAGGTGTTTCAAATAGGATATAGAATAGGTCAGATAAATAATAAGCTCACAAACTCCAATAAATGAACTTTCCAAATATTTGCCATAGTTCCTATATAAGTTATATAGAAGTTTCAATCAGAAGCCTGAAAGCAAAACACATTAATAAAATCATGAGGCTCTTACCACATTTGTATCTGTTTCTATATGCTCCACAACACTTGTTTGGTCGACTATGGTGCCATGGTTCAGGCTGCAGTCTAACTGGATAAGGGCTCGACATCTGTAGTGACATGTGAATCTGCAATCTGTAACAAGAAGAAATATTGAAGTAAATATCAGGTCAGGTGGCTGAGCAGTTAGGGAATCAGGCTAGTAATCAGAAGGTTGCCGGTTCAATTCTGTCCATGCAAAATGATGTTGTGTCCTTGGGCAAGGCACTTCACCCTACTTGCCTCGGGTGAATGTCCCTGTACTTACTGTAAGTCGCTCTGGATAAGAGCGTCTGCTAAATGACTAAATGTAAATGTAAGTAAATCATGTACAAATGTGTGACGTTAGGGCTGGTATGGGATGACACACTGGAAGGACAATGGATTATTACAACTGATGATTAAGCAAGAGCCAATTTTGGGAACACAAATTGTAAATGTCTGCTGTCCTCCACTGGCCATAGACAATCACTACAGGTTTATAAAACAGGAATTATTTTCCTGAAGAAAGAAAGACAGAGAGAGGCAGGCAGACAGAAATAGTGGTTCATATGTAATCCTCAGTTCATGAGATCCTGGATGTTTAAATGCAGTACATATGTACTTTATATGACTGGTGAAGTCTGAGTGGGGGATGTAAGAATGAACTACATACACATGGGGAGCTTGAGTCAGGCAGATGTATGAAATTTGATCTCATGAAGAATGTTGAAAACCGGTACAAATGAATTGGTCACTGATTTTGGTGTGGTGTACAGTACACCAGTACGTATAGCTTGTTCCCAAGGCCCGGTTTCATCAAACTGCTGAAACAGTGTCTGTTTCGGTGAAGTGCTGACGAGTAGGCTAACACTGTTAGGGATCTCCAAGCAAGCAGTTCTCAGATGATTCTGTGCTGCTGGGAATGATAATGTTGTCCTTTACATAAACTTCTAATCAAAGCCTTTTCAGGACTGATGAATACGGAGTCTAATGAATAGAAACTCTCTCACAACAAGCCCATTTAATTCTGTGAGAAACAATGAGCCAAAGCTATGGCTTGGCATGCAGAAATGAACAGGCGATATATAAACCCTATCTAAAACCAGACTATATATTTCATGGTTTAACGTTCCACTAAATTCAAAGTCCAACCCTGTCTCCTGCTGCTCTCTCCCTTCCACATTTTTTAACATGCAAAAATAAATGTACACACATTTTTGTCCCCACACACAGGACACCGACTGGACATTGGACTACATGGATCCTGAACAGGGAACTCACTGGCACAGCGCAGGCTCTGTTTGTAGAGGCCCCAGATGAAGTCCCCACACAGGTCACACCAGGTGGGCTGAGCGTGGCTGCAGGGCTGGAAGTCATGTCCCTCTCCCCTCTCCTCTATGAGTCGTGGGTCACTGCTATCCCCCAGCAGTCTGATGATGCCTACTCGGCTGAGCAGCTCCGGAACCTTTCCTGGGCTTATCCGCAGGGCGTTGGTCCTTTCCAGTCGAGGAGGTGAGCGGGGCACCTCGGAGCTAGTAAGCTCTATCTTGTCATTGTTTAGTCTCAGCTCACGGAGCTCAATAAACTCCCCCCAAGACATTCTGACGTTTAGGCCCCAAGTTCTCTCATCTTTTACAAGTGATCCCACCTGCAAGCAACAGATTTAGGGTCAAGGGATTTTCTTTCAATAATAGACTTCATAGCCTACTACTGTATGTTGCTCATGAAGGACGCGGCTTAACTCTAAAATTGTACACAAACGACGTTTTATCTGGTGGCCCACTTGTGGGATATATTGGATATCATAAGATTTCAATGTGAGGACAACCGGTTACTTCCCTCGTGCTGCTACGAACATAGCTTTTTCTGCATTTGTTTGACACAAAAGTCCTGCATCTCCCCTGTGGGACATGCTTTACCGTTATTCATTAGCCCGGCCTACCAATGCATAGCTCTTTCGGTGTCCTAGTGATACACGTTATGAAGCGCGTCTTAAATCAAACTGTGTAGTCTAACAGTGTTTATTGAATAGGCTACGTTTCTTCTACAAAATGCAACGATGTTTGTTTTCAAGAAATGTTTCCTCATCATTTTGACGTAGTAGCCTACATTGACGTATAACCAGGAGGTGAGAGTAACATTAAAACCAATTTGAAAAAAAGGAAGTGAAACTTCACATAAAATTCACATACAGTTAGGCCAATTTAACATGTAAATGCTGTAGTGTAGATAACTTACCCAAATGGGGTATTACAATCCCTGCCACTGCCGATGCCGCATCCCGTCTAAAGTTCCTCTATCTAACCAATAACTTTCCGGTGACATTATAACGGGTAACGGAGGTGTGCACTATAGCGTTCATCTCTGGAAACAATACATCAGCTATCTACACAGCAGAAACACTAGGCTATTATTCCACAAATACGCTGCGTATGTACGTTGTACAGTAAATGCAGTATCCTAACTCTGTCTCTCACCTCTTGAATTAGGAAATCGACAGAATAAACTGAAAAGCAAAAAGAAAAGTGAGAAGAGCAGCCTATAGGCTACTGTTAACATCCGGCATTTTTTCACGTAGGGGGTGCCTCTGAGTCCAGTCCTGTGCAGGAGTGGGTGTCAGTGTAACAAAATCCCTCCCAACTCTTACTTGTGGGACATAATCCCCTGTATCTGTAGGTATTTAACTCAACTTGCAGCTGTTTATGGTATTTTATTATCTTTTACCACATATTGTGACTAAGCCGGTACATTACAAATGAATGATAGTAGATCAAAATCATCTTGTTTATTTTACAACAGGGATCTTGTAGATCTGATTCATGACAAATGTGCAAAAAGACAAACACACCATACAGGAGATCATCATAGCAATTTAATTTGGTGGAGGAGTGGACACATTCCCACAGTGTTCAAATCTGAGATCAAAGCAATGTAAACTCAATTTGACAGCTAAGGGTATTTATGCTTTCCCCCAGAATGGCCTTTCAAAAATGTACTTCTCCAAATTACCGTAACAAGTTTGAGTATTAGTAAGAATGACAAAAAACAGTTAGCAAAGATGTGCATTTAAAAGTGGCAGTTACAATTCATCCAGAGACCGAAAACAAACTCAACTTAATTAGCAGTCCACGTCCGCTTCATTAGGTTACCAAACAATCCTGATCATCACAAAAACTCAACATAGAAGTCCCATTCTGGAAGGCATGTGCAGACTGGTACTCTGACCTCTCATTCTTTCTCCTGCTTCCACCCAGGCTCTCAGATGCTCGTCTCAGGGACGCATCAGTCTGAGGGCTGGATGACCAGGGACGCCTCAGTCTGAGGTCTGGATGACCAGGTCCTGCTGCAGCTTCTCTGAGCCCTCAGCCATGAGCTGGCAGGCTACTTTGTGTTTGGGCCAGTGCTTCACCTGGCACTCTCTGAGAAGGGGGAAGAAGATCTGATCGTCATAAACCTCACGGATGCAACATTTCAAACACCAGAGAGTGGGCCATGGTATATTGATGCTTCTTATCTTCCAGTTATAAAATGTGACAATATGATATTGCTTGTTGTTGCAACTTAAGTAGCACGCAAGCTTTAACTGTACCTACACTAGGCCTCTAGATCAACACTGTATTATCTGTCATACCTGTGGCAGTACCATTCTCCCTGGCAACGCGAGCATCTCTTCGTAGCCTCCTTCCCACAGGCCCCACATTTGGGCTTGTCCGGGAGCATAGTCTCTATGACATCTAGATTATACGTCTGGGCCAACCTAGTATAAGATATAAAGGGATTATATCCATGTTCATTAAGAGAAAGTAACTAGTACTGCACAAATCCTCAGAATTAAGCTGTATTGAGACCAGATTTAGTAACTTGAGTTTGTACTGGCCCCCTCCATGCTCTTCCCTTCCTTTAAGTTTGGCCTAATGGCAGCCCGTACCTTTGTGCTTGCTGTCTCAGGACATTCTCCGAAGGGTTGAATGTTTCCTTCACCTGGTACTTGGCAATGGCTTTCCACTTCCCAGAATTGTCACGCATAATGTTGTTCCACATCTCAGCAATCTAAATGTATAACATGTGTGAAGGAACAGCATGGAATATTTAGCTATTTATACATCGCTGTGTGTGTGTTTGTGTGTGTATAGTACCAGGAGTTTTTGCCCTCTATCACGGCTGCACATTTTACACACCAAATTTGGTCTGATCTTTTTTTTTAGAGTTATATTAAGGAATTTAGAGTTACAAATACACAAATATTTGGTGCTGTTTTCATTGGATTGGTCTGCAAGGTAATTGAACAATCTTTAGATGTACAATAGTTATTTGGTACGTGGCTAACCATTTGTTTGTACATGTGTATATGTTTGTGTGTATGTTTCTGTTTGGGATCTTCACCTGTTCCAGTACTAAGTCTCTTTTAGGAAGAGCAGGGTCTGTAACTCCCAGATGGCCCAGGAATCGCTGGAGCTCCACCAAGTTGGGCAGCTGGTCAATCAAAACCTCAGTGAGAAACCCTCGGAGCTGTACGACAAACATGACAGAACAGTTTACGACTACTATAAGTTTTATTACATTTACATTTGGAATAAAATAAGGAAGTATGGTCCAATCACTCAGTGAGCACAAGGACAATGTGATCCTATCTTTGTGATCGGCTAAAACGCAAGAGCCATGCGACATTGAGCGTGCACGTTTCAAGACTCCTCACAGTCAAGGAAGCAAGAGAATTATGAAAATATCACTGAGAGGAAACTGCTCAGTCAAAACACCGCCTGGATACCTCCCTGTCTTCATATCAGTGCTGAGATCAGATAATACGCCGAAGAACAATGATCTGGCACTGCACATGCTTCCTGAGTCAAAGTTTAAAGGCTGACAGAAAGGATGTGGATGCACTCGCTCATCAGAGGGATGGCTGTATTGCACTGGCTTATCCTATCATACAAGTGTCATAGTATAGCACACAACTGCCAAATAGTGACTTTTGAAACCCACGGGTGACACTGAAGGCTCTGAAAAAAGTGACGGCACTAAACACAATACCTTAAGGAGCTGGTTCTTGTTGAAGTTGTTAAAGTCATATTTCCTCTGACAGTCTTCCTTCAACAACAGGTTGTAAAGAGCAATCCAGACCTGTCCGTCCAGCTTGGACATCTTGAGGTGGTCTTGGGGTGGAATCTTCTGCCATTTTCCATCAATGTACTTTTCAGTGTTGCCTGAGAGCACAAAAAATGGATAGGGAGTATTGGAGGGAGTACTTGAAGAGAAGGCTTGTACATGGTGGTTTATGAAGTGAGAGGCCTTTCTGGCTTAGGTTTGATCACTTTATGGTATGTGTGATAGTGGTAGGCTGTGAGACAAACCTGAAGAGTAACGACTCCAGGGGCTGTGTTCGACCATCTGTACCAGCAGACAGGGCAGATTATGGGTGCACAGCATCCGGTTGATCACACTGATACTGTAAAATGGAGAAAACACATGAAATAGATACTGTGGCTCTACATGAAGTGGGTTAGGAGCACGTCCGTGAGCTTAAAGCCTTTTATAGGTGAAATATAGGACTGTGAGGTCGCCCAAGTTGAGTCTCCAAGTGGAAATTCCCACTTTCCCAAAAGAATATCCGATTTCCAAACTTCACAGAAAAGCATGCTGTACCTGTTTGCGTGGTCAGTGATGTAGCGCAGTACGGACAGCGCTTTGAGGGAGATTTCAAACTCCAGTGCTGTATTTTGTTCCTGCAATTCCTGGAAAGAAAGAAACAAAAAATGGATATCCTCCAATTCCAATCAAAGTAAATTGTCAATGCTAAAAAAGAAAAAAAAGAAGGAAAGCTTATTTCCTTTATACGCAGACATTCATAAAAGTGTAGAGTAATACCTGTACAATACCTGTGTACAATACCTGTTGATAGTTTACTGTACCTTCATGGAGGATACGTCTGTCTGTTTGTCCAGGGTCAGGCAGTCGCCCCTGGAGGCTCTACCCACCAGCAGGATCAGCTTCCTGTGACAGTAATCCACCAGGTCATGGAGAGAATCATCTGCTGCTTCGCAGGAATCCTGTTACCACAGAAACACACAAAACGCTTTACTTGTTTTTGACACCTTGCTTACAGTCAATTATGAGTCATCGCAAGAAAGTTTCAGGTAAGACATTCACTATTTATAGTTTTTTTATCTATCTATACACAGTGCCCCGGGTTCAAATGAAGCTCGGGACATTTTCTGTATGCAGTCCCCTCTCCCTCTCTCTCTCTCGTTTGCCTTTTCTATCTATCTCATACTTTCAATGTCCAATCAAGCATGAAAATGGCAAAACATGTCACATTAAACAAGATATATCTATAATTTGATAGATTTGATAGGCTGTCATGTCTTTAGCAAAACAGTGATTTGGCCTGTACGTCGGAACAACATTTCTGTCAAATTTACTTTAGGTGTGTTCTGGATGATATTAATCTACTAAAATATAATTTCCTAAGCAATGCAAAATATCATCGTGACACTATTGGGAATTGTGATTTCTCTGATTATGTCACATTTGAAGGTAAATTAAAGCCCATGGTTCAAACACAAGGACATCTCATTCCTCACCTTATGAAACATGACAGTTTCCAGGAGATTTATGATTGTGGCCTCATGGTGAATCTGGCAAGAGGAGGCAGCACAAACAAAGATGTTGAGCTTTGGGTTCAAACTAAATGAACAGGAGATGCCAGTGAGTGTGATCACTAGCAGTACTGAAACTAATTCCAAACTACAACTCACCACCATGTAAAGAGGGAATGTGCTCTTAGGGTTAAAATCCTGAAGTTGACAAAGAATGGGAAAGACGTTTTGCTTCCAAATCTCTACCAGAATCATTTCATGGACCAGAATGGGAATCTGCAGGGTAAGAAGACAAATACATTATACAAACCTCACCACCAAAGACATATTCGTTTTCTGGGTCAAACAATATTAGCAAGCAAGATAACGACTGTTTGACTCGGACCTTCCCATGTGACACAAGTAGCTCCTTGATGAACTCCTCTTGTGCGGCCGATGCGTTCAGAATAGCCTGCATGTTGAGCTTCTCTAAATAGTCATGCTGTTTAAACCACCTGTGAATAAAAAGACACTCGCTTTTAAATGTATGTTGGTAGCTAATACTACTAGAGACAAAATTATGTGTGTAACATCATCATATTCTCCTATTTTTGTATTATCATAAACTATGCAGCCGATTCTAATTTGCTGCTAGTCTAGCTTCAGGAGTTACTCTACAGTAACAACTACAGTAACTAGCAAGCTAAACAACATATCTCTACCCAGTTATGTTAAATTATCTTACAGTACTGTACTGTACTGGTACTTACCATCAAGCACAACCAATGCTTACTGTAAAGCTAGGCTAGCTTGTTAGTTATTAAACTTACCTAGAAGACCCAATCTCCTTAATAGTACCAATGTCCAGACTTTGAACATATCCCTCTGCCTCCCCATACAAAAGAACAGACGTTTCCATGTCTAAAAAATAGTTGGCTACAAAATTATAGTTGCAGAATCGCTTTGCTAATAAGTGGGGACACAGTGAAGCAGAAGTCTTATAGTTGTCATAGTAACGGTAAACACGTGCTGGTTTTCTAACCAGAAGGGGGCATAATAACGCCCCTTTGCTTAATGTAGAAAACCTTTGGAAATAAGATGAATGGCACAATTCACTTTTATTTTGACATTTGTATACACATTTGACAAACACACGTTTGTCATCGCTGTTGGGTATGTTTATGTTTTAAATACATGTTTTTCTATCGTATATTTACATATATCACATGTAACGACAACAAAGAAGCTTGTTCCACTTTGTGTATCACTTCCAGCAAACAATGATGTTAGGGTCATTCTCCAGACGCTCATCCAGCTCCATATAGCTCATCCCTAGACAGGACAAAACAATGGCATGAAAGACCTTGAAATTGTATGGAGATTTCTCCTACGGTACATTCATCCTTATCAAGTAGTCGCGACGACAACAAACCATACCTTAATACTAGGTATTCTTGCAGACACCTTCGGACATACCTGTTTTGCAGCATATTTCGTCATAACTGTGGCAACCAGTGTACAGGCGAGGTGGACGGCTCCTCTCGTCACGGATCACCTTCACTGGGTACTTCTGTAGCCGGCGGATGAGGGCCTTCATCAGCCCAAACTGAATCAGTCTCCTGAGGGAAACCGCATGACATCACCTCATCTGAATACGCCTCATAACAAACACACACACACACACACAGTATGGATAAAGAAAACAGTGTCTGCAGGGTGAACGATGACTCGCCTCTCATCTACTCTCTGCAGCTGCTGGGAGTAACGGGAACACAGATCACGGACTGTGGTCCCCGGGGTGAGGCCACAGTAGAGCTGGAACACATCCCTCAAACCGGCCCTCTTCTGACCTGACCCATGACATTCAAACAGACGTTTAGAAGCTGTCCAGCGCTTTATTCAAGTGGCAACACGTTGAAGTTACTTACCTTGCTTTGTCACATAGGACAGACACTCTTCCTGAATGGTCCTGTCGTCGATGAGGCTTTGGACCTTAGGAGTTGTGCAGTACACGTTGGAGTACTGGGGAGATAGATCACACTAGTCACACAAACTGACTGACCAACTGACAGGCAGGCAGAGAGTAGAGCAGACAGAAGTGATAAAGTTGCTGTGTGTCTGAATACCTGGAAGATGGACACCAGAGTCACAACACCGTAATACCTGTGAAAAAACAAAACTCAGTGTCCTTGTCGGAAGTCCGGGACAGTGCTAACAATCCTTACTTTACACACAACTAATGTACTCACAACAGGTTCTGCACGGCGATGCGGACAAGATTAAGTTCGACATCTGCCTCGGCTGAGATTTTCTGGATATGCCTGAAGCCATCAATATAGGCCAGAATCTGTAAGACATTGCGACAAAAGATCCGTCATATCAAACCTTTTCTAGCATATAATCTGCGTTCAACACGTCTTTACTGAAAAATGCTGAATCCAGTATTCGTTTCACAATGTGAAGAGACTTTGGAAGTCATCTAAAGAGAAGGCATGACCCAGTTATTTAACCGTACGCATGACGGACTGTGCCGCGTCTGCCTGTTCTCATCTGCTTATGGGAGTTACCTGTTGAGTGGTGAGATCCCACTGGGATTTGATGAAGTGGTCTTTGCACTGGGTGAAGACCGGCACATCATACTCCTGCACAATCAGAGGATCCCTCCGCTGCTCGATCAGCTTCAGGTGGATGGTGTTCGACTCGTCTGTTTCAGGGGGAAAGGGCAGTGGATGAGCGAGAGCGTTACATTGGATCTTGCGATTGTTTGGTCTGTCTGTGTCTAAACGAACACCAACCGATTGGTAAAGTGCAGGCTCCTGTGGCGTTGAGTTCTTCCAACAAGGTTGACATTATCGGTAGAAGTTTTTGTTTGCTCTCCTCGTTGGATATAAATCCACTTTCCAGCTGCATGACCGAAGAGATTTTGTTATGACCTTGTTATAGTTATCAACATTAGTCTACGGTAGTTTGAGGGTTCATTCTCACTATACCTCCAGAGTTGTAAGATAAGCAGACAGCTTCTTGACAATTGGTTCAAGGGCACACGTCTTGGTTTGTGCATCGCACACTAGCCCTAGGTTGAAGAGAAGAGCGTTGCGGCTATACTTTTTATGCTCGATGCACACCGGACAACCAATCAACTTCTTCTCCATGGCCGTTCTACATTGCAATAACAGAGAAGCACAATAGAGGGTTAGCAGCCAAAACATACAGTAAGTCTGGGAACCTGAGTTAAAAGAAACAGATGTGACTAATTTACGTACACAGTGATGAGTTTGTTCTGAAGTTCTGGTTTGGTAATGATGTAAACTTGCACTGTGTCAAAGAGCTCACGTGAGATGTAATCCTCTGGAACCTGCAGAAATATCAAGTGATTGGACGATATAGCAGACTGAGTACAATGGACATGTTTGTCATGTTTCAGTATGGTGTGTACTGTACATACCTGATAGGTAATCTTTGGACCCAGAGTAGGATGAAACTCACTGAAAAATATGCACTCAATTCGACTAGTCATTCTCATGACCTCTTTTTTGACAGGACAGATAACCTGCTTAGACTTGTGGTGTATATAACAGCCGCCGCTCTCACTGACAATCACTGTCATACACTATAGTAGGTGTAAATCTACCTATAATAAGTTAATAATCGTTGTCATATACGTTAGCTAGCTAGCTTAACAGGCTAGCACACACGTTTTACAGCAGCCATCTGTTGAGACTTTTTTTTCAGTTATCATAACATGAGAGACATGAGAACTTGCCAACAGGATATCATGCGAGTTTGCTTTCCAACGACGTTTTTGTGATTCTTAATCTTATTATAAACAAAATTGCTACATTTCGCAGGCATTAGCTAACTATCTATCTGTACTTATCAAGACAAACATATAATGTAGCTATGTTGATGTGTATGTAGTTGGATGCTATATAGCTAGCTCGATAGCGCTCAAGAATCAAAATATGGTCTCGTTCCGCAACACCCTACAACAAATGTCTGCGCAATAGTTTACTCTCCAGATACGGGGCGTCTACATCAGATACATCATGATGTGAGGCTGGAATGCTTCACTTTTAGGACATCATTTGTATATTAATCCATTCACAACATGCATTGTATACATTTGTATTTATACTTGCATGTTTATACTCTGGCTTTGAATTTTAATATTGAAATAATTGAACCAACTTTTATTCTGAAAATGTGACATGTGACAACGAAAGCTTGCGCTCGCACAGCTCTGTGTATGTAGGTAGTCATACTCCTGCACAGTAGATGGCAGTGTATGGATATTTAAGTTGGGTGCGATCCTCCAATCAAAGTTGAAGAAAAAGCATTCGCTCTGAAGCGGTAATGTAGCTCAAGCACATTAACTAAAAAAAGAGATCATCTTGTAGAAACGCACAGTGGACACCCATAATATTTGTTTAAAATTTGGCTAAACTGAAAGAAAAAAAATAATGTGGATTAGAGGGCCGTTGAAGTATGTTTGTAGACGTTTTGACAGCAAAAGGAGCTGGAATAAGGTAAATACCAAATGGTGGTACGGTTCTACACAATCTTCACATGAATTGCCGTGTGGGGTTTGAAGCATCATGGCTGGTGACATCTGTAAAACAAAGTAGTCAGCTCTTGACCCTGAATATCTCACCCCTCTTTTCTTTAGGGACTGTGTACCTGTTTTACAGAAAATGGCAGTGTCCCAGCCTTACCAAAATCCAATAGACTCACTGTGCTCCAGGCTGTGGATTTATGGACCAAGACGTTTGAACAGAGAGATGTGTCAGAGCCACAGCACTCTAGCCAGCACATCATTTCACATCTGCTTGGTGCCAAAACCGTGAGTGCTGCTTACTCTGGAGCTGCAGTACATAATGCTTTATAGCTTTCATGCTTCAGCCACTATTTGAGAGCATAACAAAGACATAATGTCCAGGGGCTACCTGACCCTGTTACTTCCTTGCTAATTAAAGCTAGAGAGCCTTGGAAAGGACAGGCTGAGCGAGTTCCTGACACAAGAACAAACAGCACAGATATGGCATCTCTGCAACAAACGACTTACCAGGTACATGCAGAGGTTGTCATGCACCAGTTATCATTTTTCCTGGATGTACGTTAAATGTTTTTGTAGCGTGTGATAGCATAGTAATTGGGTTTTGTTTTCAGAATGCCCGTACAGTATGTGATCGAAGAATGGGACTTCAGAGATCTGACATTGAAGATGAGGCCCCCTGTGTTCATCCCCAGACCGGAAACTGAGGTGAAGGAGATCATCCAGACACTTCAGATAAGATCTGTTAAACCTAAATCGTCATAATCATCCGCAGACATGAACAGTTTCATGGAGACTGTACTTTTTCAGGAGCTGGTTGGCCTGGTACTTGCAGATTTCCAGAAGGGCCATATGACTGGAGTCGGTGTGAAGGCTGGTTATCGGTGCCTCGAAGTGGGTTGTGGTTCTGGAGCAATTTCCCTTAGTCTACTGAAGAGCCTTCCGCAGGTGATTTGTTGATCCACTTGTTGCTGCATTGATCTTGTGATATTGTTTTACTGAAGTTCACCTTGACAATAATCCTCTTTATCAGGTCAGAGCATTTGCTTTGGATCAAAGCCAGGATGCAGTGAGCTTGACACGAGAGAACGCAAACTGGTAATGGGGAACACATCCTTGACACAACATGAATACATTTGACCTCATCTCTCCACTAAACTCCTAGAAACATAATACGTGGAAACTTGTATCCACTTATCCAACTGTCAGTTATTACTAAGATAATAGAACAAATGATTAAGTGTTGACGTATTGTGTATTATGATGGTTTGTTGTGTGTTACAGTTTGGGCCTAAGTGGTCGACTTGAGGTTTATCATATGGATGTTATGAAGGGTGAGTTCAATCAAAACAACGAGAATTGATCATTCAAGGCCAGTACTGTAGAATAAGTAGTTCTGTTGTTGGACAAAGGAACAATGACTGATGATGATACTTACTGAGAGTGAATGCTGTTGCAGATGCAGATGCAGTGGTAAACCTGTGCAGGCCTGTCTCAGCTTTGATCAGCAATCCACCTTATCTATTCTCAGAGGATATGACATCACTTGAACCTGAAATCCTTAGGTAAAGGTTACACATTTGTGGTCTACGTCAGTTACATCTCAGAGTGTGAATTGTGTGGATGGTGAAGCCTGACCGTTACGCCCATGAACTGCCCCCAGGTTTGAGGATCACGCTGCCCTGGACGGGGGGGGAGATGGGATGCAGGTGATCCGACACATTTTAGCCATAGCTCCTAAAGTCCTGTCAACCCATGGGTGAGGTTTTAACTTTGTACATGACAGATGAGGTTACCAATTAAAATGCATGTGCGTCTTGCCAAAAATCTGCACACAACTGTCCACAAGACTGTAAAAAAACGTATTTTCATAATATTTTCTCCAGTCAATAATAATAGAAAAGGATTACATTGAGATTGTGAAATAGTACGTTAAGCGTGATATTCCTTTCAGGCGTGTGTACTTGGAGGTAGACCCACGGCACCCAGCCCTCATCCAGCGATGGGTCGAGGAGAACGTTCACGGGCTGCAGTACGTGAGCACACAACGTGACATCACCAACAGGTCAGGAATCAATCATTGCTTTGGTTTAGCCAGATAACAATTCAGGACAAATTATTATGTGTGTTGTGGCCAATTTAGACTTGTGCTGTGTGTGTGTATAGCGTGTGTGCGTGTTAGGTTTGTGTGGTTGTTGACTATTACGTCACTTGCGCACCTGTGGGTATGTGTGTTAGTTATTGCAGGTACAGGGTTTATAAGAGGGCCTCACAGGTGAGCGTGGGGTTGGAATTAGGGTTTGGGAAGCCACATTGTTTTTTAACTTGTGTACTGGCAATCCAACCACGAAAGGAATGCCAGTAAAGGGAGTTTGAAGTAATTTCCAACTTGCGCTGGGGGGAATGATGAGGTCCGCCATCACGTCCAAGTTTAACACTTTATTTCTAAACAGGATAAAACATACTTTACAAAAAGGGCTGTTCCGACGGGCTAAGTTAAGATGATCCGACTACCCTACTATCCAGACAACCACCCACACACAGCTACCGTAAAAAATTGGTGGTTTCCCAAACCCTAATTCCAACCCCACGCTCACCTTTGATGCCCTCTTATAACCCCCGTACCTGCAATAATTAACACACATACCCACAGGTGCGCAAGTGACGTAATAGTCAACAACCACACAAACCTAACACACACACTATACACACACAAGCAGCACAAGTCTAAATTGGCCACAACAATGTGACCACAGTGATTAATCAAAACACAGGTGTGGCCATGAGTCATAGAGATGTTCAGACTTGCCATGTCGTAATAAATGCCTTCTGTATAAGGCAAATGTTTTTTACATCACTGACTAATCCATGATGTGAATGGTGATGTGGATGTTCACCAGTAGTACTTTGGTCTGATTCAAGTCCTTGTCTCTCTCTCCTTGTCTCTTCTCTGTTTTCTAAGGCCGAGATTTTGCATCTTACAAAAGGAGGAGGGTAGCGCTGGACTGGAGAAGGAGCAGGGTTGAGGGACTGAGATTCAGATCCTGTTACACTGGCATCAAGCCAGATGGCTACAGCTTAAATTTCAAACGTCCCCAAACGCAGACACACGCACGCACGGATGCATGAATGGGCTTATTCACCCATTTTGTATACATGCCTTGAAGACACATTTATACTTGCTGAGTTAAGTCATTTTGTTATGTGTCAGTGTAGCAATGAGTGAAAGACAGCCGAAACACAAGCACTAGGCTGAAGGTAATTACCAAAGCTTTTCTTAGAACCCTCGCTCTGAGAATCTCAGCCACCCATAAAGCGTGCAGTAGTTCTGCGAATTCGCTGATGAATTGCTCTCCTATCGCTTGTTGACTCCCAGACTTAGATACCGATTGCTCACTCTACGAAAACAAATTAAATGATGCCTAATGGGCACTTATAAAAACATAATTGCACAAACTTGAGTCGAAAGGGAGGTTTTTGTTTCAAAAGTTTGCTGACATTGTGCAATAAGGAATGTGAGAAGCACTCTTGCCCTAGCGATTCGTTTGTTGCCTGCTCATAAACTGCCATACGACCTACTAAAACACAAAAGCACTTTTAGTACAGCATGTACGTGTCATCTTTTTAATAGAAACCTTTTGACTTTTAACATAGAAAAATGCAACGTTTATCGAAACATAATTAAAACAATAAAAATACATTTTATTTTCAAATTCAGAGCTGTCATTATAAAAAAAACGGTATACCCGCAGCATACAAAGGGGAGGCAGATCTGCACAGATTTCCTTTCCTTTATAAAATAAGTATACTCTACAGTACAGAGTTGTGATTTCTAGTCCATCTCCTGCAGGGGTATGTGACACCCCACTGCCCTTTGTGAGGAAAATAAAAAATCCCAAATCGGGATATTTTTTCCTGGGACAGATTGTTTCAAGTCACTTGACACATCAGCAGAGACTCCACTAAAGGCAATCACTGCCCAGGGCTTCCGTGTGTAAGGAAACCCTTTTGCCAGTTCTTCTTGATGAGAACTGTGATTCAGCCCAGCCCTCCTCCTCAGGATGTGAGCTGAGGTTGTCATACCTGGAATGGGTAATCCTGCAGGTAGCGCATCAGTGGTCTTGGCAGCGGCAGTTTGGTAGGACAGTCAGTGTGTTTATTGATGGTTAGTCGAGTAAGGTGCTGGAGGGAGGGGAAGGCCTGTGGCTTATGCACGGCCTTCTTCAGCTTCAGCACCACAGTGCACTCCTGAAGCAGTCGTTGGGAGGCCTTGGTAGGGGCTTCCTCCGGCTTCCTCTCTTCTACTTTCCTTCCTGGTCCCATGTAGTGCTGCACGAGGCTGGGCACGTCGGGGAAGGAGAGGAGACAAGGCCTGGCTGGTGAGCTGGAGTCCAGCAGAAAACGGGCACTGTTATACTGTATTCGTACACTGGTGGGTCCACGGGCAGTCCTGACAGAAAGGGTCAGCATATACATGGGGTGGCTGCTATCGCGGACTAGGAACGATCCATCTGAGGCTCCTTGTAGAGCTGCATGGGCCTGGGCTGCTGTGATGGACCCCCAGTACCACCCTGAGAGAAAGGTCAGAGTGTTCATTTCGTCATTAAGGTAAACCAGGTTTATCTAAACTCAAGGCTTTATTTGTAAGTCTTGAGTAGCGCAGCTACTTTTTAAGTCGGCTCACTGAATTACATATTTGGGTTAGCATAATTATTCCGTTCAACATTGTTGATGCCTGCTGAATTACTCTGAAAGCAGGGTATTACCTGAGTTGTCCAGGTAATAGAAGTTGCTGGCGATTGCATGGAGGTCCTTTGTGGGGTCCCACAGTGGAGGGATGCAGTGGGGGGAGGGAACCATCGATGTCCGCATGTCTAGTGGGGACTCGGTGGCTGTATGCGGCAGAGGTCTGGGGCTGGAAAGAAGACCAAAGACATAAGTACTGACAAACCCTACCGTATCATGAAAGGAATAAACCCAGATTAATCACAAAACTTATTTCCTGTCTTCTTTGTGAAGTCAACATGGAAGAGGCCACAGTCAGTCGGATCTAGTAATTTTTATATAGGCCTAGTAACAAGGAATTGTGATATAGCCTAATAATCTTTTGTCTCCATTTATCTTTTTTTAATACCAGAAAAAAGTGATGATTCACAGTAGATATCAATAAATAAAAATACAGACCGAGAATACATTTTTGTCACATTTCGTTCTGAGAAAAATATTAAAATATTGACAAAGAAAAGATGTGTCGTCCCACTCGGCATTGTTAGCATTTGTGTATGTTTTATAAAAAGTATAAGTATAAAGACAAAAGAAAGTCAACTTACCTTTGGACACAAAGAATCATGTTCTTGTGTTAAATATATTTTGACAAAAGAACGGCCAAAACTGAAGGAGCGAATAATTTAATAAGGCTATTAATTTGTCCTAACACAAAATCCGCCTCAGAGTATTTCCAATAGAAATGCTGTAACCTTCTGAAATGTTGGCTACAATATAGGAGTAAAAATATTATTCATATTAGTAGAATCTTAAGCGGCAGTTCGAAGTGTGTTGTGTCCAGAGTGAGATCCAAATGTGTGAAGGACACTGTGAGGGTTTGGCTTATAAAAATCACCAATTCCAAGAATTCTATTCTAAGAACTGTACAGCAGAGCCTCTGACGTCAGCCAAACTGCCGCCGCCGCGATCCCTGTTTTGCTGAGGTTAAAAGCCTTATGCATGCACAAACACAAACTATACTTCGAAGTAGGTCATAATGCAATGAAGAGTTTTGCCTTGTGAATTGGTCATGTTACGTTGGAAAGCTACAACTTGGCTCTCCATCCAGTTTTCTTTGGAACGGCACTACCAGGAAAGGCATCGAGTCTTCCTCTCATTCACTTTCCAGGAATGATTGTGAGTTCATCTCCGCCCACTTGAAACCTTATACTGTTCGGAGAATTCAGTGCCTCACCAAGACAATGGGACGTTAATGGGATATTTCTTGTAATATTTATTTGAGTTGATTTCGGAGTACAATGAAAACTGCTTTCAGCTAGTCTTGGAAAAACAAAAATCCACACCGACCCCGTGTGTCACGTACACTTATAAACTGCTTTATTTATGACTTCTAATTCATTCGTTTTCTGTTATATATTTTATAAATAATAAAAGTATACACATCTACTCTGTTTCGTTCATTGACCTATAGTCCCTACGGTTATGGATGTAGATATGATGGCATGTACCAACTATTTGTTGCTATCTGCTTTTACCAATACAGTGACCGCGCGCGCACACACACACACACACAAAAATCACAAGCATACAGAAAAAAAAAGTTTATTTGGAATTCCTTTCCTGATAAGTATCACTTGTATTTTATACAAATATTGAGGAGATGCTAGACATACATGGAAGGAGAGAATCACATATCTAATGTAATGTATGTGGCATAGCAGTAAATATACTGACTATCATGAATAGAAGTACCATACAACATCCTAAAAGATTAATTTCACATTACAGACAACAACCCCTTTGTCTCACAATTGGTTTTTGTCTTTTACATAAAGGTATCAATATTTACTTTAATTTCTGTTGTTTGTCTGCTGAATCTAAACCCACCAATTTATAAATAACATACAACATCACATTCTGCAAAGTTGATGTCATCCATTTGTGCATACCCTAAAGGCCATCAAAACATTTTTTTTGTTATACTCTGAACTAGTAATACTGAAGGAATACTCCAAGAATGAGCATTCATTCATTTACATCCTTCTACACAATATATTTTGTATACAGACGTCTGGCAATGAAAACATGGACAATAGGGTTAGAACGTCTGATACATTTATAATGGTAAACTAAGTCTTACTCAGATATTGAAATATTATGTCCCAAACAATTTTTTTCAACTTTAAAACAAAAATGACATTATGTTGAAATACAAAGGACAAGACGAATCCCCTTTGGTTTTCCACTGCTGCCTTTGGGAACTAGGAGAGCAGAATCATTCAAGGAGGAGAAAGGAGGAGACATAGATATGACTAGAAAATACAAATTTCTAGCTCTCCAGTCTGCTTTCCCCAGCTCCTTTGATCAGGCGTTTATTCCCCCTTTTTCCTGCCGGGCCACGGGGCTTGGCAAAGGCTTGCTTAAAAGCATGCTGTTTAGGGTGGACTTCATCGTACAGGAATTCCTCGGTCAGCTCATCTCCGTTGTCAATCTCCAACTGAACCAAATACAATGACAAAGTGTAAACACACAAAGGGATGTCATTCTCAGATATTCCCAGAAGTAATGGGACAGGCTGCTGCTAACCTTTTTTGCGACCTCCAAGTGGTAATCCTTTTCTACCTCTTCCAGCAGTCGACTTTTACAGCTGGAGTACAACATCCGCTCCTTAATGCTACAGCTGTAGCCTGGCATGGAGTATATGAACACTGGAGAGAGGCGGGGTGTCAGTGAATATAACATTCAATATATCATTAAAAATACACAGTGTATATTACATCTAACAATTACTGCCTATTTCAGTTAGAAAGTGAAAGAAGTGACATATAAGTAACAATATAATATACAAATTCACACACACACAGTCATTTACAAATGCATACACCCCGAGCCCTCCCCACTCAGACTGGATTAGAAGTATAAACCCAAAAGACTATTAACAGACCTAATAGTTTGGAGCATGTCGCAGCTTTAGTGTTCTGCTTTAAAAAAAACATTTTACGACCATCAATGCATAATAATTGTTATTAATCACATCAAGAAAATAAGAATGACTAACCAACAGACTCAAGACAGTCTCCTTCGTGGGAGTGTTTATAGAGGAAGAAGTGGTATCTAGGTGTGTCAGTTGGAACCCTGCAAGGTAGATCACGTGTTTCTGTGGGGTTAGAGTGAACCAGCTCAATGGTCTCCTTCTCTGTATCCAACCTCTGAAACAAAGACACAGTAAATGAGCTCAACTATAATATTACATAATTCCCCAGACAATAACTGCAACGACCACATCATATGTCAAGTATAACTAACGTTGTAATATTTCACAAGTGCTTACTGTGTTATGAGACAAATGCTATACGATTTTGAATACATGTCCAGAAATCAGTTTGTGAAATACAACATGTTCAAAAAGGACACGTTCAACAGATCATGAGTCAGTTGTGTACATGCCCGAATGATTGTGCAGTATTACATATAAGTTTGTAATATTACATATGAGTGTGCAGTATTACATATGAGTGTTTTTGCCTCACCAGCTGTATGTAGTTGATGCATTTTTGGGCAAGTTGGTGAAGAGCTTTTTTGGCCTCCTCCTGCAAGGGAAAAGAAATGCCTTGCATAGTCTGGTGCATGCTCTCCACAGTGATCTCTGTTTTCACCTGCAGAGGGCAGAACACACACACACACACACACAGATTGGGACTGATAGTAGAGGGGACACGATGGAGCATGCCATCATATATGATCCATATTTTTTTAAATTATTCATCAATTTGTCAGAGGTCATGAAAACACGTGTGTGTAAGTTCTCACCTGCTTCACACGGCCCTGGAAAAGCAACGACAGCAAAGAGTTAATGACTGAATCAAACGGACCCGAGACGCCCGAGAATATAAAAACGAATATAAAACACACAAAGGCTGTGCTCTGTTTTGTATGACCTGAGTGTTGCCCTCTCACCTCTGTGATTTTGATTCGCTGTAGCTCCTGCTCTGCTGCTGTGAGTGGTGCAGGCCCAGAGCAGGAGGTCACGTGACGCTGGTAGCCCTGCAGGCAGACGTCCTCCTAGTGATGACAGCAAACGGCAGGCCATTTAAAAAATGGATGTAAACAGCTTACAAATTAGAACATCTGACCAACATGGCTGGTGATTAATTAGATGGCATGCTAATAATACAGTGGCTTTTCAACTGGAGTATCTTTACAACCCTGAGGATTTTCTTATGATGGTGCTGACCTCAACAGTGCCAAACATCTCATCTTTAACATGACCGCCCCCGAACTCTTTCTTCACTGTGGCTCGGGTGGCAGCATACAGCATCTTCTGTCTCACCTGTAGGCAACACAGTGGGTGGATAGGACATCATGTGACCTGTATGACCTATGTGTGAAAGACTTTCTTTTCTTTGTGGTGACGTACTGGGGACTGGTCTGGAGACCATGAGATGAAGATCCACTCATAGCCATGTGCATTCTGGGAGTCGAGGCGGTACATGATGTAGCAGGGCTCTTGGTCATCCAAGAGAGGAAGCAGGAAGTTGTCATAGTCCTGGTCCCAGCTCTGTGACGGCTCTCTGTATGTCCCCAGAACCAGCTGCTCTGAAAGACAGAGCGCTACTCATCACATACCTTGTCCATTTGGGAGATTCTCCTAACACAGCTCTCATCGAATATACCTCAGATCAAAGAAAAACACATGTTTTGTATAAAAACCCAAGCCGCTGCAGTTTAAACCTTTTCAGTCCTTTTCTCAGTGACAAATGTTATCTTTTATCCCTTGTTTCATGCATGTACCCCCTTCTCAGTGCCTCATCTTTCACTCTCTCTCACGTGCTCACTGTCAACAGTTGTCTGAAATGAGCTTCAACATGGAAATTAATTATTTATCAAATCATCATCCTGTCATCTAATTGTCCATTCCAAAGATTAAAGGATTATCAGCATCAGACAATTATAATAAAAAGCTCAATAACCCAGAATATCTTTATTTATATAATTGTGTTTAATGAATCAGTACAACACAAGACAGAAAAACAAATGGCAAAAATATTTCAGATCTTACTCTAAGCTACTTTAAGCATTAAACAAACATAGTCAATAAATAAATAGTAGAATTCCGAGGTGGAATTCCCATGGTTAAGGACTAAGTGGAGCTTGTGTATTGGGATTTTATGTTTGATATATTTTCACTTAATGCCTTTTAGGTTGTATAGTATTTTTTTCATTCTGCCGATGGAAACTAGCCTTTTGGCTATAATTGGGTGCATTTAAATTTTAATGACAATGTACATGAATGTACACTGTCCCTCTTGATCAAATAAATAAATTGATTGATTGAACGGAAAGTAAACCTGTGAACAAGTCTGTTAACAACAACACAAGGTTGTTGTTAAAATACTTCATAGTTACAGTTACACATGTATAACTGCAATTACACATGTATATAGAATATGTTTCTATAAGCAGAATGCTATGTAGATATAATAAAATACATACACAAACCAAGATTTCTGTGTCCTTGGGAGACGTGCGGGGGATTTCCTAACAGCAGTAGCTATTCTGGGCCCCAACACATTCCAACTCTCAGCACAGACACATACTTTCCATCAGCCATTCTCTCTCTCTATCTCTCATTTGCCCTCACACATTTGAACCCTCATCCCACCCCTGCTTGGATTCTTCTGTTGTCACATTGTTAGAGGCTAAACTACGCTGTCACCCTCAATCATGAGAAATTTGTTACCAAGGTGACCAAACTAACTAGGAACACATGGTCTATGAAAGTAGCCAATGAGGTCTTAGAATTGCAGTGACACATCAGCCAGCAAATCATGTAGCGATGATGAAATAGTATCCTATCCTGTTTCTCTTTCAACACTGGCATGCAACTATAACTGAACAGCAAGACATAACAAAGTCCATGGATGTCACGTTACAAAGTGTCAACTCCATAAAACCCAGACGGTACATCAATTGAATCTAATGCAGTTTTACTCCAAAGTGTTAGAGACTGTTGACCTATACACTTTGTGGTGATAGACAGTCTTCAAACTTCATGTAGACCTCCCAGATTGGTGTCGACTGAATCTGTCAGATGTCTCACATCACCATGTGACTAGACACAATGTCAGTCAGAGCACACAAACGGGATGTAAACATCCTGATACACATTTTAGGAAATGTATTTAGTCCAAGCCGTAAGAAGCCAACCTCTTGCCTAATTGTTTTACTGATGCCTTGTGATATATCATCTGGCACATGGCTTGACTGCTCTGCTGTTTTCATCTGATGTACAGATGACTTACCCAATCGTGTCCAGCAGCTGTAGTTGTTTAGTCTATAGACATTTGGGTAATATTGTGTTATAGAATGCAAATACTTGTCACAGTAACAAACATATTTGGCCATTAGAGTGTTAATCATGCAATAACTGTCAACAGCCAGAATGCCGAGCGTGCTCAAACATCATCTGACCAACTCCAGAAGTTACTCAACACATTGTGAAATCAGTGTTTTCTGTCAAATCAGACAACTCATATGACATCTCTATGTCAAATGGTCATAACAAGCGGTCATAGAGAAAAGGCCAAAAGACATGAATCATTCCCCCACACAATCAAATACACCATCATCACAATCAGACATGACATGCATGCTATTTGTCGAATAACTCCGATTTGTTTTAGTTCCACAGATAATCAAAAACATCTATCATTCTTTTTCAAACCGGGCTCGTCTCTCCGGCCAGGATCACTCACCATCTTGGATCCGCACCTGGATAAGACGCACCGCTCCACCTCTCGCCCTGACCAAGAACTCTCTCAGTTCCGCCGTCACCACAAGAACAAGAAACATGGCGGGTCAGCTAGGGAGTCTATCCCACCGGTTGCGTTCTCCACTGGGGTTCAAGAAAAGGAGGAAGAGACGTTCCAAGAGGGATTCAGGAAGCAGGCCCAAGCGCAGGGCCAAAGTTTCAGTCCCGTCAACTAGAGGGGGTAACCTGTAGCAATACAGCTCTGACCCAGCCTGTGGAAGTTAGCAGTGATCCAAATGAGCGTATCGCTGAGTGTGAGCTCTCTGAACGTGTGACAGTATGAGGGGACACAGCTCCAGTAACTAGGGCAAGATTGTATGCAGCCCAGAGGGAACATGATCCCTTCTCTCCCAAATTTAGCTGCCTCGGGTACCTAGCTTGCCAACCCCCACCCCATAGGAAGGGGACCAGCTTCAAAGACACTAAAGACTTGAAACGCCAAACATTTCTTCACCTGTGCCTCTGAACCCGCCCGTGACTTATTGGTGGTCAGTAGTTAGGCGTGCTTTGGTGCTGGGAATAGGCCATTTGTTAAAGTGCAGTGATTCAAGCCGATCAACTTACATTGGTTATTTGTCAATATAAATGCGTAGGAGCAGTTAAGGACTACAATTTTTTTCTTTTTGAAAAACGTTTTATTTATATAAATTATTGTGTGTTATTATTAACACACTTGTGACCAACTTGGGTAAAAAAAAATACAGACACTTCTTAGAAAAATGAAAAGTTTTAATATTATATAAGTATAAAAAGAACAGAAAAATCAGACAGATGATTGCTATAGTCTAAATATTTACATTCATTAATTTCAGTGGCCACACTTCAAAAGTGTCCAAAGTGGGGGGTTTCTTTGTGGCTTCCAAGGGTGACCCTCCTCTTCAAAACTGTTAGTCATCAATGGTGGGGAGCCAGAAGGCCTAGAGAGGAACAAGCACAATTCTCATTATGGTTCACCATTCACATAAACATGGGACATGATGCATGAACAAAACATGTGTTAATGATCTACGACAAAACTACTATCTCACCATGTTTGAACAGGCACTGGCGAAAGTCATAAATTTGGGGTTGAACTGCAAGCAGGTGACGGGACCCGTGTGTTTCCCGTCAAGCAGCGCCACCTTCATTCCACTCTCTGCATTCCACACATGGATCTTTCCGTCCTCAGACCCTGTTATAGAAGACACACACAACAACCTATTACCAGGTCTCGTTTACTGTTAACAATGAGACTGTGGAGGTGCCTTTCTAAACAGGTGCCACAGAACACTTGTCTTGAGTACTTACCTATCATAATGAACTGAGAATCTGGTGTGAAGGAGGCTTCCAGTGGTACGCATTTGCTGTTGTTGTAGCCCTGAGAAATAACAAAAGTCAACAACATCCTTATGTTGTCACGCCTGTACTCCTCCCCGCGTCACTGGCCAATATCCCTTCCCCAAAGACATGTTTTCTCTAAGCCTATTTTAGCTTATGATGTATGCTAGCTATGTCTGTGCATACGAACGATCCCTCACCCCAAAGGAATGCAGCACTGCGCCCTTGAAGGCGTCGAGAAGCCTTAGGGCTCCCCCGTTGGTGGAGATCAAGATGAGTTTCCCATCGTTGCTGAACTTGAGTCCTGTCCATTCACAAGTTCGGTCGTACTGGAGCTTGAAGGTAGCAAATGGACCCTAAAGAAGAAGAAAAAAAATGTTTAAAAAAAACCAAGGAAGGAACCAAAGAAACATTTTATTCAAACAGTAAAAAGGCTACAATTTCTACCAGCTGTAGTTCTATTTTTAACGACTGACCTTGTCAAAAGACCGCAGGTCGTACAGTTTGACCATCTCTGAATTGACTCCAGCAGCAAAGATGAGGCCCTCGGGGTCAAAGGAGCAGACTGGCTTCCCCTGCAGGTGCATCAAGCCCTGAGAGTTGGACAAAGAGATCATACGTTTTAACACACCGGCCTTCACATTTGGTATTTATTAGTCACTTAACGAGACACACTGAGGAATGAGGATACTAACCTGGCAGTTTGGAGATCGCAGATCCCAAAGCCGAATAGTTTTATCTAATGATCCAGATATAAATGTATCGTCCACAGGCGACATTGAAAGAGCCACCACTCTGAGTAGAGAGAAAACGGCATCAAAGTTAACCATTCATGTTAAATTAGAGTCTATATCTCTATACATGTCACTCAGGAGATCATATCCCATTGGGTTTCTCTGGCCTATTCACCTTTTGTTGTGTCCGGGGAAGTAGCGAATGTACTTGTTGTCGTGAAGGGAGAGGTACCGGATAGTGTCTGAAATGAACATAATAGCATAAAACTGACTAGATGCAACAACATTCACATCATTAAATCTATTCCAGTTAGCACTGCATACAGAGCTCCGGGTCCTGAAGATGACGGAGCAGAGGAGACGTAGAGGCACCACCCTAGGCAAGGCAGTGGCTTGTACAGTTAGCTCCTGTATCGGGCAGAATCTCAGACCCTCAAACTGTACAAACAACTACCTCAGACCACGGTGTGCAGTGGGCTAGCCTTTGACGGACGTCCATGGGGTCATCATCTGCAGAGAACTCCTTATGCACAACCACTGGACAATATTTTACGCACACACAATATGTCAACCTGAGCATGTATGTCGACACATATAGAAATCAGCTGTTAATTTGTATACTAACATACCATCAATTTTATTGGAGCTGTAGACCACGGTGTTGGCTGCATGTGTGTACCTGATCAGATCAACTCCATACTTCTTACTGTAGAGGGTGCGCTTGGGTCTGGGTATGAAACAGATCAGAGGAAGCATGATAGCCCATTAGAAAACGGTATCAGTAAACTGATGGAAAATCAAAAACGTATTTAAGAAATACAGCTGCACGATTATTATGCATCTGGCTTACACACTTTGAAAATTGACTGGACATACAAAAATGTATATTATGGCCACAGCCTACGAAGCTGGTCAGCCTTTACACGCAAGTCCGTGGATGTAGTGCTGCAGTAGGCCGCACTTGGGAAAGATTAGCTAGCTTGCCAGCTAACCAGTAACAGCAGCAGCAGAGGCTGAAGCAATTGTCGGCCTAGTACTACTACTACATGCTAATGCTAACTAGAGCAGTAAACAATCGATTTTAATGTATCGAGATCGAGTCTTACTTTCCCTCCTGGCAGTCGTACAACACGAGTGAATCATCGTCACTGCTGGAAATGACAGTTTCACCATTTGAGCTGAAATCAAAACAATTGATTTTGTCTGAATTTTCCCGGAACACCTTTGCAACCCTGAAGCTCCGCAGCACATTGTCCGTCAGCTTCATAATGGCCTCTGTAGAGGGGGCGCAGACCCTCGATTTCTATTTGAATATGCTATGCCAAGAATACGTTTACGTGCTTAGTAAATGTAGAAATAAAAATGAAACAACACAATTTAGATGGCCATTTCAAAAACTTTAAAGAAATCCCGCCTGTTATAAATGTTGCCCGAGTCAGAGAGAGCACCGCCTTCTACGTCGGAGGCGCGCACACAGTTAGGAGCGAGCATTCACGATTGCACTGTGACCTCTCGCGATGCAGCGCAAACCAACGGGTGATCCTGTGTTTATTTTTTAGCTCACATTTAAGTTGGCTACTAAAAAAGTTGTATAAATTGGTACCCGCTCATTGTTGTGCAAAGTTTCTCCCGTGTTTGGTCATCTTGTGTGAGATTGGAAGCAGTATAGCAGCCTTTTCAAATATTCGTAATAGGAATTAAATAACTGGCTAAACAGACAATCAAGGGAGACACAATGGTGCAGGTGAGAAATTTAAACATATGCAGTAGTCCTGACTCGTGCCGTAGTGATATGTTAATTGTAGTCGTCAAAACAAATGATAGTGTCTCCATACTGTCTTCATGCAGCCATCTCATGGATTTGAAAGACATCTGGCCTTCAGCGCAAACTGAAAACTGTTTTGGTTTTGTTTACCCTCTCTTAAAATCGTAGTAGGCTAGTCACAGTCTGTCTTTGCCTCGTTGCCTGCCCTATGGTCAAGCTGAGTCAATCATTACACAATGGGTACACATTTAACTGGAGTCAAGCTCTGTCCAGATTTTGCCACACTGTCTCAATGCTGATTCTGACTTGCACACATACTTCTAATATACAAGAAGAAGTATCTTGTATCCCCCAACCCTGCACAGGTAGAGTAACCTTTTTGCACTCATATGGAAAATTGATCAAAATATGCACAGGGACAATGGATTTAACTGAATTTAAGTTGTGTTTATTATTTGGCAGCTGTATGCATTTTTCTTCAAGTATGAGAATTGTTTTAGTATTGTTAGTTGTGTGCATCTTCTCAAATCTGAGACAAGTCAGATGACCGGATGTCATTTATAATAACGGTCATTATAAATTCATGCCTTGCTCATTTGTTGTTCTTTCTAGGTGCTTCCTGCAACAACCCCTTGATCTTTCCATGGCTCGTGTATTGTCCTTGTGTCGACCCTTGTCTCTTCTAGCTCCTTTAGGGATACGGCACACCGCGTTCTGCAGAATGTCCCTGGACACGCGGGCACGGGAGGTGTTCGCTGCAGCAGTGGGTGGTGTTCAGCCAGACAGCGTGGTTCGGAGGAGCCTGGAGCGCAGGGGAGACTCTCTTCTGGTTGGTGGACGCAGCTTCACACTCAAGCACAATCTGCACCTGGTGGGTTTCGGCAAAGCCGTGCTGGGTATGGCGGCCGAGGCCGAGAGGATAGTGGGGGACCACCTGGTGAGAGGAGTCATCAGTGTGCCACACGGCATTCAAGAGGCCCTGCGGCAGCATGGGAAAGAGTAAGGAAACTAAAAGGATTAAAAGACAAGGAGAGCTAGTAGGTGAAAGAGTTTCTAACTCACACGTGATTCCTTCTCAGCCAGATGCTGTTGAAGGACGACAGCAGGATTAAAGTGATGGAGGGTGCGAAACACAACTTGCCAGATGCTGATGCTCAGAGAGCTGCTGTATGCATCAACAAGCTAGCCTGTGAGCTAACGGAGAATGACCTGTTGCTAGTGCTGATCTCAGGTAAAATGTGCAACTCTTATTGAATGTCTCTTGTATCAACTCATACATATGGATCTTTATACAAAGTACAGACCATCAGACCATGTGTAAATGTTTAGGCACAGCAATCTTATCTAAATCCTTGTGTGTGTGTAGGGGGAGGTTCCGCCCTCTTACCTTCACCAGTTCCCCCTATCACTCTGCAAGAGAAACAAGACATCACACGTAGACTAGCAGCCGCTGGGGCCACCATTCAGGAGCTGAACTCGGTCCGACGTGCTCTGTCCTTGTTGAAGGGTGGAGGACTCGCACGTTCTGCTCATCCCGCCCAGGTGAGGCAGATGTTATACAAACCTGTTTACATTTAAGAATCAGGTTTTCCCATTTTTCATAGATTTCGCTCTACACACATTTTTTTGTCAACAGGTAGTGGCACTGGTTCTCTCTGATGTGATAGGAGACCCCCTTGATTTGATAGCCAGTGGTCCCACTGTGTGGAGTGAGGTGTGGCCAGAGGACGTCTTGGCAGTTCTGGAGCAATACGGACTGTCTTCTTCTCTCCCCACGTCAGTGAAGGAAGTCCTTGGGCGGTCTGCTCCGAGGGGGAAGGGGGCAGGGAAACCGTCGGAGGGGGAAGGACATGTTCTCAATGCCGTGATTGGCTCCAATAGCATTGCTTTGAAGTGTGCCAGTCGGCGTGCAAGGGAGCTTGGGTTCCGTCCAGTCGTGTTGTCCCCAGGGGTGTGTGGTGATGTACAGCTCCTTTCTCGCCTCTATGGTCTATTAGCTCACTTTGCCTGCTCCCCTGACGAAGCCCACTCAGATATTGCCTCTGAGATGCTGAAACTTGGTCCGGAGGTGGGTGTAGAGAGCTGGGACTTGTGTCGTACCATGCAGGTGCTGGGTGAGGGGCATAAAGAAGGCTGGGGGGCCACCTGCTTGCTGGCTGGGGGAGAGCCCACTGTGCAGTTGAAAGGCAAAGGGCTAGGTGGGCGAAACCAGGAGCTGGCTCTACGAGTGGGGCTCGAACTCAAAGGTATGGAGCTGCCTCCCAAGGGCCCAGTGTTCCTGAGTGGTGGGACAGATGGACAGGATGGGCCAACGAACGCAGCAGGGGCTACCACAGATGGGGGACTGTGGGAAGAAGCGAATGCTCAGGGGCTGAATGTAGACAGCTTCCTTTCCAACAATGATTCCTACACGTTTTTCTCACGTCTGTCTGGAGGACAGCGCCTGCTCTTACCAGGGCTGACAGGCACCAATGTGATGGATGTGCACATGCTTCTTATCCCGTATGGTGATTCCCATCACCATATCTGATCATTGATTCAGGCAGAGAATCCCACAAATGGTTTCTTTCAAAACTTGTATGCAGACCAGATGTTTGTACTTGGGATACAACTTTATTTACCATGGCTAGAAAACTCTGTCTAATGTAAGTCTTTTGGGGGGAAGATAGGAGCATTCTCTGAATAATAGAATTGTTTATAGAATAAAAACATTTTCTTACACTTGGTCATGAGCTCTTTAATATCATTTGTAAAAACATAATTTGTACAATCTGCCACTTTTTAATTTTCTGTCTTCAGGTTTCTGATGTCTGTACATTTGTGTTTCTTCAAAGAAATAAAGGGATGTTTCATGCTTTTGTGCGTCTTTTAACCTAGACTTTAATGATCAATAATTACATCAAAAATAATATTATAATAATCCTGTAGTAAAATTGATGATCCAGGAAAATTGGGAGGTATATAGCCTGGGTCCAAAGTTAGAAAGGACATCACATAGGCTACATATAATAAGACATCTGTGAAGGATGAGCTGCTTTTTGACTTAAGGCCTCCTACTTTGTCCAGATTCAAAGAACTGTCATTTCTCCTTCTCTGTAGTCAAAAAGCATCCCCTTTATATTATAACCTTTTAGTTTTTTACATCTGTCTTTTAACATTGTCTGATGAGTGATTTTCGAGTTGAAATTGTTTATTTCTGGACCCTTTTGATAAAACAGTATTAGTGTATCACCACTCAGCATATACTTTGTAATATTAATATACGATGGGGTTGGTTTGTTACATCTTTCTCACAGCCAAGTGGCAGCCTTCTGATGTTAAGAAACTGCGAGGATGCAGGATTCTCAAGCAACTCCAGTCACTTTAAAAGGGAGCTTTTCCATTTGCAATTCAATCCACTTCATTTAAAGTCATGTTCGCTGAACAAAGAGCCAGTTAATGTGGTTATTCCACCAACAAGTCCTGGCGGTCACTCACGGTGTGTCTTGAGTGTGTCTCCAGCTGCGCTCTCCCTAACAATGTAAACGAGAAAGAGATCATATATTGTGGAACATGTTTTGGCAACAAAGTAATAAGTCAATATAACTGACAGGGGGCCATTATTAACACCATGAAGTGAAAAAGCAACCAGAGGCATCATGCGTATGGTAACATTTTTAAGAAGGGTGAAGAACAGCAATGAACATCATAGAAAGGAGAGTAGATGGGACAGTATCGGGGTACCTGTAACACACATGTCCATATGGATGCTCGAACACCTACCATCCGCTCAGGTTAGGTGCAGTGTCAGGTGTGCCTCCATTCTGTCCACTTGTTCCTAAACATTAAGAAAACAGTTGCTTGTTAATGATGATTGACTCATTCGTATGCCAACAACAGAACTTACACATCAGAACGTATTATCGCGATGCATGCTCTGTAGAATGGATCAACATCTCACCTTGACGATAATACATATCATTCACTGTGTTTCCATAAATTTTCCAGGCAAAGTGGATTGCAATTAGACTTATTATCAGCCAGCTAATTAAGATTTTGAATACATATACTCTCATATCTTTAGCAAGCCAATCGTCAACAAATTCGGACAGAAACGAAACAAACCCATCCCCTATGCGTGATAAAAACTCGAAATCCCACGGTTCTTCCATTTTAGGATTATACCTTCTATTTGTCAAAACATAGCTAGCTAATGTATTTTCTTTTTCAAACTGCCCAGCTAATTTTATTGTTTAAAATACCGATAACACCTAACGTTCCAACGGACTCGCCATTTCTCTGTTGTCTCTTGAACTCAAGTACAAACCGTTTAGGAATAGGAAAGCCGGATTCGATAATATGTGAAAGAAACATAAGCATTGCAAGATGTAGTTAGCTGTTCCAAATATTGACAAACAAACTTTTACCAATCTCTACGTTCATAAAGTAGAAATTCTAAGGGCTGATATAATTGTTTTTAGCGCAACCCTTTTTCTTTTAAATATTCGAATCTACACTACGGAATCTAAGAAAATGAATATTGGTACAATATTAGAGAATCGTATCGTGAAGCTGCGCAGACCTCTCGTCCACTCTGAAATGAATAATCAAAACACTTTGAAACACAATGTGACTGCCACCTTAAAACTTCTAATATAAAAATGTTCTGTCAAGATATTTGCAGATTGGTGCTAAAGATTTTTATTTGTATTTTTCTGGTCCTTGACTTAAAAATGTCAAAGCAGAAACAATATTACTTTATAGATTAGCTTGCCAAATTCAATTTTCATTAATAAGTAAACTAATTAATAAGTTAAAAAAAAAGATGTATTCTATTGTTAGAGGAAACCGGGTAAACAGTCAAATGTAACTTTCCAATAATAGCAAAGCTATTTCAAAGTGGCATAAAAAACACGTCCTGTTTTGACCCTTGTTCATGAGCCTTCTTGGAAATGTTCACTCTGGAACACTTTTACCAGGGAACAATGTTTGCCTAGCTCTTCATTGCGGTGGCCCTGAAGTGCAAAACTCACCCCCTAATGTGAGTGCATCCCCCAAATGAAAACACTCCCCCCAAATACGAGCCAAATAGGATGACTTGCACACCTCCCCCCAAAACAAGGACACACTCCCCCAAATGGAAAACATTATATTACTGTAACTCAACGTTTAAAAACTCGTTTCATAGGGCTGCGCTTTACCATCGCCATCTAGTGGTTTACTGTGGGAACTGCACTTGTAATTCACACTTTAAACCACCTGATAGCGAAATTGAAGCGCAGCCCAATGGCGCTGTCGAAACAGTGCCCCTTAACACGCAATTTATACTTTTGCATTAGTAGGCCTACTTGCTACCTGCTTCGATAGCTAAAGAACTGTGCTGGTGCACGTGCATGTAACTCAGGCTATTGCATTTCGTACTTCCCTGTTAGTTGCTGCATCCATTCAGCGACGAAAGTGTTGTACCAACCATATATATATATGTCTATGGTACCAACCATTTCCGATTTTAGTTAATGTAATGTGGTTTTGAGTTGGTGTTATGTCGTTCTCCATTTGGAGGGGCGTGTCTTTGTATTGGGCCTCGTATTTGAGGGGAGTGTTTTCATTTGGGGGATGCACTCATATTAGGGGTGTGTTTTGCACTTCAGGGCCACCGTACTTCATGGCCCTGGATGTTTACAGTTATTTGTCAATCACTTTAATTGGTAAACACGTGTGGTCCCACGGGCCTGCGGTTTCCCACTGAATGCATTCAAAGTCCTTGTGTGTCAACGGGACCTTTCATATTGGTGTGCTACGATTGAAATCAAAACGAATGCACCCCTACAGCTGTATCACGTGATCTATCTGAAATACCATTGGATAGTTTAGCTTGTCATCACTGGGATTCCGGATGTGTTACTGTAAGTGGATAATTTGTTTTCCTTTTCTGTCCGCTGTTGTTTAAGTTTACGTTATAGCAATTTTTCAGTGTTTAACCCCAGTCTTTTGTTTGGCTGATAGGCGAAGGGCATCTCTCTTGATAGGTGTTTTAATATTGATTGAAACGCCGCTGTCAGAATATGCGTTTGAAGCTACGCTAACAATTTGAGCTAGGCTAACTAGACTAGACTAGCTTGAAGCTACAAATGGATCTGACTGACTACTAGCCAACCCGGTAGCTAATGTTACCGTCAACAGTAGTTACTGTTATAACTGTTACTTGGCATAAACTGTGATTTTTCGCACGAGACACAACCAGAATCGCCCATCAAGTCTCAAGCTAATTACGCAGCTAGCTGTCAATGTGATTAACCTTGTTTGGTTTGCTAGCTGTAGATTTTCAGTATGCCTTTCTAACTTGGATAGCAACATAGCTGGCTGCATAGTTTTCCATTTGGAATCCCCCCCCTGCCGAATTCACCCTCTGCTGTATGAAAGGTTGCTGATTAATGACTGGTAAAGTAAAAGTAGAATATGTCTGATGTCCCACTTTTGTCTAGCATTTGCATTCAATGCATGTTGTTTTTCTTTGTCCAGTGTAAGGAATGTCAACATGGACAATCAAGAACTTGAGGAAGCAGGAGGACTGGAGACTTGTAATCCAGCGTCTGTTGATGGCACCTTTGAAACTGGTAATGTACCTTTGTAAATTGGAATTATCGTAAACCTAAGCACTACTATGTTTTTTTATGACTACATGCATTGTGTTCTTTGGCTTTCAGACTCAGCTGACAACCACATCAGGATTGAGCCTGTAGGGGTTGAAGAGCAGAGCAGTGTGATCACAGATCAGCTGGCACAGCCTGCACAGCCGGCACAGCCTCCGTTGTTAGATATCAAAGGAGAGAACCCGGAGTCCGACTCTGTCTCTGACCTCATCAAAGAAGAGACTGATGAGTCGATAAAGCTAGAATGTCCGAGCAATTCAGATGCTCAGTCAACATCAGACACTGCCCCAGGTGAGAAGGCTGTAACAGACAATGGGCAGGAGGACTCTGGAGAGTTTTTAGTCACTATGTTGGCACGAGGTAAACTGGAGGAGCAAGGTATGGGTGTGAAGGGGAGGTCCTCTCCCTTGTCGGAGACGAGCACCCCCGAGGTGCCCACGTTCATATCCCACCGCGACGAGGATGTGACTTCTGAGAGTTGGCGACAACACAGGAAACACATCTTTGTGTTGAGTGAAGCCGGCAAACCCATCTACTCGCGCTACGGAAGCGAAGAGGCTCTCTCCTCCACCATGGGTGTCATGATGGCACTGGTGTCTTTCGTTCAAAGTGGAGATAATATTATCCGCTCCGTCTACTCAGGTGAGGATTGTTGGCTTTAGTTAACAGGCTTAGGCGTAGTATCCCAGACGAGGATCAAGCCCGGTCCTAAAGTAAGAGACATTCAAGGATCTCCATTGAAAAGGTTTTTCCTAATAGGGCTATGCTTAATCCATGTCTGGGGAAACTGGGACATAGTGTCACAACTCTAATTTGAGTCTATGATCTTGTTTTAGGCCATAGTGTAACATGGCCCTTTTATGTTTTCTCTCCTTTTGTTCAGATGAGCACACAGTGGTGTTTCTTCAGAAGGGTCCTCTGGTGCTGGTGTCTGTGTCTTGCAGTCGCCAGTCAGAGCAGCAGCTGCGTGGCGAGCTGCTGTACGTGTACTACCAGATCATCAGCATGCTCACCCAAGCCAGCGTCAACCGCATCTTTGAACACAAGAAAAACTACGATCTTAGACGGTTGCTGGCGGGCTCCGAGAAGATCTTGGATGGCCTGCTCAACCTGGTGGACTCTGACCCCAGCTTCCTGCTGGCAGCGGTGCACTGTCTCCCCCTGGCCGCTTCCCTCAGGGACTCTCTCAGCCAGATCCTGCAGAAGGCCATTACTCCTAACCTGGTCTTTTCCATTCTTATAGCTAAAAATCAATTGCTCACGATAGTCCAGGAGAAGACTGTCATAGAGGACACCCGGCTGGAGCCCGCAGACGTCCATCTCCTCCTCAACCTGATCGGAGCCTCCTCCGCCTTTCAGGCCGGGGAGATCTGGACGCCCATCTGCCTGCCTCTCTTTAACCCAGACTGTTACTTCTATGCCTACATCTCGTACTTGGACCCCCCCGAGTGCACTGTGTGTCTCCTGCTGCTCTCCACGGACAAAGAGGCATTCTACGCCGTGGCAGAGTGTAAGAGGAGGATAGACGAGGCCATGCTGGCCCAGAACTCCCTGAGCCTCATAGCCAAGGCCCAGTCGTACAGTGTCAGCCAGGTGGGGGTGTCCGACCTCCGGCACTTCATGTACAAACCCTTTGATGTCCCTGACAACCACCGACAGCTGACTCAATTCACCAGGTGGGTGCCCCCCCTTGTTTGGGATTAATAACTGTGGACACCTTTAACCAATATTGATCTAGTGAATTGTGATTAGGTCTGGAGGATTATAGAAATGGGTGTGACTTGTAATGTAAGAAATGTAAAGTAACCATGAAACTAGTGAATTGGTAGAATTCCCAGAGTGAATATGCCAAGTGACTCCAATTATTTCGGTTTTATCTTGATTGAGAGCATGGGGCTTCTTGTTACAGTAGTCTGAAGTCTTATTTTTAAGGACAGCCATGGTCCAAAGCTACTATTTTGAAAGACAGTGTAGACTTTTGAGAAATCTCTGCTAAATGTATAATTCTGCATCTCACTCTGTAAAGTTGACACATTTTGTTGATGCACACTTACATTTTAGAAAGGACAGCTTCTTAGAGAATGGTAGATGGGGTTCTATTTAAAGAGCCAGTTAGATTTGGTCAGTTGCATTTTGTCCGTGACAGTATTCAAGGAGTCGGTTTGACATTGTTAACTTGACCTTACAACCGTTTTTCGTTTCTGAAGTAAGTAAATACAATGCAGCTCTCAAATTACAACCTCTGTTTGCATAAGACTACGCCCTTCCGAACTACGTTCAGTGTGCAGCACCGTGGCCCATGAATATCTCAAATGTAATGTGTGGCTGATTGCAGCCCAGAGATGGAGGCCCCATATAACAGTGAGGAGGAGAGGATGAGGCTACTGGATCTGTACCGCTACATGCACAGCCGCATCCACAGCTCCTCGCGGCCACTCAAGCTCATCTACCACGTGGCTGAGAGGGAAACTCTGCTGGCCTGGGTAGGTACTGTACCCTGCTGTCTACAGACTCGTGTCCTGGGCATGTACTGTACCCTGCTGCCCACAGGCTCGTGTCCTGGGTAGGTACTGTACCCTGCTGTCTACAGACTCGTGTCCTGGGCATGTACTGTACCCTGCTGCCCACAGGCTCGTGTCCTGGGCATGTACTGTACCCTGCTGCCCACAGGCTCGTGTCCTGGGTATGCACTGTACCCTGCTGCCTATAGACACGTGTCCTGGGTATGTACTGTACCCTGCTGTCCACAGGCTCGTGTCCTGGGTAGGTACTGTACCCTGCTGCCCACAGGCTCGTGTCCTGGGTATGCACTGTACCCTGCTGCCTATAGACACGTGTCCTGGGTATGTACTGTACCCTGCTGTCCACAGGCTCGTGTCCTGGGTATGCACTGTACCCTGCTGCCCACAGGCTCGTGTCCTGGGTATGCACTGCACTGTACCCTGCTGCCTATAGACACGTGTCCTGGGTATGTACTGTACCCTGCTGTCCACAGGCTCGTGTCCTGGGTATGCACTGTACCCTGCTGCCCACAGGCTCGTGTCCTGGGTATGCACTGTACCCTGCTGCCTATAGACACGTGTCCTGGGTATGTACTGTACCCTGCTGTCCACAGGCTCGTGTCCTGGGTATGCACTGTACCCTGCTGCCCACAGGCTCGTGTCCTGGGTATGCACTGTACCCTGCTGCCTATAGACACTTGTCCTGGGTATGCACTGTACCCTGCTGCCTATAGACACGTGTCCTGGCCCATGAGGCTTTAAGTTTTTATATAGGCCATGTTCTTAACAGTTGGTTAATCAGAACAATAATTCTGATTGTTTCCAGGGAACAGCTTCATTGGTCAATCTTTCCTCTAAATCCGTTTTTCAGCCTTTATGCACTTTATTAGATTTGAACGAAAAGGCATGAGTTTTAGGAAATGTGTAATTCCACCCAGCTCATTAGAGCTGAATGTAAGTCGTGCGCATGTCGCTTTGTTCTAGAGAATAATACAACAGCTTGTTGTCTATGTCCGTTGTTTGTCCCCTGTCTGTTGCAGGTAACAAGCAAGTTTGAGTTGTACACCTGCTTCAGCCCACTGGTGACAAAGGCCTGTGCCATCAACGCCATAACTAAGCTTCTCCGATGGATCAAGAAAGAGGAAGACCGCCTCTTCATCCGATACCCGCCTAAGTATTCAACCACTCCCAACCCCAGCAAGAGCTCCCGGGGAGGGAAAGACCAGCAAGATTCCACAGATAACGGCTTCCTGTCCCTCTTATAGAGTTCCCAAATCTCTGCCATCCTTCTCTCCAAGAATAGTTTGCACTCTGTTAAGAGAGAGGTGTCAGGCACTGGCTTAACGTCACACTGTTGGACTTCAATGGACTTTGACTACTGGACACAGATAATTGTGTTTTACACTATTTAGGGAGGTTGTGCTTTGCCTTTGGCAACTAGTATTACTAAATGAAAAGCTTGTCATCATATAGAACTCAAGTACAGTTGTCTGTCTTAGGAAGGGAGACTGGTGGGTGAAAGACTACATTTTAAATGGGTTATGGTAGAGTTAGGCTGTCAGTTCTAAACCACTGCATTGATATTTCATTGTTTTTATATTGTTTTCTAAATGTAAAAGAGGTGATCACCCTTCTTACAGAAACAATGGCAACAACACATCCGGCATGTTCCGACTTGTTATATGACAACTGGAACCCTTTTTCTGTTTCCATCATTCCTCAAGTCTAGTACATAAAAAGTGAAGGCTACGTTCACTAGATCTATTATGTCTTATAACTTTAATTCCATAGAATACATCTTGCACCTAGTCAGCTATTCAGTCTATAGGGAATAAACCTCCCTTTGGTCATTTGTGCTGCTTACTTATCCAGATCATTACAAAAACAGATTACAGTGTGGTTATTTTAAAACAGGGAGGCATACTGGATGTTACATGTTCTAAGTGTACCTGCGTTTCCATCTGTTCTGTAACTTGGGCTACCTCCTGTTGGTGTCGCAATGAATTGGAAGGACTAAAACTGTTCATGTGCTGTCCCCATCATGGCCATCTGTGCAGCATACATCGTGAACGATGATTGTTGATCTACCAGACTGTAAACTAATCTCAAGTGAATTCACCTTATTATTGTTGTTCATGTCATCCTTACTGAATTTCATAAATGAACCCCCGTGTAGCCCTTCCTATGGACTGGAGTAGTGGATAGTTACCCTAATGGCCCTGAGGACATTATGATCAACGTGTGAAAATGTTGTTTTGCAATTTTTGTCTAATTAGTTTGGAGGATCAGTGTAGGTTTACTTTGTTACATGGGAAAGCCAATGACCCAGTCAGCTTTTTCGGGGTGAGGAATGATTCTTTCCAGAGTATTTATGTAATGGGTGTTAAACTAAATAAACCCCAGGTTGCACAAACAAGTTCCATTTTGTGATTGAATACTATCAAACCAAGAAAAACACCAACCTTTAAACACAATATTTATTCTTGTGAGAAAATATTGTTTCAGACATTGTAGATCTTGCATAAAATTCAATTGACAAGATCCTCTGTGCCACCTAAGAAACAGTCTGGTAGGCTAGTGCACTCATGCCTACATAACTACTAAGGTTTGCCAAATGACCGCTAAAGGAACATTTGACATCTCCACATGTATAGACACTGTTACAAAGAACTAATGAGCATTTCATACATATATCTTTTTAATATTTATTTTTAAATAACAGACTCTTCCCATTGTCACACAATATAAATTAAAATCTGATATTTTGATTTTTGCATTCCTTAAATTACTTACATGTATGCTAATATAAACAACACATTTACATATTTACAAAAAGATGTGCAAATAGCTATACACATGCTCCTTACTCCAACTCTTACACTTTATATATACATATATTAGGTTTGCCATACCTATGGCTTCAGAGCTCATAAAATCTTTTCAAAACAATCTGATTGTGCTTTCAAGTCATTGTTGGGTATGCAAAATATTGCCAAATTCACTGGCAGTTCATGTTATTGATCTTAAAAAGTGGTTGCAGTGACCACTTAGATTTCCATCATAAAACCACATCATCTTGCTTGACAGAACACCTAACTTCAGTAAAATAGCTGCAACACACACTCCAATATTCCCATTTCATATAAAATACAAAAAACATGAAAATAAAAACAGCTTCACAATGTGGAAAAATATGTATAAGAAGCATGATATTTCAATGACAATCTCAATAGGCTGTGAATCACGCCAACCCTTTTTGAAGATAAAATATTTACATTCCCTCCTATTTAGATTCACTTTGGCCTAAAACAAACTTCATATTCACTCAGATTCATAGCAACAGTGGTTGTTTGAAACAATAAAAAAGTAATCACAATGAATAATCACATTTCTAGAAAAGATATCCTAAAAACCATATTATTTAAGGTACACTGTCCACCTGCTCATAGTCTGTTACATGCGCTTTTCCCATTGCAAAAAGTAACATTTCCTCTGGTTAGAACGTCCACTAGCCATCTAGCCAACAGGTTATGCTTGCACCCCTGAAGAATTATACAATTCTCAAGTTAAAATCCTTCATATAAAATTGGAAGGGTTAAAGGGGAGGTTTCCCCTCACATGGCGTAGGGTTAAAGGGGAGGTTTTCCCCTCACATGGTGTAGGGTTAAAGGGGAGGTTTCCCCTCACATGGTGTAGGGTTAAAGGTGAGGTTTCCCCTCACATGGTGTAGGTGTATCATGGCACGGTCATATGCTGTGTGTACCGACTTGCGAACACTAGGTTTCTTGCCCTTCCATTAAGCGCAGTTTGTCTACAGTGTCATCCATTCCCATTGGCAGCAACTTGTCCCGTGGCAGCCATTGCCTGTAAGGCAACAAGACTCGATATGTTTCAAAAGAATACACACACACGACCAAAAGTAGAAAATACATCTGAAGTATAGTAGTGAAGTCAAGTACCTCATATGAAATGGATCAGTAAGTGCGACAGTCTCCACACTGACTTACCAAGTCCTTTTAGTGTCGAAGAACAGCACGAGGAAAAGCTTCTCCCCGGCTTCTTCTTGTCTCTGCTTCCCCAGTTTGAGCACGTCCACAGGCGGCACAGGGATTGGGATGCCATTGTGAAGGAGGCCTTCCTGGGGCATGTCAGCGTCAACAATCTGTGGGAATGAATGCGCATTTCAGTACCTCAGCAAGGAAAACTCGGCACGATGACAACTATGTATCCTAGCGTGAACCCCAAGTGATAAAACACCAGTCTCTCTTACCATTGCTGGGTACGAGGGATACCCACGACATTTGGCCCAGACCAGGTCCAGGGGTGTGAGCACCGTTTCACTATCGAAGGGGAGAAGCATACTCCTGCCTGAGCCCACAGACAAGACGCAAGGAATTCACATGAATGGCACATTCTACAGGTGATCAACCACGGTTCATGCTTCGGTTATCTGCCTGCGAGTATGGTCAGCGTAAACATAAACACCTGAGCCAGAGATGTCTCCGTTTTCTCCCTCTGGGACGTTGGCCAGGGCTGGTTTACCACGACTGCGCTTCGGTGGTGAGACACTGCAACCATAGGGATTGAGGAAAGGGTTTGTTGAGGGGAGAGAAAACATTTTCCTATATGTAAAACAGATTTACATATAGGAAAATTGCAATCAATTTGTATATCTCCACACACCTATGTTTTTGGTCATCCTGGTAATCTTCCAAAACATCTTCTTTGTGCTTTCCAAGCCCGTTTGTCAAGCCTGATGTAACAAATGCATTTATGAGATAATTAACAAATCATTTATTATAAAAGGTCACAATCGAAGCCTGTTTATGATAGCATGGGTGTCATCTCAGTCTCCTCACCTTCCTCTTTGGCTGGGGTAAGGGTTAGAGGGGGGAGGGGCTTCTCTACCTCGCTGTCAGAGCTGGGCCCTCTGGATCTGAGTTGGTGGACTGATGGAGGCGGGGGTGTGGGGGTGGTGGCAGACAGAGGGTGTGGCACAGGGAGGAAAAGCGGGGGTGCTGTCCAAGCCGTTGGTTTTCCCCTCTGGGTTCCCTGTGTTCTGCACAGATGGAGCTTGTTTTTTTGCGGGTCTCGCTCCATTTTTAGCTTTCTTGAACAGAACAGAGGTGCGACGGCCGACCCCTGCCATAAGAGGGGGGGGCGGGGTCTCCAGAGAGGGGGACAGTGGGAACAGTCTGATTCTGTGGGCAGGGAATCTCCTCCACCTCAGAGACCTCCTCGTCATCCTGGCCTCTGCGGGCAGATCTCTGGCGCTTGTAGGAGCGTCCAGGCGACCTTCGACCTCCAGTCACGATACCCAGGACAGGTGGGTCAGGTGGGGCGTCTCCTGGCAGGGGGGATGATGCTGGGCAGGTAGGCTCTAGTACTGGAGGAGAGTCGTCTGGATAGAGGAGTGGGAGAAATGTAGGTTATTAGAGCAATCATAAATATAACCGAGTAATGGCAGAGCCATTGTCAAGGGAACACTGGAATAGTATTTGGGCCCTTTTGTCTCCTCATGTACCTGTGCCTGGGGTAGATGCTGATGTTATAAGACTGTGATTCACATGATCCTGCCTTCCCTTCTTTTCCTGCTCCTCTTCCTCCTGCTCCTCCTCCTCCTCTTCCTTTAGGTAATTCCCGTTGAGTGACACGCAGTTGCGTTGGTGCTGGTTCATCTTGTGCCGGACCGTGTTAATCTCTCGGCGCAATAACCTCATGCGCTTGGTCCGTCCTGCGCTGGAGCGCATGGATGTAACAATGTCCAGTTTATCCAGCAGGGCCTTCAGCTGCTCCTCTGAGGACAAGTGGAGCCTGTTCTCTGGATCCAACAGAGTGTCCACTATAAAAGAAGAATACGGAAAGAGGGGTACGTTAAAGGGATGAGATATGTTACATGTTAGCAAAATGGAGATACAAGGAGTTTGACATTTGCCAAGCTTTGGCCAGCCCTCTCCCTCACCATCTTCCCAGGTGCATTGGTAGAAGCTGTTCTTGTTGGGAGCCTCTGGGAGGTGCATGCCGGTGGTGGGGTCAAGCCCGATGCTCTGGGACTGTCTGTGGGCATGGCGGAGGATGGCTCCTCCCACCTCCCGCAGGTGCAGGGCCGCTCGGTGGAACATGGTGTCTTTGGAGTTGTACCTCAAGCAGTTGGAGACCATGAGGTTGAAGTCACTCTCCAGGTCTGCTATTGAACGGTACGCATGGGCCTCCAGTTTCTCACGCATGGTGGAGAGGTCCATAGGCTGGGAAATAAACTCCAAATAGTCCGGTACCTTGTTAAAATGAATAATATAAGCAACACTTATTAGCAACCAAAAAGACTGATTACAGAAAATCCCAAATACCTTTTTTGGGAGAACCCAACGAACCTCTGTCAGGTTGACTGGCTGTGAGAAGATCTTTGCTGTATCCTTCTCTTGGAGTTGGTCTAGGGTCGAGCGGAGCAGCACTAGAGCAGGGGTCAACGTCAGCTCCAAAACAGCCTGCTGAATTTTCATCTGGAGAGTTCAAAAAGGAGTGTTGGAATAAGAATGCTTCAAGGAAGAAGCACATACCTGGAGAGTATTTTAGACTCCAGGTCACAACGTTCATTACCTGTTCCCGCTTTAGCCTCTCTCTCTTGCGGATCAGTTCCACGAGAAGTCTGGCTCGCTCTAGGTCCTGCCGCAATTTCTGCCAGTACCGCAGCTCCTCCCTTGCAGCACATAACTTCTCATCTGGCTCCCTCTGAACAAAATGTGTACAGGCTCATTTGAATCAGCTTTGCAATCAGCATTAAACAATTCAAGTTGAGATTTGTATTCTTCCCTTCGACTCCTTACCTGTTCGGCAGTCTTGTGGGCCTGCAGATGGGAGTGAAGTCTCCGGATGAGGGGCATGCCATTACGTGACTGACGTTTCAGTAACCAGTAGTTGTGAAGCCTCTGCATGAATTGGTTCTTCCTCTGGACAGCCACCCCAGTGCAAATCTTGTTGAGCCTATTGAGAAACATGATGATTGCAAATTCTCAATGTGCGTGCAATGTTTGACCGTTATAATACATTTCAAAAGCTCCGACTGATGTGTTGCCAGGCTAGAAAGAGAAAAACAATCCGCCGTCTGGTGTCTGACCTGTGAGAGGGGATTTGAGGCACCAGGAGCAAAGGCACAGCAGAACGACGGGATGAACCACCAGATCCTTTCTTAGGCTTCTTCTTCTGACCCTTGGGGGTCTTTTTATTCTGGGGTGCCGGAGGGCTTTGAGTGTAGGATCTTTGCCCTCTAGTACCCCTCCCTCCCACTAGCCTGCCTTCCACCCCTTCATCCCCTGACCCATCCCGCCGCAACCCCACTGGAGAGTGGTTCTCACAGAAGGCCGTCTTCTTCACAGAGAAGGTGGTTCCGTTGGAACCGGTCTCACGGACCGGGTCGATCTTCATGAAGAGGCCGGCCTTCTGGGCACAGGTAACATGGAAGGCCCTGTAGCAGTTAGCTTTGTGGCACTGGATGGAAGCACCTCTCCCTTTCTGCTTGCACAAGTAACAGGTGAGCTTCCAACGAGCTGGAGGTATGTTCTTCACCCCCTCTACAGGCTCTAGGAACACAGTGTTGGCAAAGCACACCTCTGGGATCCATATGGCACAGACAACATGGGCCCAGCGTCCATCACTAGTCTGTTTAAAGGCACCTCCCCGGTTTGGACAGAGCACACAGTCCACAGGGCGTGAGGGGGATTGCAGGCAGCAGCGGCAAAGCCACTGACCCTCAGGGATGTAGGGCACACCATAACACTCCTGGTGTACGGCCAGGTTGCAGATGTCACAGAACAGGATGACGTTGCTGTTCAGACACTCGTCGTCGAGGCAGACACAACAGAAGGCATCCTCGTCGATGGCACTCTGGGACAGAGCCTGGCTCCGGGACTCCAGGATCGACTCCCTCTCCAGGCGATCGATCAGCAGCTCAAAGGTGTCTGCCGGTACCGAGGAGTGGCCATCTGACACTCTTTTCTGGTTGACCATCTCCAACCAAGCCACATCCTCTTCGTCCATGTCGTATTCGGCTTCACAATCCAGCTCCTCGCCTGACTTTTCTATGTAGCGGTAGTAGGCAGCTGGGAGAGGAGGGGCATCGCAGGGGGAAAGGGAATCCAGCACACGGAATGTGGGCTCGGGTAGGGGACTGTGGTGGGATGGGTGTTGGGAGGAATTGGTCTGGCTTTGAGCGTTATGCTGAGAGCGACGGCTCTGATGAGATGCATTTTTGCTCTCTCTCCTCCTACCTTTGGGGTTGGGGGGTTTCCGCCCTGGTCTGGCTCGGCTCATAGTCTGCTCACTGTTTTCTTTGTTGCTGTTGCACTCTGCAATGTCCTGGGCCATCATCTCATCCTCTGTAATGACCGGCAGGGGGTCCGTTATGTTGATCCTGTGAAGCCTTCCATCTAGATCCACCTCTACCATTTTCTGGGCCTGAGCATAAGTCAGTGTCTCTCTGGAGGGAGATAGTTGTAGTCGGTAAGGTGAGGGTGGCCGCAACTGAACTGCGTTAACCCTGCCCCTGCCCCTGCCCCTACCCCTGCCCCTGCCCCTTCCCCTGCCCATCTCGAGTCCACTTGCTCCAGGCTGGCATCCCCGCTTTCTCAGCTTCCTCATGGGGGTGGGCACTCTCACTAAAATAGAGACAGATAATGTGTCATAGCATTATAAATCTTAGAAGTACTACATAACTATAAAATAAAGGTGGCTTCTAAAGATATTGTAATTTTTGGGGATACAGTAATTCACTTATCAACATGAAGATGCATTAGGTAGCAATAGATGGGTAGACAGTTGATCAGGCTACTGTGCATTAGGCGCTATACGCCAACCAATAAGCGCTGGGGTTACGAGCACAAATGTATTTCCAACCAATCACATGCTCCTATTTTCAATGTTTCCCTTAGAGTGGAACATAGTTTGGTTGTAGGGCGCTAAACACCAAACAGAGCATCTGTCAGCCATTTTATCCGAACAACAACATAGATCTAACGCTCATTTTGCTAGTTGAAAACTGCACAAATCACTGGAAACATAACCTGTTCGCAAGGGCCTTGTTTAAATTGTGAACTTTGCCTTATACTCTGCAGATGTCAGAGTACCGTAGACCGCACTAAAGGCCTCCAAATTGTTCAAATAGTCCTCTAGAATTCAGCTGTGCAGCAGCTAGATAGCATTAGTGCAGCGCGTTTTAACAGACTACCTTATTTACCTGTTCAGACAGGACACTAGGTCTCGCGAAATATAATATAGTATAGCAACGTTTTCTAAACCACATCCAACCTTAATAAAATGACATAAATAATTTACCTTGTTGAGCACAACCGTCTAGAATGCACGAACCACAGAATGGTGCGAATGACAGCTAGCTTACAAGTGCTAGCTAATAATGCTAGGTCCGACCGTAGCAGGCTAGTAGTATACTACGACCGAAGTAGACATGCTAAACAAGCTATGCCACAGGCAAGCTAGCCGCCGGTATTTTCAGGGGCGACAGCGTCATCTTCTGTACTCCAGTCTTTCTTACTGTCTTCGGACAAATGCCCAGACCCCGCCTGGTTTCATATCTGTGACTGAGACATTTTAGACGTAGAATAGCTTTAATAAGTGACATTAGTCAGAGTCAGGTCAATGTACCTTGAAATTAGGCTTCAGTCAAGATGGCTTGAAAATACGCCCCTTTAGAAAAATAGAGCACAGCCAATTGTGAGTCGCAAATTTAACGCGCATATAACGCGCCCTGAACCTCCCTCAACGCACCAATGTTTTGCAGCCATTTTACTGTGAGCTTCTACTACTGGAAAAAGGATGCCTGCGTGTAACCACTGAAAGTCAAGTAAGAAACGATTCATAATTATGTCTTTCGTGTGTCATGTACATTTCTCCAAATATGTGTGGCCTATATTTGTGTGGAATGTAAGCACCAGCAAACAACGTGGACCCATGAAAACTAACGTCTGCATAGTTTTGCCAGTCGTGTCGGTATTTTATTGTTGCTAGGTCTGGAAGAGGGGCAGTAGTGAGGCGCCGAGGTATAGCGAGCTAGCTAAGGTGTGCTTTTCGCGTTTGTAAACGCAAATGTTCGGTGATGGCTAAAAAATGTAGCCAGTTAGGTTGTCCGAGGGGGCGCTCACGAGTCTGTTCGCAAATATGCAAACTAAAGTGGGAGCGTCACTTAAGTGAAATGTGCATTAAAACAAATTGGTTCTAGTTATCGTATTATTTAACTTTGTTAGCTGTAACCAGGAAAATAATCACTGCTGAGTTATTACAATGATTAACAGATCGCTGATCTGATATGCAAAAAAATTAAATGTGTAATCTGCTGTTTATTTAACATCAGCTCTGTATGGTTGGTCAACAAAAATGTCCCCACCCTTTGGCGGCCACAGTTTTCTCCCTAAGAGACTGAAATTAGGCATAGAGGTCGAGTGTGTGCATGTGTCCGTGCCAGTTGTCCGTGGCAATGGGAGTGGCCATTTACTAAAAGGTGCAAAACATCAAAATGGATTCACTTAACATGTCCAAACTTTGTAGAAAGACACACACCAGGGGCGTAGCTATAGGGGGTGCAGCAGGTGCGGCTGCACCGGGGCCCGTGGGGTGCAGGAGCCCGTAGCCGGGGCCAAAGATATACACGCGTCACTCGACGCGGGCCCCCCCCTCCAAGTACCATCGATCGACGGGACCTCCCTCGGTTCAACGCTGTACTCTCTCTCCGTCTCCGATATGCTTATGTTCAACTATGCGTTGATGATACTCTAACATTAGTGTCAAATGTTATTTATACACCTAAAAAGACAAAGTTATCTCAGTCATGGTTGTTATTATTTTTTGGGGAAAATTAGCAATTTATACAAAAATCATATGCTTATCCTACATATATTAATTAGAAACTATCAAAAAACTATTCAATTAAATGAATACGTTCTTATTTTGTTTGGTATTTTTGTGATTAGCAATGATGACTGCTGGGTAATATGTATGTTGTTGTCCAATGTCAAGTCTATTTGATCATGTGACGATAAAATACGCTATAGACCACTTTCATGTTTACCAACATTCAGGATGCGCGCGCAGCTAGGTTTCAGAAAACCTGGAAAGGATAGCTATTACAATGGCAAAAGGACCACACGGATCATACAAATAGTTCGATTTAAAAGACCAAAAAGTCAGAGGAGGACAGCCTTAGAGAGAGAAAAAGCGATTTCCCATTGATCTGTCGCATCAGAATTTTGATTTGGGTCACGAAAGTCTTGACATTTGAGTGAGAATGTCGCCCGGTACAGACCATATAGTGGAGCGGCAGCCATGTCTTCGTGTCATGTGACAAAGTTCATAATTTTACAGTCAATTCAACATCTAAAAAGTCGAGCAGGGCAGCTTTCAAGAGATATGGGAATTCTGCTTTTAGCCAGCTGGTCTGATTATTTTTGTGATTTGCTTAAACTGGCAATTTGAGTGTGAGACTGCGTCCCCATTAGCCTCAGTCAGACTCGTCGCTCACTGGCAGTGTGCACAATGTTGTATTTCACTCCAGAAACGTCAGAGAGGACTGCCTAACGTAGATACGAGCCTGCTGAAGATAGCCAGCATATTGGATTTCTTTAACCAAGCCTGTTTCATTACTCATTTTCCTGAGAAAGCGACCTCCGTTAGCCAGGCTAGTTTTGCCCGATCACTTGGTCAGGCTATTTAAAGCTATGGGGGTCAAGTGACCTTTGTGCATTGACAAGTGAAATGTAAATGTACTCGTCCAAAGGACAAGTGCCTCAAAAAGTTAATGTCAAGCCCTGTAATCCATTGAACAGAGATGTATGATGACCTGATCGACACTCAAAGTGTATTATACCCGGGAGAAGTTCGTCTTTTGCAACCCACATGCGCAGTTGAGCCAGCTTGACAGTCGTGTGACGTAGGTTTGAAAGTGGTCTATAGTTACACCAATTCGAAAGTCACGACAACGCAGTTCATTGAGCACAGCACAACTGAACGTGTAGCAATGCCTTATACGCATGGAAGCAGGAAAAGGCAAGAGAAAAAAGAACAAGATGAGAAAGTGGCAAAGCTACCGAAATTAGATAATTTTTTAACTAGACTATTTTTCCTGCTAGCAGCAGTGCAGCAGGTCAGCTGGGATCAGTATCTCTGGCCTCAGACAGGTAGGCTAACCTACGGCTATTGTGATAGATATACATTTCAAGCCAAGCTATAGCCTACATACATTATGGTTGGGCAGGATAACTAGGATACAAGTTGGGTAAATAGTGGTCACTACTAGGTGGATAGCAAAGTATTATGTTAAGCTAGCCAATGGCCTAGCAGGGTGCTAGGGAGGCTATTCCTAGGAGGGGGAAGGGAGCCAAATGCAACGAAGTGTTTTCCCATTTATTCCAATGTAAAACAAATCCATATTCTTGGTTGCAGGCCTAACCTTTAATTAAAACAACAAAAACAATACACTTTATAGTTAATTAATGACTTACAACTACATTATGTGAGATGTCTGTCATCGTTAAGATCTGGGTTATCGTAAACACTAGTGGCTGTGCTCTGTATTATTATACGGTTTTTATACGTTAAGAAATGTTCCCGCTGAGAGTCAAACAAGACTTGGTTTATCGTTTCCGAAATATATATGGTTGATTAATAAAAAATTAATTAGAAAAATATTTATTTATTTATTTTTGCGTTCACTGGGGGGGGCCCGTCATAATATCTTGCACTGGGCCCGTCGTTACTACGTTACGCCACTGACACACACCCTTTACCACGTCCCCTTTCATAACTGATTAACTGTTTGTTATTGTACAGTCCTTAGGGTTTGTCATTAGATCCATCTATTTTTCATATTAGTTTTCCATTGGTATGGGCCTAGCCCCGCCCCTACCCTTTAGCCACACCTTGGATTCTTTTCATAACTTGTAAACCGTTTTCATGCTTAGCGCAAGTGTTATTTTGATCATTTGGTAGTAAAAACATGAGGACATTTGTGACCAGAGTGCCTTTTTGAAATACTCTGACATTGGGAGGGTTATTGTCTCAAGTATCCGCTGAGATTTGCTAGCTAGCAACACACATTTGGGCCAAGTTCCAACAGGTGACTGAGCAAATACATTTTTGGGGAGCTGGAGAATTTGACGTGTCAGTTATTCTAGTGGTCAAACTTTTCTGCAAGTGGTTTCTGTAGTTTTACATTCGTTTGTCAATCAGGTTTATTGTTACATCCAGTTGTACAGGTATAAATGAAGTAGACGATTGAATTGTGCCAACAGCACAGTTGAAGCTAGGATAAATAATATAAAAAAATAATGGTAAAATAAATGAATTACGATAACAAATACAAATAAATGTGGGGATACATTTAAGGAAGTCGCTTCGGATAAAAGCGTCTGCTAAATGAATAAATGTAAATGTACATATATATTTGTTATATAGAACTATACAATCAAATGACTACCATCATAAATAATTACATGTAACCCTACAACACTAAATAGGCTTAATTACAACAAACTTTTATATAATTACAGCCTGCACAAATGAAAAACTGGGGGCGTATTTGTTGAAATAAGCCCAATGTCCTGGGGGAAGCCCATGTCTCGGATCATGGCTACTGGGCTGACCACAGTACCCTCTGCAGCGCAGTGAGGTTCTGCTTGGTTCAGTTTCCATACCAAGAACAAATACAGCCAGCCAAGTTGCTTTCCACAGTGCCCCTGTACAATAACTTATGGATTTGGGCCCCCGTGTCAAATGTCTCCAGCCCCATGAGTTAAAGACGCGTTTTTGACATCCTCACCAGACTGCCTGTGTGCTCGGTCCAGGAGAGGTCCTCGTAGATGTGGTTGCAGAGAAATTAAAGCTATTTACCCTCTACTGCAGATTCAATCATCCCGATGGGTGGGCCTGTCACTTTTCCTCCTCCTCTGTGGTCTTGGCGATATTAAGAAAGAGGTTGTCTTGGCACTACTGTGCCAGGCTATTGACATCTTCCCTGTTGGCCATCTTTTCGTCGTCAATTTTCATCGGCAAATGTTATTACGTTGGAGCTGTGTGCAGCTACGCTGTCATGACTGTACAGGGAGTTAAGGAGGGGATTCAACACGCAGCCTTGGCAAATTTGTATGATAAATCATAGATTACTAAAATACATTCATTTAGGTGAACGGACCATAATTATGCAGTTTTTATTTGGCTTCCAAAACGGGGGCAAATCTGTGCTCGTCCCCCATCCTCTTCATCGTTGTGGCTCCAGTTGCCCCAGCCTCGCCGACTGGCACCATCTTCAACACTGCCTATGACTCGCATCAGGCTCTGGACTGTCTGTACTTTGGCCATCAATGAAAAAGGAGATGGTTGGGTATAGATTCCTGGCATCCGGATATCACATTTGATTTGAATACTAACCCCCTCCATTGTTTACATTTGTAACTAGGGTTGCAAAATTCCGGGAATATTCAAAGTTGGAAACTTTCCACGGGAATTAACGGGAATTAATGGGAATAAACGGGAATTAACGGGAATTAACGGGAATTAACGGGAATTAACGGGAATTAACGGGAATTAACGGGAATTAACAGGAATAAACTGGAAATATAGGGGTAATTTAACTGTATTTACCTTGTCATAAGCAGACATGCATGCAAACATTTATAATACAACTTTTTTAAATGTTTTTTGTGACATTTTGTGAGTAGTAGTTGCCCAACTCGCGCTTGTTGATGGACCCCGAAAGCCGAAGCTCATCTGTTTGGCAGGTTGGGCTGAGGAGGGCAGATCTTACAGATCCTGTGTACCTGGGTCAGGGTGATGAAACTAAGTGTCTCGTTTCACTATGGCTGCCGTTCCACAGACAGTTCCACTTCCTGGGAAAGAAAACTGCAGTGTTCAGAGTAAACTACTATAAACCATAATCATGATGAAAATAAAAAAAATATATAGTTAAATTTAACTACTATTCAGAAACTTCTCTCAGGGTAAACTGTAAAACCAGATTAGTTTTAGATCCAGAATTCTCAAAATTCCAGAATTCTCAAAATTCCGGAACCCTCGTCAAAATTCCGGAACCCTCGTCAAAATTCCGGAACTCTCGTCAAAATTCCGGAACTCTCGTCAAAATTCCGGAACTCTCGTCAAAATTCCGGAACTCTCGTCAAAATTCCGGAACTCTCGTCAAAATTCCGGAACCCTCGTCAAAATTCCGGAACTCTCGTCAAAATTCCGGAACTCTCGTCAAAATTCCGGAACCCTCGTCAAAATTCCGGAACCCTCGTCAAAATTCCGGAACTCTCGTCAAAAGTCCGGAATTCTCGTCAAAATTCTAGAACTCGTCAAAATTCCAGAACTCTCGTCAAAATTCCAGAACTTTCGTCAAAATTCCAGAATTTTCGTCACAATTCCAGAATTCTCGTCAAAATTCCAGAATTCTCGTCAAAATTCCAGAATTCTCGTCAAAATTCCAGAATTCTCACAATTCCAGAATTCTCACAATTCCAGAATTCTTATGCCAAATCAAAATCCCTAAAACAAAGACAACATGACAGTATTCGAAATCAGGTTGAATAACAAGTTATCAACTCGTACTGGTGCTCTTGTTTGGTTGTGCCTGTGTTGCAGAGTGTGTTACCTACTTTATTACAATAAGAAACACTAGAGAAATGCCTTCAGGGTAACGCTGGTGTTCAAATTGGGAGATACGGAGATGTCCAACACATTTTTTGGAATGACAAAAACACAATGACAAACGGGAATAAACGGGAATAAACGGGAATAAACGGGAATAAACGGGAATTAACGGGAATTAACGGGAATTAACTGGAAATATAGGGGTAATTTAACTGTATTTACCTTGTCATAAGCAGACATGCATGCAAACATTTATAATACAACTTTTAAAAATGTAATTTTTGACTTTTTGGACATTTTGGTACCAAATAAACTTGGTATTAAAATGAACATGGCTTCAGATTACCAAGTAATCAATAGGCTAGGTAATGACAAACAGGGTTGGGAAAGTTCACTTTCTACATGAACTAGTTCAGTTCATAGTTCACAAATTTTTAAATGAACTAGTTCAGTTCATAGTTCATAATTCAAAATGTTTAACTAAGTTCACAGCTCCAAAAATGTATTTCAATATGTTGCAAGCTATAATTGAAATCTCTATCTGTTTGCAATACCGCTCTTGGCCTCTACGCAATTCGGCGCTCTCACACTTGCCAGGCATAGGGTTGAAACGTTCAGACGCAACACTGATGACAAAGACGTTCAAAAACAACAGAACGTTTTATGTTTACGTTTATGTTTCTGGCAGACAATGTTTCCAACCAGCTGCATTCAGGGTCCAGCTGAGCTAGGCGTGCATAGACTTGTTCTCAACTACATTTAAGTTCCCCGTTATATGCTTTTGCAAAAAAACGTTGGCTGATTTTTGTTTTAAAAATTCCCAAAATTCCCGAGCCAAAATTCCCGTGGAAACTTTCCGCCCCTTTGCAACCCTATTTGTAACCAACAAACTCGAATTATTAACATAATTGGGGAGTTTCAATTGGCGCATTTCATTGACCCCATAAATGTGAATTAATTAAAATTTAAATAAACACCTACAAGGTTTTACTATGAAGGGATAAAGCCAAAGTTGGTGGGTCCCAGTTTTTTTGAGCGGCCTTCATGGAACAAGCCTCAGATTGGGTTATGTGGTGTTCAGTTCCAGTCAGGTTTCAGAAATGGGATCACAATGTTTCCACAAGGATCAACACTAAAGTGTTTTGAAGATCATCACCTTCCATGGTTTCTAATGACATTAACACGTCCAGTTTTGCATTGTAATAGATAGGCCTAAATATTTCTGACAATTGTTAGCCTATTTTCTATGTCTTTTAGCTGTGACCAGCAGCTCCATAACTCTGTTGGTTGGTCCATAAAAATTGTATTTACCTGGAGCTTATACAGGATTTGGTCATTAGGATTGTATCGCTGATTTAAATGGAAGGGCCTAGTTCTGGTTAAGATTTCTTAGGGCGAATGGCTAAAACATTTATACAAGCCATAGTACTCTTCTGTAGATTGTTGCAAGCAATATGAGAAGTCCACTAGCATTTTTGGTAAGTCAAATGTCATGTTTGTGTTGTAAAAAAACGGAATCTACCTTCCACTTCCTTGAACTCGGAGCTTTGAATTGTTAGTGTTTGTGTAAGCATTTTCAATTTGTAGCCTAATGAGTAGCATGTTTGCCTATGCTAATGCATGTTGACTTCCCCCTACAAGGAAATTGCACATATTCCTAACATAAAACACTATTGCAAATACGCTTTTCATGTTCAATATTGTAATCATCAACATATCTTTTGATAGGATGAATGATATGGCAGACATCAGAATCCCTCAAGATCCCCTCTCATTTGTCATGAGAGAAGAAAGGGTAGTGGAAAGGGCCTTGAGCTCCTGGTCCAGGATTTCCTCAGCTGGACAGACTGTGCTCATTGAGGCGTTGCAGATCTTCAATCCAGTGTCCAAGGATATTGCCGATACTGAGGAGCTTGTCTCCTTTCTCCAAGGGTTAAAGGAAGAGGGACACAAACCTACAGTTTTAAGAAGTATGGATGTTTATGGGTACAAGTCATCTACAACAAGACCACTCCCTGCAGACATGCACAAATCTTTAGAAAAGAACCAAAGGTTATCCAAAAAGAAAGGAAGGAAACCTCTCAACAAGAAGAGGGACATCAAGCACACATCGTCAAATGTAGTGGAAAGAGTTGGTTCAAGGCATTTCTCGCAAGAGCGGTTCAAGGATGCAGTTACCTCCAGACCCCCATTTCTGACTGTGGAAGCATCCCAGGTGCAGCACTGCCTGAGATTGACAAATATCAAAGGCTTGCCAGCAGGACATACGGCCAGACTTCAAATTCACACAGATTGGAACTCTGTAGGAATGTCTGCTGACGACTCGAAGTATCCTCCATCACGTACAGGAATACCCCTACAGCCTTCACAGGGTGCTGGTAGAATGCCAACAGCAGTGGCCTTGCGAAGTCCAAGAATGGTCTCCTGTCCAGTCAGAGTAGACGGCACTCTCATTGGAGACTCAGCCCCTATCATGTTTGCCAATATGTGTGACATGGACATGACGAGCAATGAACTGGGATGGAGAGACGATGGAGCACGAAGGGGACTGAACTGTTCCAAAGAGCGGTGCATGTCCGAGCCCATGTGGCTAATGAACAGGCGGCGGGATTCTGAATGCAGGCTGGATGAGAACAGTCTCAGGTGGAAAGTCATCAAGGTGGACAATTCTTTATCAGTTGAGGAGATGAGGAGGAATGCACAAATGATCTTACAAGTAGATTTGTCACCTGTTATAAAGATTCAACCCCTTGTTGTGGCTTACCAAGTAGACCATAGATAAGATGTCTGGGGTGACTGCTGCAATTTACCCTGGCTTCCATGTTGCAAGACATTTCTGAGTTAGCCCATGTCAATTTGCTGCCTGGTCAAAACTTATAGGACTGTTATAATGCTGTCCACATAGAAAAACATTTTGTCAAAAGTAAACTATAATCACATTTGAAACCAGACAAACATGTTGCTTCCACACTGGTTTATTTTAAGTTGGGGTTAGACACTTTTTGCAGCCTGTTCAGTAACAATTTTCAGGAAGGATTTTTAGCAAGGCTTATAATACTTTGTTTGCCAAATAGCTCCCTATTAATCATTTCATTTTTATAGTTTTCAGAGCAGAAGTTCTTTTTGGCTGACATTTGTCAGAAATTCCAAAGCAAAATGTGCTTTGTTGAGAACTTTGGAGTGCCAAGGAGTAGATGACATTTTCTGACTTTCAAACCCGATCTAAGATCCTGATGGTGCTAACTTTGACAGTTTTTCTTTTCTACTATCCTTTGTTGCCAAAATGTTGGAAGATTTTTTAAATAATTTGATGTAACAGTTTAAAACAAGACCTAGGTATCTTTTGCCTTCCTGTATTGCCAACAGTATGTTGATGTCAAGGTCTTTTGAAAAACAACTTTTGATGGTTTGGGCCTAATTCACATCAGGAATTTGCACAATGGTTTTGGATTTCATTACCCTCTAACAGCATTCCATGATGGTACTCTCCTGATAATGTCCCAATTCATACTGTTTACGGTTTCTTATTGTAAAGTGCAGCAGCTATATTGTATTTGTATGTAGCATTTTAAGAGATGCCTCAATAAATTGATTGAAAAGTTCAGTCATAGTATCACTTTTCTGAAATGTACAAATCACATTCGTATAGGGACTAGTCTATACCCAGACTGTGTAGGCGTGAAAAGGGAGTGTAAATCACATGTAACACAATACACAAATGCTTTTCCTAAACTCACATCCCCTTTGGGGTTACACTTGAGAAGGATTTTCAATATGATCAGAACATTTGGAAGGATGTCCATTCCACTTGTTTGATTGGGAATCAAAGTAGTACTGCCTTCTGTGTTTCCACAAATAAATCAGAAGAAGCATTGGTCCCTCACACATTATCCCAATTAATCCAAGAAATGTATGTAAATTATATTTATTTTACATTTAATTGTCAGTCATTAAGATGCCTATATGCTGACATTTCCAAATAGCATGTACTGTCAGGAATCTTTATTTGCCTTTTAATTGTATTAGTCTGGTTGTTGAGCTAGTTCCAAGAGCTAGTTCCATTCTCCTGCCAACCGGCAGCTTCCTCTGTGTGGGGGATGGGTTTGATCTGAGTGGATGTTGGAGGAGGGGAGATTAGAATGTCAGTAGCTGTGAAATACGTTTTAAAGTAATGCATTTCCCTGCTTTTCTGTAAAAGGCAATGGTATAAATAATGAATATTGCTCTCATAAATCTCATTACGGAAATCATCAACAAACATACTTAGACAAAATGTGGTCTTGCTAACACTACTCAAGAATCTGGGGTGGTCCAGACGCTGCGTCCTCTTGTCCAGAGTCCTGAAATGATATGAAACCATTACATTTCTAGTAGGAACGGTACTGCTATATTTGTTGCTTTTTATTTTATTTTTTACACATCCATTTCTCAGCTATTTTCTAAATGTCTGATTCTCTAGTGTGCTTCTACTGAAGTTTCCTGCACCAGCTGTCGGGTGAAGCAAGTAGAGCTCATAGGGATTCAAGTACAAACTGGAATACTTACACCAAAGGGCTCTACAAATGCTTGGGAGCCACTATACAGGGGGTTAGGAATGGACACCAGGGCTGGTTTGCCTCCTCTGGAAGAAGCATCCTCATCTTCATTCTATAATTTGGGGGAAAAAAGATACCAGAAAGTTAATGTTTGTTTTTCCATGGGTATTTTTTTTTCCATTGTATTTAGTGTAATAAAGAAGCTTTTTACCCTGAAGTAGTGGAAGCGGAAGGCATCATTCTTGTGTTTAAAGACATAGTACCCTATTCCAGTGATGATGCAGATGATCAGCAGAGTAACCAGAATGGAAGATGCAGTGGCACCAGCAGAATGGGGTTGGCTCAAACTATGATACACCTGGAAAAAACATGGTGAGATTTGAGCTTGCCTGAGGGGTCCACTAGGGTTTGACTAGTAGAAGTAGATAAACATGTTTTTGGACTAGATCAGATTTGAATTCACTCACTGGTACAGGTGGGGCTCGTAGTGGACCCTTCAATTATATGTATTATACCATTGGATGCTGGGATATCCCAAGCTAATAATAGCCTCTTGTTCACAAGCTTCTCTGCTTGGGAATCCTGCAAACAAACAAAAATTTACTTTCAAAGCCAGCTGAGCTTGATGATGTATGATAATCTAAGACCAGTTTGGGAGGGACAGTTTGCAGATATTTGTATTATTGAACTGATGACACTGATCCTGTGTGAAGGTCTGGCTTCATAATGACCTTGGTGATTGTGGTATTTACAACCACTGAGATGTTATACCCCAGACGGGAAGGGATAACTCCTTGATGCTTCAGGTCATCGTAAAAGTGGATGCTGTTATTGGTGGTAATATGGTACTCCATGTCTCTCCCTGATAATGTCTGGATATATATTTACAAGAAAATGTGTTATTTGTCTTCACCAACATTGTAAATGTTATTCATTTATTTTAGCCCTCCTCACCTCATTTTCTGAAAATCCAGAATTGTGTGGTACAAAGAGTGTTGCATATGATGAACTGGTTGTCATGAAATTCAATAAATTCTGTCCCTCTGTTGACTGTGCATACATCAGTAACATCTACAGTTGAGAGAAAGAAATCCATAAAATGCAAGGAAAATGATTAGATGTCACTGGAATGTAGACACAGATGCATTATGGTCAGGTCATGAATTGGCCTTGATCCCTTCATGTATACTTGCCTGTGTTAGGTGTCAATTTAGATTAGTTTGTCCCATGCAGAATATTAGCATATACTTACTTTGTAAAATAAAGAATAATTTGAGTTAGTTGCTATAACACTGGACAGGTCCCCATTGCAAAAATCTCCATTTCCAACATAACCACTTCTGCACACACAGGAGACATCTGTAAAAAAAGAGTTGGTTCACCAATCTATTTAATCATAAATACATAATTTATTAAAAGCATGTTGTTGTTTTACCTGTCATCCGATAACAATAAGCATCATATTTGCTGCTGGTGTCTATAGGCTCTTTGTACAGGACAATGCCAACATGGTTGTCACCACATTTAACGGAGGGAAAACCTGGTTGGATACCCAACCTTTTTCCCGTCTATCCATCCAGCAAACACAAGTGCATTCCAAGCTGGAAACAGAATGTGTCATATCAAGACAAGACTCACATTACTAACAAAAATATGTCAGTCTGGCTGAACTTAAACAAAACCCAAATCCATGATTTTAGTTGAATGTTGGAATATGTTGTAGAACATTATTTTAGTATTTTAGGGATGACCTGTTGAGCATCAGACATCTGTGAGAAGGTAGCCAGTGTGGCCTCCTCTGCCTCACAGGCTGCTCCTGCCTCGGTGTAATTCATCTTGTACTTTCCAGCAGGTGAGCGCAGGTGGAACACTCCAGCAGTGTTACCTAATACATTGTGAAGTGAGTACAATATATTTTACAGTGTTTACCAGCAATAACACCTTTACATTTTTCATATTAAAAGCAATAGAAACTATTGACTGCCATAGCCCACGGACTTGACCATCTCCTACCGTGAAAGTGAAGGTCCTTGCAAGTTGCCTTGGGATCACAGCCTCCATTGTCATAGAGACAGCGGTCAACAGGAGGAACCAACTTCTCCAGGCATTGGATCCCGTTCCCCACGTAACCTGGGAGACACTCGCATTTCCTCTCATTCTGACAAAATGCCATACATACGAAGAATATCACTTAATAAACAGGTTGTAACATAAACCATTCTCTTAACCCTTTTCAAAAACACATTTTGATTTGATGATAGATTATAACAGTAACAGTCCAACAGGGGGGAGAAAAATTATGAACTAAAATACCCTTTTCACACCATCTGACTAACACCTTCCAAGGAAGGATCACACCACTTGAAGAGGAAGCTACAATGGCTTCAGTGGCTATCATGTGGCCTCATCACTGAGGATAACACCTAGGGTTAACTCTGACTTCCGTTTTGTCTTGCTGTTTTGCTAACAAATGGTCAGGGTTGTTTAGGTGAGGGGTAGGTATATAGAGGATGGGTCACCACAACTTTGTTTTGGTGTTTCGTATGCAGTCTCCCTACACTGCTTTGTATTATGTAATTGAACTTGGAGGTTTGTGTAACATAAAACGTTTAATTTCAGTTTCTCACGGTACTTTATTGCTTTGGTTCAGGTATAATTTCATCATCCACAATAACTCCTAGAATCATTTTTGTGTAACCCTGGAAACCCACTATTCCCACTAGTAGACCTGAGATTAGACCAGAAAATGAGAATGACTTACAGGACCTGTGAACTGGCATTCTGCAAAATCACTGCAGCCTCCATTGGTCTCCTCCACGCATCTGTTGATGGGGCTGCAGGAAAAGCCATCACCAGAGTAACCGGCTTGGCAGGAGCAGTTCACAGTGACACCTGTCTGTGAACAGTTTGCATGCTGGTGGCAACCTCCATTGTACTCCCCACACATATCAGGAGCTGTCAGACCAATGACAAAAACAGGGAAATAGTCAAGATACCTCCACCTTCCAACCCACAAATCCTGATTGGTACATGCCGGCAACCCACCAGTGCAGTTTCTACCATCCCCAATATACTGGGATTCACACTGACAGGCATTGTCAGGTAGGCACACAGCATTGGGATGGCACTCAGGGGAGCAGACAGGCTTCTTTTCTAATCACAGACAGGAAATGGCATGTTTGATTGACATTAGACACAAGAATGAGGCAGTCCGTTTCCGAGACAAAGATTAAAACGCTTTCTTTGACTCTTTTGTACAGTTTCTGATAGTAAAGTTGCATCAGTAGATTTGTACCCATCTTCAGCTGACATGTGTCTCCCATCCAGCCTTCCTCACAGGCACAGCTCCCATCACCTGCCATTCCATCATCACAGCGCCCATGCTCGGCACATTTGCACGCTACAACAGACACATGTCCCCCCCCTGCAGTTATTCCACTACACCCATAACTTAATGCTCATCTAGTGATTGCCTCAACAAAGTCAGATACCATGTTTTTTTGTGTTAAGCCTAAGTTATTGACTTAACAGACCAAACATTAGTAAATGAAACATGAGTACACTTTGACAGTTTTCAGTAGGACGGTGAACCTGTGCAGTTAGGCCCGTAGTGTTGGTTGGCACACAACTCGCAGGCTGTGCCTCTGAAGCCATCATGGCACTGGCAGGTTCCCTTCCCCAACACGCCATCATTGCAATTTCCATTGTTACCACAAGGGGCCTCTAAACCACCAGGGCACACTGAAACAAAATGGTATCCCGGTAGTGAAAGAGTATGTTCACTAACTGTAGCAGAGGCCAATGTGCAACATTTGACAAGAATGTTGTCTACACCTGAACCTCACCTTGACAGTCTCTCCCATAGTGGTTCTTGCAGCAGCGTGGGGTCCATGACGTGGTCTGACACACCCTCTTACAACCGATGTTGCGTTGTGAAAAACGGTCACGGGGGTAAAAGTCTTGAAATCTATGCAATTGTCTGTGGGAATGACATGAGGTACATGTTGTGTGAGCAGGTATCGGTCTTGCCCTGCAGGAGAAGAAAATCGGTAGAAAATGACTAAACATCTACAAAATAGTCTGCTATCTCACAACCTGTGAATTCTGATTTATTTTCAATACTAAATGTATTTTTTAGTATTATAAGTCTTACCAGGTCAGCAGTCCCATACGGACACCAACTTGGAACAATACAGCTCCCACAGCGGCCCTGGTACAACATACATCTATGTTTCACAAAAGCTTAAACTTTACTGCCAATCATACACAAACATAACAATGACTCACATTAAGATATAAGTCAATAAAATGTTGTAATATTCAAATGTTCTTGAATACTCACAAAAACAATCCTGTTTTCAAGACCATCACAGTGAGCACCCAAACCAGGCGGTTCCAAAAGCTGGTCAATACCATAAGCAATACCAACATCAAACTGCATGAACCGATCGATGACTATAGCACTGTTGTCATTAATGATCACGTTGCCCTAAGAGACAGAGACCATAAACCTTTAGTTGTCAAGCTGCAGTCTGTAAAACACCTGCACCTGCAGCAAATTTACCACAACTTACCACAAGTTTTTTGTCACAGCTGAATGAGATTTTTGACCCATGCATTGTCCGGTAGGAGGCATATGACCCTGGCTGACTCACATCCATAAGCTGAAACATTATAGAAAAAACATATTATTGGTTGGATGCTTTTAGTATTTTTTATTTAGAAACAAAGGAAGCAGAAGAAGCCTTACCCTGACGTTGCGGATGATGTGGGCCTTGATGGAGGCGACCAGCTGGTCTCTGTGGTCCTCACTGTACAGCCAGCGCTGCCTGTCCTCTGACAGGGCGCTTAGAGCAGCATCAGATGGCCATAACATAGTGAAGGGCTGGTGGATGGTGTTCTGTAACAGGCTCATTAGGTTGGCATCCTAATGCACCACACACACACACACACACACATATACAATGACTTACTTATAATTACATTGCAATTACAATTTATGTACAACATTTGTATTCATGTAACTGCATATATAATACCCTGATTATAACATTATGGACTTTTGGGGAGGTTAATCTCATCAATATTCTAATATGAATGTCCTTAATTTAGACGTTTCCCTGGGATTGCATGTATTTACTAACAAATCATTACCTTGGTATTTAAATCTAACATAATCTTATGCCTTTTTTCCATCATGCTGATAGGTTAGCTTCTGAGTCATTGCAGTGGTGAAAGGTTTCCACATATTACACATCATAGCAGTTATTATTACTTATCCTCCTCACTGTACCTGAATGAGTTTGCTGAACTTTGTGTATCCATATACTTTCGCCGACTCGTAAAATTAATCTGAAATTTGCAGGAAATGATATTACTTCACCAAGTCTGAGACACTTTGTTGTTGATAAGCTCAACTTGGATGGATTTGTACCTTTGTTGATAGGGTATGGTTTATCTTTCAATTCATACGGAGTGAGGACTTTGTCAATATAGTGAATCACACCATCGGCAGTGGTCAAATCACTGGTGACAATTTGTGTGTCTCCATTAATGTACACTGTGCCCTGGGAAGAGGGAGGAAGAGGAGGGGGTAGAGTGAAGAGTGGTATCTTGATCTTGAATTCCAATACGGTTTACTGCTGTGAGAAAGATAGACACACCTCCTTGACACTGAAGGTGAGCTGGTGACCAGATACAGCCACAGCTTTGCTGGTGGTCTTTAGGTTGTCCAACATCAGAGTCTCACAGGAAATGATGTGGTATCTCCCCAAGTCTGACGATCGTCCCTGTTTTATCCAGAGACTCGACTGCCCAGAGAGAGAGAAGCCACACCCTGTCAAACATGGAGGCCAGGCAAACGGGTAAGAAGAAGCAGAAACACAAACGTCTGTTTTACCTCTGTGTTGCTGAGATTCATCAGTGGCACGAACACTGTGAAGGGTCCATCCCGAAATAGGCTGATTGAATCAGATATCTAAAATCAGAAGTAACAGCATGCTGAGCAGGCAGTTGGTCTGATCAAGTCATCATATAAATCGTCATGGATACTCACGGGTAGTGCAAAACGAAACCAGGCTGCTTCTGGGCGGCGAAATAATTTCCTGCATTAATATGTCAGAAGTTTTTGTTTGTTAACTTTGATACACGCTGTCAGCATTGTCTTATTTCTGATTTATTTATCTAGTAATCTAATAAATTCAACTGTTGGGACGATGTTCTTTTGTCATCGAATCAAATGAAAGGTTGGGGAGGGATTCATGTTCACCCAATGATAACCCTGTTCAGCACATTCAAACGTCCTCATCCATACTTTCGTGACACTTTAGTGATCACGTCGAGGGACACTATCCATGCCGCACTCACAGTTCTGGTGTTTCCTCGGCAGTCAAAGCCATCTCCCACATGGCCTCCCATGCAGGAGCAGTTCCTCTCACCTTGCCCCATGTACAAACACCTGGCATATTTACTACATCCTCCATTGTTCTGTAGAGGAGGTTACAGATGTAGTTCTGATGTGATACACCATACAGAGAGGTTTGAGACTTATGGTTTAACATACATACAAGTAAAACATTGATGGACACTTACAGTTTTCGCACGGGTTAATTGGTAAGCAATATTTTCCATTTCCTGAATAGCCATGCAAACAGTTACAGGCCACCTGAAAGACAACGTTTTTTTGAAATTATTTATACCAGGATGTGATACTGGCACAGCCAGAACCTGAGCTACTAGATTACACCAATCTCTCTGGCTGATGCTTAGATGAGAACATGGGCAGACAGTCTCAGGTCTCAGGCTACGTGACGTTTAACTTAGCTGAGAACAGTGATACATGGGTTATGAGAGAGAAAACAACTTACTAAATTTGGGCCTGTTTTGATGCATTCAGCACTCTCGCTACAGCCACCATTGTCAACTCGACAGCGGTCAATCTCTGAAAACTCACAAAAATTCATTTATCTTCAAGAGGTACAATACCGTATGTTAACCATGAATGTCTTGGTCTGTGATTGTAACTGTTTGGGATTTACAATTGTTTGGTTTAATTAAACATACATTATTAACTTATAAAAAATGTAACTTTATTTTGTGTATCATGGAACAGGCAACCACACCTGACGTTATCTGTTGTAACATACCTAAGCAGATGACTCCATCTCCTGTGTATCCCTCTTTGCAAGTACAAGTTCTTTCTCCAGGTACAGTCTCAGTGCAATTGGCAAACATAGAGCAGCCTCCATTGGCAGTAGCACACAGACTTTGTCTCTGTACAAGACATTACAAAACAAAGTATTATATGTTTATATGTTGGTGTATTTCCATATGGTGTAAAGGAACGTCATCTTGTTGGGAGTGTTATACAGGAGTTAATCTCTGCAGTTTTACATTAGGCTACACATACAAAAATCTTAAATGGAAAGTATTTCCTACTTTGGCAGAAGGTTCCATTTCCCTCAAAGCCGGCGACGCAGGTGCAGGAGGGAGTGGCTCCCACACCCTCAGAAATGCAGCTTAAAGAAATTAACGATGGTCATCTAATGATAGAATTACTTATCAAAAATACAACTTGGTCCTCAGTTAAACACTTACTTTGCATTCTCATCACAGGCACCTCCACAAGCATCAGCCACAATTTCTAAAAAGAGAATGGTAGACAGCACCATAAATGTTTTTTTAAAGAATGGCTTTTTTATCTATGTCATGTCTGCCATGTTTTACCTAACAGTTACTAAGTAAATATCTTATGTCGTGGATTGTCCAGAAACATACCCACAGAGCAATTGACTCCTTTCCAGCCCTTGTAGCACAGACATCTTCCGTTGCCTTCCAATCCATCCAAACACTTCCCATGGGAACAACTGCACTCTACAAATTGATGTTAAGGATTTTCATTGTAGCTACTGTTTTAACAGTGGGCTGCAGGTATTCCGCCAAACCAGTCAACAAATGAATATCCATCCACAGATTAAGCCTGATGTAAAAAAGCACTCTCACAAATACCTATCTGTTTTCTTTCTTTTTAGTTCTTCATTGACATAGAGGCAGATTAGTTAGGATTGCTGTGGCAAGACATGATATAATGTTTCTTCTGGATCAAAGACAGTATTGTGTTTCAAATCTGAAGTTTTCATTGAGCCTCAGTGATTACTCCTACCTGACTTGCAGTCTTTCCCATATCTGCCTGGCTCACAGGTCTCGCAGGCTGTGCCATGAAACCCTTCGCTGCACAAGCACTCTCCGCTGCCAAAGTTGCCGTCCTTGCACTTGCCATTGTTTGAGCACCAGTTCTCCAACTCTCCTGGGCATTTGAAACAGTCATGCCCGAAGTATCCTGGGCAGCATGAATGATCCTGTAACCAACAGGTTAACAACATTCAGATCTGTACAATAGCATGGCCAACATGATTGGAAGCTGGACAGCTCTTGGACTAAGAATGTACTGTTCTGGAATTATGCCCCTAAATCCCTTTTGCGAGCAGAGTAAATATTGCTTGCGGTATTGTTTTAGACAAAATACTATAGAATCTGTGTAATTCAGGAAAACTTTACCTCAGACACCTTGGAGCAGTCTATCACACACCCTTGGACAGATGTGTATCTGGAGCCAACTTTCTTCCTGTACTTGCAGTTTGATCTCATATTCTTAGGGGAAACTACTCGTCATCTATAATTCAGTCAAAAAGGATCAGTCATAAATATGTTAAGAACATAGTAAACCATAGCACATGACAGATGTATGCAATAGCGTTATGATATATGAGTATTTGTCTTACTGGCTTATATGAGGCGTAACATCTGGGTTTTGTATCACAGCTTGTACACCTCCCCTTTGGAACAAAATCAAGTAAAATCAAGATAGTTAACAGTTTACATTTCCGTGTATCATCATCATGAATTGCTTTGAGGAATCAATTCCGATTTTCCCATGAATAGCTTAATGAACTACACCATAACTCACCCTGCCTTTAAAGATGAAGAGATTTCTTTACCACATCGGTTTTTGTGAACCTGTAAAACCTGGGGGATTACCATGACAACACCATCTCTTGTCTCATTGAAGGTTCCATCTAGAGGAACGTCGTTGGCCAACGTCTAGAGGAGGTGGAGAAGCAGTTACCATCAGGGCAAAAGTTTGTTTTAAATGCTAATCTAAAGAGAGGGCAAGTAATGATTTAATACCTGGTTTTTACTGTTAGAATGAAACATGATTTGGTAAGACTTCCCAAGGGTGGTGGTTTTCAACATCCCATCATGCACATGGTCTGGAAACAGTCGGTCATTAAAAATGATGTGGTATTTAAATACTTCTTCATCCTGTTGAGAGAAAACAAGATTATCTGTAGTATAAAAGTATATTGCACACAATTACCTATTAGCCTGCTACCATTTCCCACTATTGTATTTTTCTATTGTCATGCCACTACATACCAGTTGAGTCTGATTTGATTTGCTGATATATTGTTTGATGGCATCATCGTGGGGTATTAGAATAGTATAGTCAGTTGATTTAATAATCTGAGTCAAATTGTAGAGCTGCAAGAAGGAGGAAACAATATCAATCCCAGTTTCAGATGTTCAGATTGTGTTTGTTATGAGGAACAGTTCTTACCACTGCAGCCTGTCTGAAAAGGCTGAGGGTGGGGGTGTTGTTGAGAAACTCCATCAGATCAAGGGGTGGTGGAGGTATGTCTGCCAAGGAGGGAATGAGCACCTAAACACCCATTTGAGAATATTTCAATAGTTGTATGCTACTGCAAGCAAAAATAGTTTGGCATTGACTATTGTAACATAATGGTTGAATAAATATATTTAGAGAAAGCTTGAAAAATTCTTTGGATATATCATTTACAGGACACTGACGTATACATAAAAAGCAATTACATTGTGTTACAATGTTATAACCCGAACCAGCGATTACAAGGAAACTACCGTATCAATCCTGTGAATGTATCCGTTCACTGCAGGGAGGTTACGCGTCACGATCTTTGCATTCTGTATCAAGATTTGCTGTAATGTCAGAAAAAGCACAAACATCACCAAAATGAAAAGTCACATTTAAAAGGTTGTTTCTCACCCCATTAATGGCTTGAAATAAAAATAAAATTTAAATAAAAATCATCAAAACTTTTACCTACATCACTTATGTTTTTTATCTCCCATTCAGTTCCTGAATTTAGGGTCGGAAGTTTCATGTTGACTTGTTGGTCTAAGTCCTCAATGGAAAATATACCCTTTAGTATGTGTGCTCTGATGAAGGGGAAAAAAGCAAACAACATTAGGAGGCCAACATTTATTGCTACGACCAGCAAATCCAAATCATTGCGATTTTGTACTTGTTCAAAAAGGGACCATGTCCAACTTAAAGGTTCTCCTATGCAGTGAGAGGGGTCAATTACCTTACAAGGTAAGGAAGCTTATAACGATCAGACCAAAAGGATTTCACCTCTCTGGTTAGATTTGCAATTGCTTTGTCGGTAGGTATTAATGCAGTGATGTTGCCACTTAGGTCAATGTCGGCGTTCCTCTAAGAACAGGAGAAGCATATTGAATACATAAATTTAACTAAATTGAATCTTTTATTTTTTAAAAAAATGATGATTGAGATAGACCTCTTAAAGAATGTTAGAGCTACATACCACAAATAACCTGTAGAATGCATACATTTCCCTGTTCATCTCCACCTCCTGTAAAACAAATAATAATCTAAATAGTACTATATTCAGACAAAAGCAAGAGCTGCTAGAAAAAGTGTTATAATATATACGAAGTGCCAGAATAAGGACAGACAAAAAAACAAGTCAATTTCAAAACAAATCCAGAATTTGACCTCTAGGATATTTCCATAGCAGATGCGTCCATCTCCACCATAACCATCAGGACAGGTACAGGTGTGACTTCCTTCTCCTCCAGATGTACATTTAGCCTGACATGGGGACATGCAGACAGAGTGGATCTCAACATACCGTCAAACAAAATAGTGGTGAGCAAGAACACAGTGTAGAATATTACATGTGAAACAGGTAAATGGCCCAAAATAGGAATACACTTTCATATTTGACTGTAGCCAGAGACATTATGTAGAATTGAAAAACAATGTTTGTGCAAACCAAGTAATGGCAGCCTCCGTGTTTTCCAGCAAGGGGTTGATTAAGTCACAAATGATCCCATCTCCCATGTATCCTGTCTTACAGGTACATTCATTCTAGGAAAAGCAGGAAGGGAGTTAGACATGAACAGGCAGGTCTCATAAAGAGAGACTTGGTGTGTAACATTTACATAAATGTATACACATTCTAAGGGTCAGGATAACTGTTAAATCATTTAGTTCTGATTTAGTGGAAGGGTTTAGTGTGAGAGCCATTGGTTGATCCAGTACCTGGCCTGGGCCGATAGACTCACAGTCTGCATTTGGATGACAGCCACCATGACTTGACATCAGGCAGCTGTCCACCTCACTGCAGAGCAGCCCATCCCCTGTCCAGCCCTCGTTACACACACACGATGCGTTCCCTGGACCTGCATGGACACAATGGGCCTGGAGGGATATATCAAGACTCGAGTTGAAATAACATCTTACATCAGGTATATCTATTCTCTATGAGGCGATGAATATACAGTATTGTATATGTTCATATAAAACTCATCCTATCAAATGACAATATCATTTCTCATGAATAAATTGAATGACCAGTTTCCCAGTACAGTGTGACACAGCTGATTCAACTGAATGGTCGTTATCAAGCTTCTCAAAGGCCATTCATTTAAATCAGGTGTGTTGGAGCAGGGAAACATTGAAAACATACAGGACAGTGGGCCCTGAGGACCACGGTTGAAGACCGCTGTCCTAGAATCATTCTTGATGAAGGAGTTCCTCTGATGAGGTTAATCTGAGTCCGCGAGGTTGACAACCTTCTCCAGTCTTACGTTTGTATCACAGCCCCCTCGGTCAGGCAGCAAACAGGGGTTTGACAGCTGTGCAGTAGTGTCCGTCGACCCTTGTATCCTGACATGCAAATACACCTATCACACAGGAGATAGTACAGTGTGGGAAAACATTCGAAAAGAGATCCAAAATCCCCCCCTCAACCATGAAGTCAGAAACCATAGTGCAACTAAACCAATCAGGCAAGTTGAGTACTATTGCGGTGCCACTGCTGCATGGCTTTACATGTATTTTAATCACATAGATGCAATTTAGGATTGCCATTAGAATACCTGTGACAGTTGATAGAACCTTACAACATTAAAGAACATTTTCTACTTAAAGGAGCTGTTTTCTGAGAGGACACTGACGTTGTACGCTGTCTTCTTCCCTGCAGTATGCATGGAGATGACAGTGACTATGACGAGCCATCTGAGTTGCAGGGCCCTGCCTGTTTTAATCACAGTAGTCCCCAGAGTAGTCTTCCTGACACGTGCTCAGCTTGCAGACCCCCAAACTGCCGGGTCTGTTGTCACACACGCCATCGAAGACAGCGACAGTCTAGTCACAGTAAAAACAACAAAGAGGTTACATCTCAGCAGCAATACACCTGCATGAAACATGGCACATACTTAGAAAGACTCAAGGCATTCTTCAGTTCGCTTTTTTAGATCATGAAGCCAGTGGATATACAGTCTCTCTTTCCACCCAAGGTGTATTTACACTGCATGTAATTATCTAAAATATTTTGTATCAAAGTAAAACCATCTCTATTTAATCCTTTATGCATTTAGTTTCTAATTTGATTACATAAATGCGTCTGGGCAGTGGAGGTAAGGGAGAGAGGAGAAGAGCTAAAGAAGTCATGTTCAGATTCCGTTTGTAGATATTTACTCAAAAGGCCACTGGACTCACCCTCGTCACAGTTTTCACCATGCTTATCAGGATTTGAGCAGATGTGACATGCCACACCCATGAAGCCTTGATCACAGATACAAGAGCCGTTCCCATGGATACTGTCGGAACACTAGACAGAAATGTCTCTTTCACATCACATGTATGCTATGAAACTGTTAAAATACAGAACCTCAGTATGTACTGAATGGGAAAATAGTTTCTACCTTTCTTCTGAGAAGCATATATTCGTATAGAGAAAAAACTATAACAAGTCTAAAGTACTAAATGTACAGAAAGGGTTAGAAAATCTTTCCTTACTTTCCCCTTGCCGTAACATGGAGTCTGGAAACCCCCGATGCATGGTTTACAGTCAGGGCCGTAAAGCCCTTGCAACATTCAGCCCTCTGAAACAAATACAACGTTTACTCAATTTCCCAGTATTGCCAAGTGTGTATAAAACAGTACAAGCAGTATAGTAGAGTATGGTCCCACCATTTGAGTTGTGCTGCAGTATTTGGCGCAGCCCTTGCTCATTGAGGGATTCCGTTCAGAGGTTTGGTAATCACAGTTCATATGGCGTGGCTATGGCACAAGCATAGTAACTGACCAATATAGTTACACAACAGGCAAACACTAAAATGTAATCTCTTTTAAATGACAGATATACTGTATAAAAGCTCTCTGGCATGGTCTGTTGCATAATGACTTAAATAAGAAATAGTGTATTTTACCAGTTCGGTGCTGCCTTCTGGACACTGGGTCTCATAGAGGTAACTGCAGCGGACACATTGGCCCTGGAGACACAGGAGTTTATCTTAATCTAGACACCATTGGGACATTTCGTGGAAACCATTTCAGATATATCTTTAAAATAAATGACGTATTTAAGGTAACTGAACAGGTAGAGTATATAGGACTCTCACGTCTATGTCCTTAGTCTATGTTATCAATGTGATGACTGGAAAATGTACATATTTTGTTTTCCACCTACCAGAGTGATCCTGGTCTCATTGACATCACATCTGTGAGGCAGGATTGGGACTATGGAGGCCGGTAACAGCAAATCATCTACCATGTGAATGATACCATTAGAGGCAATAATATTGGTTGTCTCAAGAGGGCACCCGTATCACCCAATAAGATCTTTCCCTGTAAGAAAGGAAACACAATTGTGTAAATAGGCATTTTGAATTGTGACTTGAATTGAAGTCACATTTTGTATGACATCCAGCAATGATCTCCCAAAACCATTTCATGAGAACTCTACGGGTATTATTTTTATGTTACTTTTTTATTTGGAGTGACAATGAGTCTTTTTGTATAAACCTAATGTTGACATTTACTGTTCTGTACTGACAGTTACTGTTCTCCCTGTTCAATCCTGCTATGGCGGAGCAATTTTCCCTCAGGCATCAAAAGTGTTGTCAAATCTACTATAGTCATAGTGTGTGGATTAGTCACCAATACACCTACTTCTGTGTACAGAACATTATTGTAAAGGAGCTACCAATCAAAGGACTTACATCACTGGAGGTAGTGATTTGTAGGACCTGATTGGCCATGGTCTGAATCTGAGGCATGAAGGCCAGCTGCTCCACTGTGAGCTAAAAAGAGAAAGTAACATCACCTAAATACATGACTAGAAAATGAATAGAATAATGGTGGTATTGTGAGACTCAATTCAAATTGCCAAGATGAACACCAAGACCCTTACTGAAGCCTTGGAAAACATGTGGTGTTTTAGGAGTTCTTGAAGCTTGTGCTTGGCCTAAAGAACAGGTTTAAGTATTCTGTTAGTCTTTTTCTTCTTTAGCATATCATATACAGAATTCAAATGCTGACGTTAAGGGATTATAAACCTCACTGTTCCCAGCCCTCAGTCTCTGGGAGGCTGTTGGCCAGCCTCTAATCTTAGCCCCTTTTACACAGTTCCCAGGTGAGAATGTGGTGTTTATAGTATTTGCTGCCTCACAGTTCTGTATAAAAGGGGTCATTGGGGGTTATAATAAGGTAAAAGGGGCTATAAGTAGAGACTGGTCCACAGACTGGGAAACAGTGAGGTTTGTAATACTACTCACATCTGTCAGCATGTACATGATCCTTTCATCTCTAAACCTGTTGATAGCTTGGTCGGTGGGGACAAACACAGTCAGAGGCCCTGGGCCTCTCAGTGGCAAAGGGAGCTCCACAGTTCTACAGAGGGAAAAACAGGTATACATGTGTGCATACTTTCAAGCACAATCAATTACAAATCATGATTTGGACATTCCAACCAGCATACAGTGTTCCATGATTGTAAACTCACATCAACCAGTGAAAGAAATCTGTTGTATTTGTTATCCTTTCCCAGAATGTCCCCGAATTGTCTTGTCGTCATGCTGCAGACCATAGAAGTCCGGTCATTAACTCATACAACTGTGGTGACATCCTGTTATATGCTCAGTATGATTGGAGGAGCAGCAGCTTTGTGTGATCTCACCTGCTCATCCCTTGGAGAGACGTATATCGGCTTGTCAATAATGTGGATGATCCCATTGGCTGCTGGGATATTTTCTTGTACGACTGTGTACAGTCTGTTTGGAACTTCCAATAGGAGAAATTGCTGAGAAGAGAGTAAGCATACCATTTTCAGATGACACCACGTAACAGCAACCTTTAGAGAATCTCAGAAGGCAGTTTTACCTTATTAGCTTTGAGCATGACAGAAAATCCAGCAGCTGTTTGAAAGGTGAGACCTTTCATGTCTTTGTAAAGGTGTTGACCGTGGATGAGATGGGCTTCGCAAATCAATGTTTCATCAACACCCTATGGATAAAACATCCAATATTAAAACAGACACCAGTGACTCACAGCCAAGTTGTACTGTCAGTGTTATTCTCAGGTTGTCAACCATCAACGTTTTAGCTTACAGTTAACGGCTCTTTGAGAAGAGGAATGAATGCTGTGAAAGGCCCACGTTGGCGGAGGGTCAAGGGACAGCCTTTCTCTAGAAGACAGAAAGACCAGTCAATCCAAATTTCCATCTAACAATTGTTGTGGAATTTGATTATGGGAAACAGTGCAGCCTTGTAAAGTCAGGAGTAGGCCCAAGATGGCCGACCAGATGGGACTACGCAGTCACTAAGAGGAACAAAGTGTGCCAGACTGGTTGTCGCTGGGACAAGTAGGGGATGGGAGTATCTCAATTGGGAAGATTGAAAGAGAGATAGTCCAGCTGGGGATTGATTAAAAAGTGACACAAATTTCCTGTTGTGAAGGCTCTTCTCCGTGATTCATTAAAGCTAGGGTACAACACAACCTTATGTACGCAGGGCCCATTCTCTTCTAGTGTATTTTAAACAGGGTGAAGTGTCATCCAAGGCCAAAAAACCTATTGTTGACGAATTCAGGCTTCCAATAAGAGGGGAATGATTAATATCCCCACCAGTTCGTTCGTGCAATGTCTTCTCACAAAGGGCCTACTAAGGTGACGTGCTCATATCCAGGGAGGGGCTGGTAGTTTTGCTCATTTAAGAGTACATACGGTTGAGTTTTTGCATGGATAAGTTGTCTTCCAACATCTGTATGTGAGTGACACTGTGATCGCTGAATAAACACCAAGTTAAAGTTACTTTCAACTACTGGTCCTCGTCTGAGTTTCTTAAACTTCAACAAGAAGCCGTTTTATCCTCCAATACAGTCTATGAGGTTTGCACGGACACTCCCTAAAACACAGTGAATCTTTAAAATAACTCAAAATTAACAACGAAGAGGAAGTAGACGTATCATGTTAAAACTGTAAACCAAATTACCAAACATTATGATGGTCCCAGAGAGCTTTCCATGGTGTAATCCTTCATCGTTATCGTTCAACTGCACCACCCTGTCCAGCAGGGTTGCCATAACAATATAATCCATCACCAACCTTCCCAGGGTCACAAATGCATCTTAAAAATACATAAAGGACCCATCAAGATGTCATCTTCCATGCATCATCAACCAACACCTCACAGGGAATTGTGCACATTGTGTTTTAACTGGCTTGTATTGATTTACCATACATGTGTTTATCAAGAGGCGTGTAACTATTTTGTCCCTTTTTGTACACGTCTTGCTTGTGTTCCTCTGTGCGTGTAGGGAGGACAAACCTGTGGCGTCCATCCAGTGCTGTCACACAGCGGGCTGTCCAGTCACATGTGTGGTCTGAACAGACTGACCTTCGAGTACAGCCCTTGTAAGGACGGGACCCCTCCATCCCACTCATACACACGCAGCTGGACTGGAAGAGTGGGCACAGCAGGAAAAGTAGGAGCGTAAGTCATCACCTAAATGTGACTGATCAATCCTATGCCGTAGGTGTCAGTGAGGGTCGATCTCTGAGTGCACAGTGGGATGTATCTCACCTTGCCTGGGCCTTTGTAGACACAGATGGTGGAGTCGGCAGGACAGCCTCCGTTGCCTTTGGAACACGGGTCGACGGGAAGACATCTTTGTCCGTCTCCTTCGAAACCGATTTTACACCTGCAGTGAAAACTTGTGCCCCCCAAATAGGAGCACTCTGCATCCAGGTGACATTTGTTTGGAGAGCATACACCTGCCAGATACAGATACAATGCCATTCAGAAATCAACCGAATCATCTTAGTTTACTGTACAGGAAATATCTCCTTCCTCATTTGGCTGCCCTGCTAATAAGTTCAAGTTGGCTCCATCTTTTATTTACATGATGAATATTATCTGCTCTTCTTTACCTTCACAAGTGTGTCCAACCTTCTTGAATCCAGGCAGACATTCACACACGGCCATGTCTCCCACATCCTTACAGTAGGAATATGAAGTACAGTGTGTACAGTAGGAAGATACTGTGGAGAATAAACGTGAATTACTTGTGAATTCAAGCAACCGTAATTGTGTGTTCACAAATTATACCTCATTGTCAACTGTGGTTGAAAAGGTTTGGAAATGACATTGTAACTGGGTAACTTACCTTGTTCACAGTTGAGTCCTGAGTAAGGTGGTTGACAGTAGCATTCTCCATTTCCATCTGGTCCATTGTTACATTCTCCATGCACACAGTTGCACTCTGTATCAAGTACACATTGTCAAGTTAGGATAGCTGGTATTCGACTTAAAATGTCTTGATTGTAGTACAAATATAATAGACAACACATATTAACATAATACAACCTCAAGTATCGATTCATGTGAGTGAGTATGCTAACACCACATACGTTTTTTACAGTCAATTCCATATGCATTCTCATCGGTGCACTCCTGACAAGCAGACCCAGAAAAACCTTCCTAAGGGGCGACACAATTTAACATTTATTTGTATTTCTGTATTTATTTTGATCACTAGTGCAAATAGTGTTTAAAGTACTTGTGCAATATTTATTGTACTTATGTCAAGGCAAACTTCAAACACAACTCATCAGGACAGAGAAAGGCATATTACCATCGTACCGACTCTTCAATCTATATCAGACACACTTAAAGAGATCATCTCCAATACTCACCTGGCACACACACGTCCCGTTGCCTGTAACTCCATCCATACAAGTGCCGTGCCAGTTACAAGGATTACCAGACCAGATGGGGCATGCTACAGTGACACAGAGACACAAAGACATCATCACCAAATTCACTAACATTTATTTACAGAAATCGAATACAGATCACTAGAAGGAGCCACATCAATGCTAGACTACAAAAATCCTATGCCCAAGCTTGTTAACATTTTACGGACCCACACATCGGGCCTGGGTGGCGTCCTACTCACGTAAACACAGATGGCCCCAGAAGCCTGGGCAGCATCTGTGCACTGTGACAGTCTTCACACACTCATGTGTACAGCCAAACAGCTCCACATCATGTCCACCTATATCCATTACGTAGCTGAAAATATGAATGGCAGCAAAGGACACTGACTTTTCCGTTCACAATCAACCACATCCCTATTTCAAAGCACACATTCCAATTCGGCTCATTGGTGAACACACATTTTTGCCCTTTGCAGACATAAAGTGTTTGCTGGGATAAGGGGATGGGACAGGGGAGATTACCTGCAGTTAGCCACCCCAAAGCCTGTCATGGTCTTCATGTGTCCCCGGGGACACTGCACCGCAGGAGAGGCAGCACAGGAGGTACAGGGGGTGTAGTGAGGGACAGGCTGAGGTACATCGCAGCGATTGTTGGAGACTAGCTGGAGTGGACAGGTGGGATAGTACATCAGTCATGGGTCACAATATTTAGATGTCTTATGCACAAGGATGTTAACGGGCTATGGAACCTGCACATGTAAATGAGTCATTGTAGTGGAAATTACTTATCCTTCCGGGTCAATCGATACAAAACAGAAAGGATTGTATGAAATGTTAATAGTTTGCAAACATACAAATTCTGATTGAGCAATTTTTAATTCAGATGAATGTGTGTGTATTGCTTTCTCCAGATCAGTAATACTTAACAAGACATGTTGATTGTTAAATCAAAAGCATTCAATCAAAACGGACCCAGCAAAAATGTACAACAAAAACGTTGCTTACCTGTTGTTGGAAACTACATGACACCATTAGTCCAAGAATGAGGAGGTTCATTATGGTTGTTCTCATAGTGCAGGGTGTTAAGCTTTTTCCAAACTTCTCTCACATATAAAAAAGAAAAAAGCGTCAAAGGATCCTCCCTCGGTACCCTTATCTCCTATCCCCGGAGAGGCCAGAGAGTAGAAACTCCCCAAATACCTTCCTCAATTCTGCATTCTGTTTCCTAACCTGACCACAAAAAGTTGCAGACTGTTCCTAGTTTAATGTGGCAAATGCTGTGGTTATATTGAACAGAATCAACACGCACACAATGGTTCAAGTGGAGAGAAAGGACTGTGAGAAAATATATTTCCCTAACAGGAAAGACCCCCTCCCAAATCCCCTTCTATGATTGAACGGATATCCTTGGCTGTCAGCTGACTGAGCTGTCAAATTCAGCAGAATCTCTAAAAGCTAATCAACGATCACAAAACAACTACCAGTAGATAGTCTGACCTTAAAACTACCAGGTATACTTGACTGAAACAAGTTGCAGAGGCATTGTGCTTTGAATAATGGTTAGTGTGTCCAATATATTTGTTTTTAAGTCACAGTGCCCATCTATCTGGGGGGTCCAGGGGACACAAGAGGAAACCGTGAATCTTATAAAAACACAAAAACCTTGTGATTTCCCAGAACACCTGACCCTCTGTCAACTTGGTGTTCCTGGTCACACAATGCTGCCTCATCTGTTCCACACTCATTTCCTTTCATTGTACTCTTTGATTTAGGCCGACAGTTTGGACTGAAGTGATGAGAGAAAGTGACTGTAGTTTTTGCTAGAATTATGTATCCCCACAAATGGTATTATAAAAAATCCACCTCTGAGAAGATACAATATTTACATGATCTGTCTATACGCTTTAAATTCTTTAAATCCAAAGGCTTTTGTTCTTTTCAGCTTCAAAACAGATACAAACAGACATTCTTTCCCAGACACTCTACAAGGCAGTGTATTATTCACAACAAAACAGACGCCATAACCTGATATAAGGGCAGTGACCAGCCTACCACATTAGATACTGAAGGTCCAATGTAGACATCCAAACTATGGTACTGTTGTCAGGCTAATAAGTTCAACACAACAGTCACAGGGCCATGTACAGACACAACGCCATAACTCTCATTATGACTGTGTGAGAGTCCATGAGTTTGACATGCCACCAGGACAGGATGCTGCTGATTTGGGCCAGAAATGGCGACTCAGAACCAGCAGACCCTATGGACAACCTCCTGAGTCAGGTATTATGCTTCAGTCCAGAGGAAGTGTTGGGACAGAAGCATCATGCTCTGGAAGAAAGGACATGATAAATAACACTATTAACAAGATCACAGATAACAGTATAGTACATCAAACTTATCATACTATCTCTGTACATCATCCCTGCCCTGGAATAACCAGTAATCAACTGAAGACATTTATCATCACCTAACCCTAACCCTGCTAAACATTTTATTTGTGGGCTTAACATTTTCTTCAAGAGGGGAAGTAAATACTGTTAGCGTAAGAAAGGGGAGAATTGTCATTTTCTAATCTCCGCCTCTGGATGCTTGACTGTTCCCCTTCATGGACTAGAAAGCTCTGTAGGAATGTAAACAGGTAAAACAGGGCTCCCTCCAAATTATAATACAACATTACGCTCTTTTAGTCTCATGGAGGATAAGATTTCAATCCTGTGAACTTTCACACAATCACTTCAATCTTCTTTTGATCCTTTTAACTGATCATCCATTTTGTCTTTGTAAATACCGTTGTAAAATGAAAACATTTTAGTAGGATTCATTCCCAATAGTTGTACACTTGATGAAAGTTATGAAAATTGGAGCAATCCTTTGAATTGTGGGTCAGCTGATGTCACCCTGTGAGTTGGTCAGATGGAGGTTTGTAGCAGGCAGCTCAGAGCAATAACAGGAAGGTAGAAGGTCAGTTCCACAGTGCCACACATGCAGCTCCAAACTGCTCTGTGTTCCAGTGTTTCCTGTTTGTACTATCCTTAAAAAAACACATTACAGTTTTTTGGGTAAATACAGACAACACAACAAGTTTGTTTAACACATTTAATTGTGGACTTTTATATTAATATAAAACAGAAACATCAACATATTCTGTGCAAGGATACAATACGATGGCAATCCCTTCAGGACCTAACAGAAACCAGACAATGAGGGTGTTTTGCAACCATGCCAGTTCCCTTCTGTCTGAGAAACAGGATCAAATTTTGCTGACTGCCTACCAAGGGAGCACACAAAGGACAATTAACTTCTGCTGAGCAAGAACCTTTTTTTTCTTACCAGTTTAAAGTTCATATTCAATTCCTGTGATAGAAAAATTAAGCTATGTGATGAGTATGTGATGATGAGGCGTTATCATTATGTAAACAACTGAAAAGTGGTTTGTAACCCAGGGTTACAGGGCAGAAATAATTTCAATTTAAGAGAAAATTCTTTTAAAAAGCAACAAATAAATCACTATTATCTTCACAAAAAGTGATATACAAAAGCTATTATTAATTTATTGAAATGGTAAAATTATGCCAGTGTGATTTGGTCACAGGTTGATGCTGTGGATCTATGTACATTTATTTTATGTTTTTATGTTGGGATAAGTCCACTGTATTAATATTGCTGTGGGTGAATATGCATTTTTCAGGTTGCAGGCGGGAAAGTTAGGGGTCTCGCGCTCTCTCGCACGTATGCTACAAAAACGGAACTGGAAAGAAGAGATAGCTATCTAGAGATTACTAACTGAAAAGAAAGCAAAACCGAAAATATTGATTTACTTAGTTATTCCTGTATGTGTTTTGAAGATATAGAGATTAGTTGAAATGTTATTGAGAAGAAAATATTTGTTATTTTACCAACACAAGCAGCGAGCGAGCGTTTCTTTACATTGGTTTATGTTGCGTTTGGCTATGCTACTGTAGGCTACTGTAACCGAAGAGAAGTCCCGTCTGCCAGCTAGACTACGGATGGTTAGAGAACTGTGATACCTCGGCCGTTCCCCCCTTTCAATTGTTTTTGGGGAGATGTAACCGACTGAACCATCGTCTGCGGCGTACTCGTTTCCCGGAGTAACTAGCCTACTGGAGTGGAGTGCAGACTGGCCAGCCAAACACCATCATCAACAGTTCTAGCATTATCATATAATCAAGATCCTAGCGATCTCTGAGAGATTGAATGAAAAAAAAACACTTGCTACGACTGGTAGGACAAGGGCCTGATCTTTTATTTGATTTATATATTTGTTTTGTCTACATTGGAGCGATTAAGAACACAGTCTAAGCCTGACAATTAGGCTGCGTCCCAATACTACCACTTCACCCTAGCACTTCACACTTTCCCTGTTTTTTCCATGTTTTTAACATGGTTTTCCAATGGAGTTTTCTTTCAAATTATTGATTATAGTTTATTATATGGCATTTTTAGCTCTTTTCATTTTGTAAATTGTAGGCTAATTGTAGCTAGCTAGGCTAGCTCTCAAGTCTTCTCACGGTGTGTTTCAGGTGTTGTCTAGCAACCAATTACTTTTGATAGAAAGCGGACAGTACGGTTCTGCTAAAATGGCTTTAATTCCTACACAAATAACGATTATTTTAGAAACGTAACAATAGGTGCGTTCGACATGGACTGCGGCTGAATGAAACGACCGGCGAGAGTAGCCACTTGCAGTCGGGGAGGAGTTGAAAACGGCTTTGTGAAGTTGGACATTCCAGCTTCTCGTGGTTTGCTGCGTTGATATCAATCAAGCGCTGTTTGCTTACGTTACTTTATTTATAATTAAACTTAGTCTTTCCGTTAGTAGAAGAGGTGGCCCAAAACCCTTTCTTCAACAAATGTTTTACTCAATCAAATTGTTTGGTCCGGATTTGAGCATTTGCGAAACTGAAGGTGTCAGAATAATTACAAAACACGCTTCAAAGTTGTCGTGTGTGAGTCTGGCCAATCATGAAATAGCTGTGTCGTCATTTGAAGCCGTGCAGTTGCTCTTGAGAAAATGCGCTCGTCTACACAGCCGGTAGTTTTCTTTCAATATTCGCTCGGTATCTCACTATGGGACACGCCCCTCGCGCTGTCCCCCAGAAGCAATTTTACACTACGCCAGTCGTGACTGGCCAATAGACGTGACGTCTGCCTTGCAGAGGAGGGACTTCCTCCTACTAAGTCCCGTTGTCACGTCATCTCTTCAGTCTTTTACCTCTTCTCGCTCCTAGAAGCACCTCTTGGAAGGAAGTTGTAGACGGCCTAGCTTAACTGTTCACAGAGCGAGCTAACCCCTCGGTCACCGAACGCTAGCCTACATCGCTACAGCAAACCTCTGAGTTGAGAAGCTAAAGCTAGACTGTCACCATACAGTAGCTGCTAGTACACATACTAGCTGCAATCCACTTTATTTAGCTGGCCTGCCACTAAACAGCGGCTGTTAATAAGCGGAGAGCAAACATGCAGTCAGAGCCTGAACTTACCCTAACCGAGGGCTCGGGGAAGCCTCTGACAAAGTCCTGCGTATGCGGGAACAAGATGTCGGGAGCGGATAGCCACTCCGCTTGCATCCACTGCCTCGGGCTGGAACACGCCAAGGCGGCCCTAGCATCCCCGGCTACCTGCGAGCACTGCGCGCGTTTTTCACACAAAACCCGCAAACGCCGACTGAACAAACAAGCGAAACTGTTCGCAGAAGATCCCGTAATGGGGTAACCGACCCACCACTACTGGAGCTAGCGGAAGGTTCCCGGGGGATCGCCGTCCCACCGGGCACCACCTGGGGATCGGAGGTGGACCTCACCGAAGGTTCCCAGCCGCTCGCGCTAACCCAATACGACAACGTCGAGGCTAGCCTGCTGGCAGAGCCTGACGAAGCCGAGGGCGGTTACTACGAGTCGGGAGAGGAATCCATTAGCCTCGGCTCTGATGAGGACGAGGAGGATGATTCCTTTTCCCCGCGCACCGCGTCGCCTATGGTGGTAGGCGGCATGTGCACCAGCTCCCCGAACCCGGCCATCAGCATGGATCTCCACGAGGCCTGCAAAAGGGCAGCTGCGAAGCTGAATATCGAGTGGCCTGAGCCCCCGGTAGAGACCGCAACTTCCCGCTACGAGGGCAAGCGGCTCCCAAAGGCTAAAGCCTCCACCAGCCTGCTGCTTCCGGCCTTTCCCGAGTGCCTGGATGAAGCGACTCGGTCCTGGAGCAAGCCTCTCTCAGCTAAGAACCCTGTACAGGGTGGATCGGCGTTGGATTGGGCCGGTATGGAGGAAAAGGGTTTCTCCCATCTGCCTCCGGTTGAACCATTGCTGGCGTCGCACCTCCACCCCACGCAGAAGTCCGCCATGACTTCGGCCTGCCCTACACTGCCGTCCAAAGCTGACTGCTTCCAGTCGTCACTGACTGAAAAGTGCTACAAGGCGACGGCCACGACGGTGAGAGCACTCAACGCATCATCGCTGCTGCTAGCTTACCAGGCAGAGCTGGAGGTCGACATGTCAACGTTACCCACCCCAGCCGTGTGGGCTGAGCTGTGCGTCGTGACGGACCTGTGCCTGCGCCTTCACAGGAGCGCTGTCCAAGCGTCCGGCAGAGCCATGGCTTTGATGGTCGCCCAAGAAAGAGCAAGATGGCTGAACCTGTCCAGTCTCTCTCTGAGGGAAAAAACCCGACTCCTCGACGTGCCTGTGGACCCAAAAGGTTTGTTTGGCCCAGCGTACGAAACTATGCTGAAACGATGGGAGGAGAAAAAGAGGGAAGGTGAGGCGCTGCGACTGTGTCTACCCAGAAGAGCGCCTTTCCCCACCAAAGCACCTAGCCAGGTGTTCACCCAGCCCCGCGCCCCTTCGCCGGCTTACCGCATCCCGAATCGTCAGCCCCAACCAACCCACGGGGCCGGCCGGGGCCAGAACAAGCCGCCGGAGCATAGAGGTGCGTGGGGGAGGAAGCCACCCGCACCCGGGGCGAAGCAGGGTGGTCGTACGGCCCCTTCGGATACTCAGGGAGCCATGAAGAAACGGCGCGCTACCTAGGGCGCTGCAGCCAGGGGGGTACGGCAGGCCCGGCCAGACGCCGTCACCGTCCCCCCTAGATGTTCTGTTCCAAACCCAGTACCAGGACGGGTTACAAAGGGCATGTTCCAAGCCCTGCAAAAGGCGTGCAGAAGCCCGTTCGGCCTTCACAGTTCACGACCAGACAAAGAAGAGAAGGGTCAGACCTGCAGAGAGCTCGGTGGAGCCGCAGCTGTGTCTCACAAACGCATGCGAGTGCAAAAGCACACACCAGTGCCCAAAATCACACATGTGTCCCCCTTCCCCAACAAAGTGTTCATTAAAAATGTTTCAAAGCGCGCATCCAGGCTACGAGCCAAGGGCGCAGCTTCACGTGAAAACAGAAAAAATGATAAACAGAAAAAAGGAACAGAATGTAACAAAACGGTGCCTGGTGGATATGAGCGCGTGTGCGCAGCCCACCATGCCCGTTCTGCCCGGCATGACAGCGGAACCAGCGGGGCTGGGGCCGCTGTCTGGCCGGGCCCAACAGTGGCGTGCATGTGGTGCATCGAATTGGGTTATAAAAACTGTAACCGCCGGCTACAGACTCCAATTTGCGTCCACTCCTCCTCGTTTCAACGGGATACTGCAGCCGCAGGCCCGGGGAGAAAAAGCCAGTGTTTTACAGGTGGAAATCACCTCCCTAAAAGACAAAATGGCAATTCAGATAGTGCCACCAGAGCACAACCAAAGCGGTTTTTACTCGAGGTACTTTCTAGTCCCAAAGAAGGGAGGGAGCCTACGGCCGATATTAGATCTACGCGCTCTGAACAGATACATGAGACAGTACAGTTTCAGAATGCTGACACACGCCGCTCTAATACGCTTTGTGCGCCCAGGAGACTGGTTCACAAGCATAGATTTAACGAACGCCTATTTCCACATCCCAATTTATCCGCCTCACAGAAAATATCTCAGGTTCGCCTTCCAGGGTGTAACGTACGAGTATTTGGTTCTCCCGTTCGGCCTTTCATTAAGCCCACGGGTGTTTGTGAAGTGCACGGAGGCTGCTATCGCGCCTCTCAGGGAGAAGGGAATGCGTTTGGCAACGTACATAGACGACTGGCTTCTAGCCACACAGTCACCCCAAGAGGCTCAGGCGCAAACCAGCTTGCTAATATCGCACCTTATGGCCCTGGGTTTCACAATAAACATGAAAAAGAGTGTTTTGATTCCTACTCAAAACATAACGTACATAGGCTTGTGCCTCAATTCAGTGACGTTCAAAGCACGTCTATCCGCGGAGAGGGTGGAAGCCTTTCAGGCTTGTCTGGCACTCTTCTGCAGGGGGACGATGTTGAAATTCAGAACGTGCCTCAGACTATTAGGTCTGATGGCGTCGGCGCTGGTAGTAGTCCCACTTGGCCGCCTACATATGAGGCCGGTTCAGCGATGGGTTGCATCACTCAAACTGAACCCGACCCGCCACGGCCATCGCCAAGTTCTGGTCTCCATGGCGTGCGCATTGGCGCTGCGCCCTTGGAGACGCGGGCCCTTTTTAACTACGGGCGTTACCATGGGAACTATCCTGGCAAGGAAAGTCCTTTCGACAGATGCCTCTCGAGCAGGCTGGGGAGCCGTATACGAGGGCAGATCGATAAATGGCATGTGGAGTTCACATATGCAGTTTGTTCACATAAACTGCCTGGAACTTCAGGCTGTGTCGCTGGCGCTGAAACATTTTCTTCCCTTCCTCAGAGGGCAACATGTTCTAGTCAGGACGGACAACACCACGGTAGTGGCATATATAAACCGACAGGGGGGGCTACGCTCCCGTCAAATGCACACGTTGGCACACAAACTGACCATGTGGAGCGACACTCACCTGTTGTCTCTGAGAGCAACACACGTGCCAGGCGCACGGAATTGGGGAGCAGATTTGATGTCCAGGGGCGACCCTCGCTACAAGGATTGGAAACTCCACAGCGAGGTCGTGGCCCAGATATGGGAGAGATACGGTCGAGCGGAGATCGATCTCTTTGCATCAGAGGAGAGCACTCAGTGTCCTCTGTTCTATTCCCTAACCGGTCGGAGCGCCCCGTTGGGGCTGGATGCTCTGGCATACGAGTGGCCTCGCGTCCTCCTGTACGCTTTTCCCCCATTAGAGCTGATCATTCCTACTCTCGCCAGAGTGCGAGAGAGGGGTCATGCACTGATCCTTATAGCCCCCCGTTGGGCGGGGAAATATTGGTTGGCAGAAATAGTCCAGCTGCTGTACAGCCAGCCTTGGCCTCTGCCTTTACGCAGGGATCTCCTGACGCAAGCGCACGGAGAGATCTTCCATCCTCATCCGGAGCGCATGGCTCTGTGGGCCTGGCCCGTGAAAGGATGAACCTAACGACTGCTGGTCTCCCACAGAATGTCATCGCGACTATTCAGGGCGCCAGAGCTTCCTCTACACGTTACGCATATGACGGAAAATGGCGTGCGTTCGAGGAATGGTGCGTGAAAGCTGGGGAAATAGCTTTCCAGAGCCCTGTACCTGTTATTCTAACGTTTCTACAAGACTTGCTGGATAAAGGCAAGGCTTTCTCCACCATCAAAGTGTACTTGGCCGCTATATCGGCTTGTCACATAGGGTTTGGAGACAAAACGGCAGGCCAACATCCTATTGTTTGCCGGTTTATGAAAGGTGCACGCCGTCTTCGGCCGGTGTCGCGGAACTTGACTGCTCCGTGGGATTTATCTACGGTGCTTGATGCGCTGTCACGCCCACCGTTTGAGCCCTTACAACAGATAGAGCTTAAAAAGCTCTCGTTTAAGACGGCATTGTTGCTCGCGTTGGCCTCGGCTAAACGCGTGAGTGACATCCATGCTCTGTCGGTTAACCCGGCATGTATGCAGTTCTTACAGGGGAACTCAAAGGTTTTATTAAAACCGAATCCTGCATTTGTTCCCAAGGTAGTTAACTCTGCGTTATCATACCGCCCTATTGAGCTATTGGCTTTCCATTCTCCTCCTTTCTCCTCTCAGGAGCAGGAACGGCTGAATGCGCTCTGCCCGGTACGGGCTTTACGCGTCTATGTTGATAGGACAGCTGGATTCAGGAAATCCGAGCAGCTGTTTGTATCATGTGCTACGTCACACATGGGAAAGCCTCTCTCGAAGCAGCGTTTGTCACACTGGATCGTGGAGGCTATAGCCATGACTTATAATAGCGAGGGTTTGGAACCCCCTATTGGCCTACGCGCACATTCAACTCGCGGTATGGCCGCATCCTGGGCACTGTTCCAGGGGGTCTCAGTGGAAGAGATATGTGCGGCTGCCAGCTGGGCAACGCCTCACACTTTCACTAGATTCTACAGGTTGGATGTTACTGCGCCTAATCTGTCTCACACAGTCTTGAGCGTTGGATCAGTAAACATGCCTGTTTGACAGGTTTTTGTGTACTGGTACTTATTTGGCAATACGGGAGTTACTATATCCCATAGTGAGATACCGAGCGAATATTGAAAGAAAACTTAAGGTTAAGAAATTAACCAAGGTTTTCTGATATATGAGTGAGGTATCTCACAAGATCACCCTCCTTGCCCGGAGCGAGAAGAGGTGTTTTGCCTATAGACTGAAGAGATGACGTGACAACGGGACTTATGTAGTAGGAGGAAGTCCCTCCTCTGCAAGGCAGACGTCACGTCTATTGGCCAGTCACGACTGGCGTAGTGTAAAATTGCTTCTGGGGGACAGCGCGAGGGGCGTGTCCCATAGTGAGATACCTCACTCATATATCAGAAAACCTTGGTTAATTTCTTAACCTTAAGTTCTCAAATCGATCTCACGGTACTTTGATAGCTACGTCACAGTGACCTAGCCTCGGCGCCGTCTCAAGTCGGACAAAAAGTCTAACCACAATTCACTGTTTCAAGTCAGCCGCCTGCAGCCAGCTGCAGCGCTGCATGAAGCGAGGTCATGTCGAACGCACCTAATGTATTCGTCGCTGTTGATGTCTTCAGTATCGTCTGGATAGTAAAACTCAGTTGACTTCCTCGACTTTGCCGTATCAACCTCGCTATCGCTCTGTCGATACGTTCAAGTCTCAGTTTGATATTTCCCGGCATGACCTCACTCTCGGTTAGTAAGTAGTTAATATTCATCATATTTTTAACATGGTTTTCCAATGCAGTTTTCTTTCAAATCCTCTCATACTTCTTAAAACTTCTTCAACTTCCAAATCCTTCTTCTTCCTCAATCGTCCACCATTTAAACTTTAAAATGTTGACAAAACCCTAAACTATTTTTAAATAATTCGTCTTTTTGATATCTATTCAACTTTTTTCAATATCACTGATTATGTTTCATGAGTTTTTCAAACCGTTTCTGAGATTGACATGGGTGTGTTCGTGAAAGCCTAGAGTGCAGACTGAAACGCTTAGAGTGGAGGGGAGCTTCGGATGTCGTTGAAAAAATATTTCTAGATTGCCAGCATTGCCCCAATTTTCGCTCTTCATGCTTCGTTTTTGGATCCATAGATAGCTAATTTTGTGTTGGTCGTCTGTGGAATCCAACAGACTTACACATTTGTTCAGAGCCCCACGAAAGCGAGACATAGTCCAACTCTCGCCCCATAGAGTCCAATGCAAATCTAATGAGAAATTCGTCAGAGAAACCAAAAAAAACACGATTTAGAAACTGCCGGTAGAGTCGTATTTCTGACCTCACAGACATATAAAGGACATCTCTGGTTTTGGCAGAGTCTTGGATTGGACGTATAGTTTTGCGTCTAGGTTAACTTTTAATGAGGTGTGGATTCGAGGTACATTTCTGTTATTCTCTGCCCCCAGCGCGTTAGCAATATTAGCTGCACCATCACCGTGGCAACCACACAGCTGCTGCAAATGACCAACGGAAAAAAACTGATATTCTATAATGGCCACTAGATGGCGCTAAACTGCCAAACCCATTTTTTATGCTTGTCAGGGACAGAACAGCTATACTATCCCAACTATAACTTCAGCTGTTAAAACTATAATATTCTTGTTACGACTAGCTAGATAGGCTAGGCTACTTCTTTTTCTGTTTAACAGTTCGACTTTGAGCTTCTCTCACATTGTATTTAAGCTCTTATAGCTTTGTAAGATGATGCAGTTCAGCTTCCACTGAAATTCTATTTCTTCGATTGCTTCATAACGTCCAAACTTACGCTACACGCTTTTTATTAACACTGGTTTGCAAGGAACGTAAATGATCTTATTGTTCTGTAACTTTCCTTCTAATGCCGCGTAACAGTCTAGCTAGAGTAATTTGCTCAGTAAGGTAGCCTATGTTGATATGTATTTGAAACGTATTTGAGACATCCCAACCTAGAAAATCTTCCACCAGACGGATAATACACAGTTCAGCTTCCACACTGCCTCTTTTGTGCGACTCACCGATTCATACAATTTTGATATTCAAACGTTCAGCTCCTTCAGGAGATGTATGCTATGACTTTTGGTATTTCTCACTTTTATACTTTTTAAATAATTAAGGTTTTTGTGCAAATTAATCTCCCATTAAAAGTAATGGTAAATCCTTTCAAATCATTAAAAAGCTTCCTCCTCTTTCAAACGTAACTGCTTCAGCATACTTTCAGCTAGAGTCACCATTCAACCTTTAACATGTTCACAAGACATTCAGCTATTCCCAAATGATTCAGCTTTTTCAAATATTCAGCCAATTTTGAATTATGACAGTTTTAAATACATTAAAAATGTTGCTCCTTCTTGAGTTTTATGAATGATTAAGGAAGCAGAGTGGCACACTCTGCTTGCGGCTCTTTTTCCGATATTCAACTAAATTGTCAAACAAATTCCTCTAACGTTCATATAGTTTAACTTACAGAAACAAGTTATAACAAAAAATGCATGAAAACGTGTCCTCTTTCAGACAATGTAACTACTTAAGAGCTCACATTTACAGATTTTCAGATAAAAGCCTTGAAGCGAGGGCAGCCTTAATTCTCTCACTAACTTCAATGGAGAGGTGGCGAAAATACGTCAGAGAAATTTGAAAGTAGACGTTTTTTTTAACTGCCGGTAGAGTCGTATTTCTGACTGCACTGACAAATAAAGGACATCCCTGGTTTCGGCAAAGTCTTGGGTCTCGGAAAATATCCTATTTTTTTTGATTGGAAGTATAGTTTTGCGTCTAGGTCAACTTGTTTGAGGTGTGGATAGGGCCTACTAAGGTAAATGTTGATTTTCTCACAACTCGTTAAAAAGGACAGCTGCGCCGTCATCGTGGTAACCAAACAGACACGCACCATGAACGTGAACGCCAAACGAGTAGTATTTCTGACCGCACAGACACATACAGGATATCTATAGTTTCGGCAGAGTCTTGTGTCTCGGAAAATATCCTTATTTTTTGGATTGGACATATAGGTTTGCGTCTAGGTTAACTCGTTTGAGGTGTGGGTCTAGCAACATTTCGGTTATTGTCTCTTCAAGTCGAGCTAGCGCGATGGCTCTCCATAACTAAAAACGGTTGGGCTTCCACAATCGACCAACTTGGCCAAACAAGGTATGTACATTGACCTTAAAGTGTACATAACGTTTTTATTTGAGCACATTTCCCAGAAACTGCACAAGTAGAGGCTCAAGACTGTCATACAGTAGCTGACCGTCACGAACAGCCAAACCGGGGCTGGGGTAGCTAGCTACTGTAGCTAACGCTAAGTGTTTGCTGCAGCTGGCGTTAATCCTAGGAACAAACGCTTCGTAAGTGGAAAGTTTTTACTTTTAATTGACGATATTGAACACAGATGTTAAGTAACTTGTCTTTACTCTAAATATCTTCTCAGTTTTCAATTTGAAGCAGTATCTAGCTTAATGTAGGAAATCTCCCAATGTATCGTCTCTCTAGCTTTGCTTCGGCTAAAGTCAGATGGATGACAATGCATGCATTGTTCACGCCCAAGGTGTTAATACAGTATGTACAAATACCACTTTGACACACTTGCAAGAAATGATCCGCTGGTTAGATGTAGCATGATCTTATTTAATACCCACAATACTGTAGTTCAGCTTTTTGCAGCATCAGATTTAAAATCTGAGTTTTAGTAGCTTTTTCAGTCGCACAACAAAGTCACGTAATGTGACGAGATTGAATTTAAAAGTATAACAAACTCACCAGGGACAACGGCAACATTGGAAACCTTGCACCATGGATTATGATTTTTATGTCATCTTTAAATTCAGTGTCTGAACAGGACTGGGTGTGAAGGCACACATGATTAGTTTCTCCTCCACCTTGAACGTGAAACCTAGATTCTAGGTTATAAATGTTTCCAAAGACCAACGGTTGCTACGTTACAAGGAACCAATCCGATCGGCCAACGCTCTTCACTGTTCCACTGTCCTTCCACAAGTACTTTCCAACTCTGAAAAGAGTTCCAGCAACTACATTTCTGCAAGTTTTTCCCTTTTATCAACTTATTTAGCATCTTTAGGTGACTTCATTTTATAAGGATAGAAAAATTATTCAAAATATGAACAGAATGAATATACCATCTCCTTCTTTAAACCTTCTACTTTTTCTGCTAGGACTTATAACTTTTTTTCAGCCATTTACTCAATTGTGCCTTTTTTCCCAGCAAGTTCAATTCATTCCAGTGTTGTCCTTTTACCTTCAAATTCGTTCAACCCAGACTTCAGCAACTGGTTTTCTGCTAAATGTTCTAATTTTCCTGCAGCTCATCTTTCTTTTCTTCTCTTTTCTCGACTTTTCTGCCTTCATCTCGCTGCAGGTCCTAACTCATACATTTCAGGCCGTTTGAAACCTGAGCAAATGACTTTCTACTAAATGTTCAAATTCTTATTTATCTTTTTGCATTTTTCTTATCTTTTCTGTAGTTTTATGCCTTTGTCCAGCTCCAGCCCCTTTCAAAAATACCTTTCGGGCGCTTTGAAGCTTCAGCTTATAACTTTCTACAATATTTTCACTATTTTCAGCTTTTTTAGCATAGTCAGCTATCCCCATTCAGGTTTTCAGCATTCTCACTGCTGTTTCGCAGGAACAGCCTTTTCTAGTTGGGTGTGCCACGAAGTCGTGGCGCATCCTTTGTTATCTCACATATATATTTATTCTTATTTTTGCCCCCCTAAGGCTCGGTCAATATTTGGACTACATAGAGAACGTCGGTGTCAAAAGTTTCGTCTTGGTCTCGATTGCGTTGTTATTACTTTTATTTACGTTCCATTGCACAGTTTAGGACCATACAACGTTTTTGTGGCAAAAAGTCTCTTTTGTCACCAAAGGGTACTTTTTTCTAGCTACGTCACAGCGTCGGCACACGTTAGAAACGACGCATTAGATACGACGTGCATAGAAGACTGTTGCACAGCAAGGATGGTATCGTGCTGCCCCCCTAAGCATCCGTCAATATTTGGATTACTTACAAAACGTCATGTCAAAAGTTGGTAGCCATTGAGTTGCTTGTCTTTTTATTAACCTGGCTAACTTGCTAGTCACAGTCACTGATGCTATTAACGTCACGAAACACGCGTGACTACCTCTAGCATAACATTAGTTTAGCAGCTTGGTAACTTCTAGGAGATAGCTAGGCTAACTCTAGCTTTAACGCTACTGCAAGGCAGCTGCAGAAACGCCACAAGCAAAGAGGCCAGGGTGATAACTATTTACTCATTTTACTTTGTGATATGAAACACAATTGTGAAGTGTAATGTACAATATAAGCTGATATTATTGAGGAACTACATCTACTTTCAGGCAACACATACTACAGCGGTCTATGATGCATCTGTTCTCAATCGTTAAAATAAACATTACTCACAAATACATTTTCGTTGTACGATTTATTATGACATTACAAGTCAACGATTTGTTGGTGAAATAATCATTACCTGTGATTTCAAACCAGTACTGCAACGCTGTAGCTTACGCGAGACACTGTGTAGCTAACAAAAACATCCACAGATGTTTACAGTAGGCCTATACTAGTAGGAAGTCAAACGGCGACAGAACATGTTCGACACTCCCTTAAATCAAAAGTATTTCAATAGGTGAAACTGTCTGACTACTAACCCGAACTTCATTGCCACAGCCTCAATGTGTCAATCTGTTCGTGAAAAAAATATTTAATTTCAGCCTAAACCGTAGCTAAGCCTACAACGGAACGTTACATCGAATTCAACCAACGATCGCCACCAAGACGAACACTGTAGTAGCCTATACAATTTACCGGGACAGCTTCTCCACAAAGGGCTATATCGCATTTTGCGTTGTTACTGACAATGATCGCTATTGAGCTTTTTATGCATGAGCGACTTCCACTAAATAAATGTCAAGCTTATTTACGCTTTTGGGGGCATGTTTTCAGTTAGCAGACATAGAGCTTCTGTTTGAATCGCGATTCCATCTGAAATATTTCCAGTGATAACGTTACAGTAGCTTCTTTCCAAGGGTGTTCTTAATGAATTATGCAATAGCCTATGAGTAGGCTAAATGCTTGAAAATATTACTAGAAGGGAAAAACTTAAAGGGACGGACAAGCAGGCACACCCTCACAATTTCCCCAGAAATTGTATGCTCTCTAGTTATTGTTTATTTTCCCACCCCTTAAACAATATTTGGACTACATAGAAAACGTTGATGTCAAAAGTTTTGTCTTGGTAGCGATTGAGTTGCTTGTATTCAGATTTTTGTTCCGTTGCATAGTTCAGGAGGATACAACGTTTTTGTGGCAAAAAGTGTCTTTTGTCGGCAAAGGGTACTCAGTTCAAGCCTACGTCACTACGCCAGAACACGCTAGCAACGACGCATGAATAAAAAGTGATAGAGACGTTCTAGCACTCAAATTGGAGTTTAGATTATGACTGAAAAATACCACCCCCGAAACATCCCAAACATTTGACTTTGTTGAGAAAGCGATTTCGAGTGGAACTGAAACCTCGGATTTTTGATTTAGGTCGTGAAAGTCTGTCATTTGAGCGAGTGCGGGTCGCCCGTGAGACTGCCTAGTCTTAGGTGGCAGCCATGCTAGAAAGCGTCAGTATTTTCGTAATTTGATTGTTTGGTCAATTCTAAACCAAAAAACAGAAGGAGGGCAATGTTATGACGATATGACTATTGTGAAGACAGCCAGGTGGTGGATACAAAAATAGGCCCCCAAAACGTAAACAAGTTTGACATCAACGCCGGAAATTAGAACGTTTCTTTTGACATAAAGTTTAGCTGTGGCATCCAAGACAGTAGGCTACACACCATATATATATTTCTAGTGACGGTCTCGAGTGAGGCGCGGTGTATCGAGTGTCTCACTCAATCAATTTTGCTTAAGATATGGCGATTGCCAAGACAGCCAGCGGGTCAGCATATTTTTGTGATTTGTGTGAAACTTGGAATTTGAGTGAGACCGCATCTTGATTTGACGTTAGCCTCAGAGTCAGACTCTGTCACCCTGGCACTAGGTGCGTTCGACATGGACTGCGGCTGCATGAAACGACCGGCGAGAGTAGCCGCTTGCAGTCGGGGAGGAGTTGAAAACGACTCTCTGAAGTCGGACATTCCAGCTTCTCGTGGTTTTCTGCGTTGATGTCAGTCATGGCCGATCAAGCGCTGTTTGCTTACGTTACTTTATTTATAATTAAACTTAGTCTTTCCGTTAGTAGAAGAGGTGGCCCAAAACCCTTTCTTCAACAAATGTTTTATTCAATCAAATAGTTTGGTCCGGATTTGAGCATTGGCGAAACTGAAGGTGTCAGAATAATTACAAAACACGCGTCAAAGTTGTCGTGTGTGAGCCTGGCCAATCATGAAATAGCTGTGTCGTCATTTGAACCTGTGCAGTTGCTCTTGAGAAAATGCGCTCGGCTACACAGCCGGCAGTTCTCGAATCGATCTCACGGTACTTTGATGGCTACGTCACAGTGACCTAGCCTCGGCGCCGTCTCAAGTCAGACAAAAAGTCTAACCAAAATTCACTGTTTCAAGTCAGCCGCCTGCAGCCGGCTGCATGAAGACAGGTCATGTCGAACGCACCTAATGGCAGTGTGTAGTACTGTCCTCATTTCCGGCGCTTTCAAACAATCAGCAGTCAGCTTGCCTTTAGCAAACTTCTTTTGAATTAGCCATTTTCCCCTAAATTATAAATTCTCATTTATTTACGTTTTGGGGGCCATATTTTTAGTTAGCAGACGGCACTGTTTGAATAGCGATTCCATCTGAAATATTGCCAGTGACAACGTTGTTACAGTAGCTTGTTTCAAAGGGGGTTCTTTTGTTTCAAAGAGGGATCTTAATGAATTATGCAATATGAGTAGGCTTAATGCTTGAAAATATCACTAGAATGGAAACATTTAAGGGAACAGACCAACCTGCAACCAAGTAAGCACACCCTACAATTTCCCCAGAAATTGTACGCTCTCTAGTTGTATGTGTTTTATCTTGTATTTGTCTGTCTTTTGCTATGTTTTGTATTGTGCTATGGACCGTTTTTTGTGTGTCCGGAATAAATAAATAATAATAATACACACACATACAATAAGACATTTAGATTATATGTGCTACTGATTGAACTCAGACAAAACTAAAACTTTCGTGTGCATGTGCAGCATCTCCCATCCACGATCCCATACACAGGGATGCAAACACATGTATGGTTAAAAAAGAGAGAGGTAATTGTAGCCCTCGCCTTGCGGCAAATATCCATATACTTACATTGCCACAAACCCCCTGACATCCCTGGCCCACCCATATAGACACATGGAGTAAAATAACATTCTGTAGATCAAAATACACCTACACTAATTTGTAATATTCAATTTCATTTTTTATTCCGAGACATTAACTATTATTAAACTATATAGCACTTCTTCTGGTTTTACTCCTTCTTCCTCTTCTTCCTGGCCAGCTCTAAGGGCACTAAATGGCCTCTCACCACAGGATCAATGGAGGACAATGTCTGTAGGTTATTACTTTTGAGAGGTAGTTTGTTCTACTTGCCACAAGCTGTGTAAGACTTGGTCACCTTCCCAATAAAATCCATGACAGTAGGCGATTTATTTAAGACTGCAAGGGAAGCTTGGCTTCCCCTAAAATGTCAAAAAACATTATGGTCAAATATTTACTATTGTGTTAACATTTTAAATGTGTTAGAACAAGTTCATCTTGAAGACAAGTTTGTTCATAATCAGATACATATAATAGCAGATCGACTAACTCGATTTCCTTCTCATACTTTTCCGTAGCGTCACAGTGCATTTAACAGTTGAAGCCCAGCGTCCAGGGACTTGAATGGGGCTGCTTTGAACCGTTTTTTTCAGTGCTTCGAAACTATACGGTCATTGGATAAATGCTGCGATTATGTCCCGCCCACGGATGCTCAGCGTCACGCACGCCGGGCTTCTGCTTGATGATTGGAGGGTCTGTCGAAAGACTGCATCTCCTTTTGATTGACAGCGATGTTGTAGCCTACTATAAAAAGTTGCCGAAGCTATTCGAGCTCAGTCCCATCGAGGATTTTGCAAGTGTAGTCGAAAGACAAACTGCTGCAGCCTATTTCTTGGTATTTGTTGGCGAAATTGCTAGCCAATTTTCATCATACATTTCATATAATTATACACCACATTTCCTTCGATGTTTATCCTAAATTCATCCCCACCACACTGTCTCTTTAATGACCTCACACGTAACTTATTTTCAACAAGTTTACATTTGCTTGTGTCCCTGATGGCTCAGTGGGTAAGCATGTATACCATGAACGTTAAGGGTCTTGGGTTCAAATCCTGTGGAAGACTACGTTGGTCTTTCCTTACAGAAACTGTCTCTTTAATGACCTCACACTTAACCTTAAGGATGTATTTTCAACGAGTTCATGTTTGGTTGTGTCCCTGATGGCTCAGTGGATAAGCATGTATAGCATGAACGTTAAGGGTCTTGGGTTCAAATCCCATGGAAGCCTGTGTTGGTCTTTCCTTACAGAAAGTGTCTCTTTAATGACCTCACACTTAACCTTAAGGATGTATTTTCAACGAGTTTACATTTGCTTGTGTCCCTGATGGCTCAGTGGGTAAGCATTTATACCATGAACGTTAAGGGTCTTGGGTTCAAATCCTGTGGAAGACTACGTTGGTCTTTCCTTACAGAAACTGTCTCTTTAATGACCTCACACTTAACCTTAAGGATGTGTTTTCAACGAGTTTGTGTTTGCTTGTGTCCCTGATGGCTCAGTGGATAAGCATGTATAGCATGAACGTTAAGGGTCTTGGGTTCAAATCCCATGGAAGCCTGTGTTGGTCTTTCCTTACAGAAATAGTTTCTTTAATGACCTCACACTTAACCTTAAGGATGTATTTTCAACGAGTTTACATTTGCTTGTGTCCCTGATGGCTCAGCGGGTAAGCATGTATACTATGAAAGTTAAGGGTCTTGGGTTCAAATCCCATGGAAGCCTGTGTTGGTCTTTCCTTACAGAAATAGTTTCTTTAATGACCTCACACTTAACCTTAAGGATGTATTTTCAACGAGTTTACATTTGCTTGTGTCCCTGATGGCTCAGTGGGTAAGCATGTATACCATGAAAGTTAGGGGTCTTGGGTTCAAATCCTGTGGAAGGCTACGTTGGTCTTTCCTTACAGAAACTGTCTCTTTAATGACCTCACACTTAACCTTAAGGATGTATTTTCAACGAGTTCATATATGCTTGTGTCCTTGATGGCTCAGTGGATAAGCATGTGTACCCTGACAGATAAGGGTCGTGGGTTCAAACCCCATGGAAGGCGCATATAATATAATGGTAGGGGAAACACTGGTCCTGCAAATGACAGTACCCCCAGTATTCTTTGCTGAAGCCATGACTGCACATTTTAGTGCCCAACAGGGTAAGGGTATCAGATCTACAGGTCGTAGATCTGATATTTTCTGATGTCCAGAAGGAACTAGAGAACAATGATTTAGAAGAGGAGGTATCTGAAGAAGAAGATGGGGAATAATACAACCCAGAGCATGAAGCAATAATACACCTCTACTTTAGTAAAGAAAACAGTTATGACAGGTCTGCTGTAATAAAAACGAATGGTTGTCCACTGATTAAATGCAGTCTTTCTGCACCCTGAAGAGGTAAAATCTACATATTCACAATGTTTGTGATGAATGACAGGTTGTTTCTTCATGCGAAATAGATTAGGGGTTTAAAGGGGTCATTGATTTGAAAACGGATTTTACCTTACCCAGTTCGGTGGGTAAAATGGACATAGTGAACCTCAAAGTCCATTGACGCCTCTTTCCTATCTAAATCTCACAACTTGAAACTGCAGCTGTAAAACGATCGGTTTTGAAAAAGCTGTATTTGTGACGTCACAAATATAGCATCATCTTTGACACGCCCCAACATTTACCTACCGAGCAGTGTTGTAGTGAAACACTCGTTACAGATTTCTTTCCCATTTTTTTCAACTTAAAAAATAAACCTGTGCAGAATCCTCTCCAGAGGATTCAGAACGCAGCGGCCCGTCTGGTCTTCAACCTACCCAGACGCTCCCATGTTACCCCGCTCCTCGTCTCCCTTCACTGGCTGCCCGTCACGGCCCGTATCAGATTCAAGACCCTGGTACTGACCTTCCGAGCGGTGAATGGGACTGCACCCGACTACATCAAGTCTCTCCTCCAGCCCTACACCCCCATCAGAGACACTGACTGTCTCCCCACCTTCAAGAATAGGCTCAAGACACACCTGTTCCGGGAATACAACGGTACCTAGGAAAGATCTGCTGGACATGATGTTAGTTTCTTCCAGGATCACAAGGACTCTTACTTAGAGACCTGCTGCTCTTGTTGGTTAGCTGTAACTGATTAAAATTATTGTACTCTCTGTGAGGTAGTTTACTGTTGTTTGCTCTTCCACAGGTACACTCGTGTGCACTTTAAGATTCATGTTGTCCAAGTGTAACTTGTTTAACTTCATGCTCTTATGATTCTTCCCGTTGGCACTTATTTTATTTTTTTTCGCAATGTATGATTCATGTTTGACTACTTGCAATGTTGGGTATTTCAATCAGGAGAGACCTGGGAAGATTGAATATATTTATTACATAATGATAAATGTACTACAGTGTTTGGAGCTTGGACCCCACGGGGAATTATATAAATCAACGGGCGCCTGCCCAACGCCCGAAGAAGAATCCCCTCACGGAGTCCAGACACCGGTGGCGGTGGCGACAGCCGACGACCAGACAAGCCGAAGACTCATACAGGAACCGGGTGGCGACGGGGAGGTGGAGGGTCGCGCACTTGAAAGCATGGACAAACTACACAGGGAGAGAATCGTATTTAAAGGCACGGATCATGTGATGCAATTGCTTGTTTAGCGAGAGCGCTAATCACCCTGACCCCCAGAGATCGCTAATCGACCTGACCCCCAGTGACCGCCCTACCAGGGACGAAAGGAAAGAAAGGGCGATCTTAGCGGGGGGAAGTGGGTAGTGTACACTACGATTAACCCGTGCGCAGGGATCGGTCTTGCCTGACTGAACTTGCGCTGGGCTTCATTTCAATCAGGAGAGACCTGGGAAGATTGAATATATTTATTACATAATAATAAATGTACTACAGTGTTTGGAGCTTGGACCCCACGGGGAATTATATAAATCAACGGGCGCCTGCCCAACGCCCGAAGAAGAATCCCCAAAAGTTATGTTAGAAAAATATAGACCAACGAAAAACATACTCACCAACCTGAAGGGACCATGACGCCGCTGGGGAATAAGCAACACAAACACAACACGGATAGCGGCCGACATGGGTGCACAGCACCTATAGGAGACCGTGACCTGTACCAGAGTAGCTATACCGTATGACCTAGGCTAAAAGCATACATACCCGGGACGGATACTCCAGGAGAAGTTAAGGCACGGAAAAGTCCGTAGACTTCCGATACAGAGATGCCGAGGCAAGAGAAGCAATGATTGTGGCTGTAGCCTTCAGGCCAGAGGCCGAGCCCTAGTGCATGAATGGGAATGTGCGAAGGGCCGACCTCCCTAATGCTATCGGAATTCTGCCTCGAGGTCCGACGCCCTCAGAATTGAAAGCTGAAAGCCTTATTGGGCTGATCGCCGGCTTGATCGGCTAGAGGGCGCACGCCCATGAGTCTATGTGACAGCCCCATGTGCACTGGCTGGAGAAACCAGCCTCATCTACGTAGGTCTATGTAGGCTATAGGGCCGACGCCCCTGAGTCTATGTGACAGCCCCATGTGCACGCTGGAGAAACCCAGCCTCATCTACGTAGGTCTATGTAGGCTATAGGGCCGACGCCCCTGAGTCTATGTGACAGCCCCATGTGCATCTGGCTGGAGAAACCTAGCCTCATTTACGTAGGTCTAGATGTGCTATAGGGCCGACGCCCTTGAGTCTATGTGACAGCCCCATGTGCGCCTGGCTGGAGAAACCTAGCCTCATCGTACATGACCTATGTAGACTAACGGGCCGAAGCCCTGAGTGTGTGATCAGCCTTATGACGGCTGGGGTGCAATGATCCTCGTGGAGGAAGGAAGGTGGAGTAAGACGCCTTACGTCCCCGCCATGATGGTTGGAGGACAGACGCTCTGTGATTATACAGCCAGGGGGCAGGAAACAGGGAACCTCAGTTACGCACAGAACCGAGTCGCTGATCCGCAGGCAACGTTAGCATCGAGCCTGAAAACACCCCCAGTGACCGAGACAGTTTACCGAGAGACACGGTAACGACACCGCCACCAGTTATTTGCAAGTACTCACCGAACCGTTAAGGTCGTAGCGATCTTTGGGCCTCTATGATGGCAGCAGAATCCGGACGGATGTAGGACGAGTAAGCTGAAGAAGACCAGCGTCCCAGCTGCTGCAGAGACGCAGTAGACACCCCTTGCAGAGCAGCGGACGTGGCAGCGCCTATTCTAAATGAATGGCCTGAATACTTTCCAGAGGGGAGGTCGCATTTGGCTACGACCTGAGATAAATGGTGGCTGAACCAAGATTGAGACATGGGATTATTTGTAGGCGTAATAAATAGTGGGGAGAGTAGACCGGAGGGGGGCCTCATCTTGACATATTTGAGCATTGAAGAGAAAGGACAGAAAGGACCCCCTGTGTTAGCAACGATGACAGTGCAGGAACCTCCGGTTTTGGAATGTTAGAAGCAGATTGAAGAAGTCAGGGTGAAATGTTAAATCAGAAACACACACATCAGTAGCAGGATTAAACACATTAGACCGAGTTGTGAATTCCCCGCACCGTAAAAACCCATAGAACGCCATAGAAAACGTACAATCCAAAAGGGAATCGATGTAAGGGGAAAAACACCCGCGTCTGAGCACGGAGAGCATGGCGTGCAGAATAGACAGCGTAAATGGGAGTCTATCGTCAACTTTAGCGGGGAACACTTTCCCTATGCCCTTGAACAGTAATTTGACAGCTGGATTGGTGAAAAGGCTGGGGAACGAAGGATCAAGGCATCTGGCATTGAACTGGATACCCGCTACCAGACCTTTAATGTATCGTGGCTGGAAGTGCCGAACATCAGTGCAGTGACACACGAAAGCACACACCACGTTCACACACACGGGTACCGAAGGGACAGACAATGACATACAGAACATAGCGTACGTTTTCCAAGCAAAATCGTATGATTTAAGGGTGGACGCAGCCAAACCCTTCCTCATATACCCTTTCGCTACCTCTACATATGCTTGTAGGGAGTGCTCTCCTAATCTAGGACCAGCGACGCAAGGGGGGGGACAGCTAGGGGCCACTGGCTGGCGTACGGGCACAGCTCCCTGAACACCTGGAATTTGGAACGGGACAAAGAATCAGCAATAACATTATCATGGCCAGGAACGTGACGAGCTGTGAGGATGAAGTTGTATTGTACGGACAACCATGTGATGCGTCTCATGAAAGGCATGATGAGCGGGCAGTGAGAGCGGCCCTTGTTTATTATGCTCACCACGGCCTGATTATCGCACAGCACAGCTATGCGCTTACGACGCCATGACTGGCCCCACAGGTAGCAAGCGACCACGACGGGGTAGATCTCGTACAAAGCAGAAGAGGCACCGGGCGCAGCGAAGTCGTGGGGCCAGGGGCTAGCAAACCACTGCTCCTGATAAAACCCCCCAAAACCAACGGACGGCGCGGCATCGGTAATAAACCGCAGAGAGTCCGAAGAACGCACCACGTCGTCATAAAAGAATGACACGCCATTCCAGCCTTCGAGCAGCCGCAACCAGAAGGACAAGTCGGACCGGCAACCATCGTCCAAGCACACAAGATCGTGCAGGCCAGACACGGAGGACGCCAGCACGAGCAACCGGGAAATGAAGGACCGACCCTGGGGAATTACGCGCATGGCGAAATTAAAATGCCCGAGGAGAGACAGCAGCTGCCGCTTAGTCAAAACCGAAGACTCCACGAGAGACCGAGCCATGCCGCATGCACGCTCGAGTTTCTCGGCCGGCAGGGAAGCTACCATCTCGACCGTGTCCAGTGTGATGCCCAGAAACTCGAGGCGAGTGGCCGGCCCGAGAGTCTTCTCGTCGGAAAGGGGAACACCCAGCCCGCGAAAAAGGATTTTAACCGCGACAGGGAACCGCCGGACGCATCGTGCGGAGGATCAACCAACAAAAAATCGTCCAAGAGATGGAGCAACGCGGGTACCCGGACCCGATTTAAAAGGATCCAGCAAAGGGCCTCGGAAACCCGATTGAAAATCGAGGGGCTGCTCCTGCTCCCGAACGGGAGGCGCACGGCGAAATAAAACCGATTCTCCCATTTCATCCCGAGCAGGTGCCATTGGGACGGGTGAACGGGGACGATTTTGAAGGCGTCGGTGATGTCGGCTTTGGAAAGCCAGGCACCGGGCCCAGCCATCTTGATGAGTGTGATGGCGTGGTCCACAGTGGCATAGTGGAGAGAGAACGGCTCGAGGGGAATGAGCCCGTTCACGCCGGGAACGAGACCGGAGCGAGGAGCAGACAGATCCAGAATTAGGCGTTTCTTGCCCGAATATTTCCGCGTAGCGACGCCGAGAGGACTGCTGCGAAATAACGGAAACGGGGACGAGTCGAACGGGCCTATCACGTAGCGCTTACTGCACTCGCGGGCCAGCAGCTGGGAAACGACGACAGGCTCCCGCAGCGCTGACTGAAGGTTCCCTAAAACCAGAGATGAAGACAAGGGAACCAAAACCCCCACCCTGAATCCTTGAGTCAGACCAGTGAGCAGATGATCAACGAACACAGTATCTGGATGGAACGAGAGTTCGAAGGCCAGTGCAGAAACATTTATTGGGGTGGAAGGGTGCTCGGCCGTTAGTTCGGACCACCACGACGCCCTCGCTGAGGGCGGCCCCGACGTGGGCACACAGACCACGGATGGGCCTCCTGACAGCCGCTGCAGATATGAAGGAATTGACAATTGCTATACGAGCACACACTCTCATTGAAATTATTGCATATAACCTTCCTGGAAGCAGCGGGCATCTTACGGCCACGAACCTCTACGGGCGCCTTCACGATTGGAGCACCAAGCCCCGCGAGCGCGAGGCTGGGACCCGGGATCCCCCGGAAGAAACGGAACCAGCGGACATAGAGGAGCAAGATGCCCCAAGCCCCCGCACGTGAAGCAAGACACGGCCTGGGTGCCCCCGACCAACATTACCAGCAGTTCAGTGTCCAGCACGGACCAGTACAGCAACACATTGGAAGCGGAAATATATCGAGCAGCCTTGCTGGAGAATTAATTATGGTATTGGTAAAACAAGGATTTTCCGTAGCGCAAATTCAGGTCCCCAATAAGACCCATGTAGGCGTCAAGTTCCACCCGTCGAAGGGGAAACACGGAACACACCACGTCACGGAAAATCCCGAAAGCAACCATGAACTCTCCAATCGACATGTCCCTAGCCAGCCTGGGGTCGGCAGAACGGAGCACCGTGCTATATTGCTCGCTGGTGGAGACGCTCGCATCACACTCGGGAGAAGGAAGGATCAGGCGAATAAGGTTGATGTTCCGGCCTTGAAGATGTGTGACCTCAAGCGGGGTGTGATGTCAGCCCCCGAAGGGATGTACGGCCTACCTGCCGATGAAACAGCCACGGCGGAAGCCAAGGTGTGCAGCGGTTCCAACACGGACACCAGGGGCGCAGAGGCGGGGAGCGGCGCGACTACCGGAGCGGACGCCCCCGCGTTCTCCAGAGACCGCAGCCTGGCATCGATTGACTGCAGGGAAGACGCCAGAACCAGGAGGGTAGAAGTGAGGGCTCCCCCAGTGGGATCAGCGACGGGAACAGCATGAGGAGCGACGGCAGGGCCGGCAGACGTGCCAGCGTCGGACTCCAGGACCTCCTGATGCAGCAACTTCCTCTTACTCTTCCGCCCTCTAGAAACGGCGGAGGTGGGAGCCAACGGCGACTGGGCTCGGACGGGAGAACCGCAACTAACCCCGACGGCCAGGGCGCGGAGCTGGGAAAGCCCCAACCCGGGCGCCGGAATTACACCCATGGCGCGCAACTCGGCCTCCAACATCGACCCGTCGGAGCCCCGACGAGCAGCGAGCCGGGAGCTGCGTCGAGCAGCAGGGGAGACAGAACCCGGAACCGGGACGACCTCTTCGTATAACTCGATCTCCGAATCAGACATCGCCAAAAACACGAACGAACAGGTCCAAGCAACAACGACAAGACAACAATCGCGCACTTGAAAGCATGGACAAACTACACAGGGAGAGAATCGTATTTAAAGGCACGGATCATGTGATGCAATTGCTTGTTTAGCGAGAGCGCTAATCACCCTGACCCCCAGAGATCGCTAATCGACCTGACCCCCAGTGACCGCCCTACCAGGGACGAAAGGAAAGAAAGGGCGATCTTAGCGGGGGGAAGTGGGTAGTGTACACTACGATTAACCCGTGCGCAGGGATCGGTCTTGCCTGACTGAACTTGCGCTGGGCTTCATATCTCGTTGTTATGACCAGTGACCTATGCACTTTTGTAAAGCTCTCTCTTGGAAGTCGCTGTGGATAAAAGCGTCTGCTAAATGTAAATGTAAATTCAAACTAAGTTGTACAAGGATGTACAAAATACAGATGACAAATAATACTGTTCAAATTCAAACGTCATAAAAAATTTGTTCAAGACAGTCAACAATTTTTTCATCCAAAACAATAATAAAATAGTCCACATAATTTACATGATAGTTATACTGTCTCATCATAGTGTGACAACACATTCAACAGAAAAACTGGCTTATTAACAAAGCAGATTGTGCACAGCAGCGGTATTTTTTATCTATAGGTAGCCAAGGAGACAATCTGTGGAAGAAGAAGCCATGGCTAACTAATAAATATCAAACTCATGTGGAGTACTCTACAAATTCCCAGGATGCATTATAATAACATAAATAAGTAAATGTATATACAATAATGTGTCTGTGAGCAGAGGAATCTTTGTAAATGTGCTTTATAGCCAGCCAGCCAGTTGATGAAGCAGTCAGCCAGCAGCCAGCAACTGGCCAGTCAGCTGATCAACCAGCCATTCAGTCAACCAGTCAGCTCCACAGGGAGCTCCCTGCTACAGAGCGCCTCCCACTGGCGGGCCAGGAGACAGATGAGTCTCTCTCTGCTGTCTGCCCCTGGAACATAGATACACCACTGCACCTCACTCTCTGCCCCGCATACAGCCCCTCCCTTCTCCCCCAGCTCCCCCCCTCCAAAGTGGTCCATGGTCAGGTGGCAGAGCAGGTCATGACCGGGCACGTCGTCAAACTCCAGGGTCAGCGCTTGTGGGTATGTCTGGTAACCCATCAGAACCCGGTTCAGGTCCCGGATCCTGCGGGCGTCTGTTAGCTGGTACTTGTCCCTTGACGGGGGTTCCTTGGCAAAGTCCGGCAGCGGGTAGCTGATGTAATCTTTGTCCAGCAGAAAGACATCTGTGCTGGTGAGGAGGAGGGTTTTGGGCTGGAGGAGAGGCTGCTGGTTTGGAGGTGACCCTGGGGGGAGGGGGGAAGCTGGACCGGTGCCCGTGGTCTGGACCTGGAAAACCAACACGTAGAGCAGGATATTGAAGGAGCACAAGGCACCAGCCGGACTCTTCCTCTCAGCCACGATGAAGGTGAGGACCCCGATCTCCTCTTCGCTGGGGTAAATACACTTCACCCTGCTGGAGTGGACCAGCTCGTAGTTCTGCATCTTCACTGCAGGTGGCGACAAAGACCAACTTACTAAAACCCACAGGAGAAGGGCTAAGGGCGATCTTCTCACCCACAACTCTGAAGTACTGGTCAAACAGTCCCACGTTGACACTCTGCAGGTCACTGAGCTTCATGGCCAGGCAGTAGGACATGATGAGGTCTGGGTGTCTCTGGTCACATTGACTCCATTCCCACACTGCTGGAAGGCAAAGAGAACACACAGTGTGGACGGTAGAACACTTCAATGTCAACACGAGATAAGGGAATGGAGGAATTTAGAGATAAACAAATGGTGTGGTACCAGCCTTGTGGCAAGCTCCACACAGACAATCACACTAGCTAGGCCCTAAGTGCCAGTGTTCCATTATTGAACTGCTTTTGTAAAGGAAATAGACGAGCCGTGACATTTTGCTCTGCATGCTGGGAGGCCACAGTCATCACTTTATAAATGAGAACTTGCATTGAAAAAACAAGACATAGGTATTGTTTGCCTCCCTGTATTGTTAACAGTATGTTGATGTCAAGGTCTTCTGAAAACAACCTTTTGATGGTTTGGGCCTGATTCACATCAGGAATTTGCACAATGGTTTTGGATTTTATGACCACCAACAGCATTCCATGATGGTACTCTCCTGATAATGTCCCATTCATACAGTTTCTTATTGTTAAGTGCAGCAGCTATATTGTATTGTATGTAGAATTGAGATGCCTGAATAAATTGATTGGAAAAGTTCAGTCATAGTATCACCTTCATATTATTATATATGACAGGGACTATTCTAAACCCAGACTATAGGCAGGGGTGATAAAGGGAGTGTAAATCACATTTAACACATATGCTTTTCCTAAACTCATATCCCCTTTGAAATGACTTGAGAAGGACTTTCAATATGATCAGAACATTTGGAAAAATGTAATTCCCACTTGTTTGATTGGGAGCAAAGAAGTACTGCCTTCTGTGTTTCACAAATAAATCAGAAGAAGCATTGGTCCCTCACACATTATCCCAATTAATCCAAGAAATGTATGTAAATTATATTTATTTTACATTTAATTGTCAGTCATTAAGAAGCCCATATACTGGTCCTACATTTAACAGAAATTTCCAAATAGCAAGTACTGTAAGGAATCTTTATTAGCCTTTAATTGTATTAGTCTGGTTGTTGAGCTAGTTCCAAGTTCCAAGAGCTAGTTCCATTCTCCTGCCAACAGGCAGCTTCCTCTGTGTGGGGGATGGGTTTGCTCTGAGTGGATGTTGGAGGAGGGGAGATTAGAATGTCAGTAGCTGTGAAATATAAGCTTTAAAGTAATGCATTTCCCTGCTTTTCTGTAAAAGGCAATGGTGTAAATAATGAATATTTAAACTGCTCTCATAAATCTAATTACGGAAATCATCAACAAACATACTTAGACAAAATGTGGTCTTGCTAACACTACTCAAGAATTTGGGGTGGTCCAGACGCTTCGTCCTCATGTCCAGAGTCCTGAAATGATATGAAACCATTACATTTCTAGTAGGAACGGTACTGCTATATTTGTTGCTTTTTATGTTATTTTTTACACATCCATTTCTCAGCTATTTTCTAAATGTCTGATTCTCTAGTGTGCTTCTACTGAAGTTTCCTTCACCAGCTGTGGGTGAAGCAAGTGGAGCTCATAGGGATTCAAGTACAAACTGGAATACTTACACCAAAGGGCTCTACAAATGCTTGGGAGCGACTATACAGGGGGTTAGGAATGGACACCAGGGCTGGTTTGCCTCCTCTGGAAGAAGCATCCTCACCTTCATTCTATCATTTGGGGAAAATGACACATTAAGATAATGTTTGTTTTTCCATGGGTATTTTTTTTTCATTTGTATTTAGTGTAATAAAGAAGCTTTTTACCCTGAAGTAGTGGAAGCAGAAGACATCATTCTTGTGTTTAAAGACATAGTACCCTATTCCAGTGATGATGCAGATAATCAGCAGAGAAACCAGAATGGAAGATGCAGTGGCACCAGCAGAATGTGGTTGGCTCAAAACTATGATACACCTGGAAAAAACATGGTGAGATTTGAGCTTGCCTGAGGGATCCACTGGGTTTGACTAGTAGAAGTAGATAAACATGTTTTTGGAGTAGATCAGATTTGAATTCACTCACTGGTACAGGTGGGGCTCGTAGCGGCCCTTCAATGATATGTATTATACCATTGGATGCTGGGATATCCCAAGCTAATAATAGCCTCTTGTTCACAAGCTTCACTGCTTGGGAATCCTGAAAAAAAAGCCAGCTGAGCTTGATGATGTATGATAATCTAAGACCAGTTTGGAGGGCAACAGTTTGCAGATATTTGTATTATTGAACTGATGACACTGATCCTGTGTGAAGGTCTGGCTTCATAATGACCTTGGTGATTGTGGTATTTACAACCACTGAGATGTTATACCCCAGACGGGAAGGGATAACTCCTTGATGCTTCAGGTCATCGTAAAAGTGGATGCTGTTATTGGTGGTAATATGGTACTCCATGTCTCTCCCTGATAATGTCTGGATATATATTTACAAGAAAATGTGTTATTTGTCTTCACCAACATTGTAAATGTTATTTATTTATTTTAGCCCTTCTCACCTCATTTTCTGAAAATCCAGAATTGTGTGGTACAAAGACTGTTGCATATGATGAACTGGTTGTCATGAAATTCAATAAATTCTGTCCCTCTGTTGACTGTGCATACATCAGTAACATCTACAGTTGAGAGAAAGAAATCCATAAAATGCAAGGAAAATGATTAGATGTCACTGGAATGTAGACACAGATACATTATGGTCAGGTCATGAATTGGCTTTGACCTTCATGTATACTTGCAGTGTTAGTGTAAATTCATATTAGAATAGTTGTCCCATGCAAAATATTAGCATATACTTACTTTGTAAAATAAAGAATAATTTGAGTTAGTTGCTATAACACTGGACATGTCCCCATTGCAAAAATCTCAATTTCCAACATAACCACTTCTGCACACACAGGAGACATCTGTAAAAAAAGAGTTGGTTCAACAATCTATTTAATCATAAATACATAATTTATTAAAAGCATGTTGTTGTTTTACCTGTCATCCGATAACAATAAGCATCATATTTGCTGCTGGTGTCTATAGGCTCTTTGTACAGGACAATGCCAACATGGTTGTCACCACATTAATGGAGGGAAACCTGGTTGGATACCCAACCTTTTTCCCGTCTATCCATCCAGCAAAACACAAGTGCATTCCAAGCTGGAAACAGAATTTGTCATATCAAGACAAGACTCACATTACTAACAAAAATATGTCAGTCTGGCTGAACTTAAACAAAATCCAAATCCATTCCATGATTTAGGTTGAATGTTGGAAGAATAATTATTTTAGTATTTTAGGGATGACCTGTTGAGCATCAGACATCTGTGAGAAGGTAGCCAGTGTGGCCTCCTCTGCCTCGCAGGCTGCTCCTGCCTCGGTGTAATTCATCTTGTACTTTCCAGCAGGTGAGCGCAGGTGGAACACTCCAGCAGTGTTACCTAATACATTGTGAAGTGAGTACAATATATTTTACAGGGTTTACCAGCAATGTGTTAGATCAAAACACCTTTACATTTTTCATATTGAAAGCATTAGAAACTATTGACTGCCATAGCCCACTGACTTGACCATCTCCTACCGTGAAAGTGAAGGTCCTTGCAAGTTGCCTTGGGATCACAGCCTCCATTGTCATAGAGACAGCGGTCAACAGGAGGAACCAACTTCTCCAGGCACTGGATCCCGTTCCCCACGTAACCTGGGAGACACTCGCATTTCCTCTCATTCTGACAAAATGCCATACATACAAAGAATATCACTTAATAAACAGGTTGTAACATAAACCATGCTCTTACCCTCTTCAAAAACACATTTGTGATTTGATGATAGATTATAACAGTAACAGTCCACAGTACATATAACTAAAATACCCTTTTCACACCATTTGACTTACACCTTCCAAGGAAGGATCGCACCACTTGAAGAGGAAGCTACAATGGCTTCAGTGGCTATCATGTGGCCTCATCACTGAGGATAACACCTAGGGTTAACTCTGACTGTCCGTTTGTCTTGCTTTTTGCTAACAAATGTTCAGGGTTGTTAAGGTGAGGGTAGGTATATAGAGGATGGGTCACCACAACTTGTTGTTTCATATGCAGTCTCCCTACACTGCTTTGTAATTAATGTAATTGAACTTGGAGGTTTGTGTAACATAAGACTTAAATTTAATTTCTTACGGTATTTTATTGCTTTGGTTCAGGTATAATTTCATCATCCACAATAACTCCTAGAATCATTTTTGTGTAACCCTGGAAACCCACTATTCCCACTAGTAGACCTGAGATTAGACCAGAAAATGAGAATGACTTACAGGACCTGTGAACTGGCATTCTGCAAAATCACTGCAGCCTCCATTGGTCTCCTCCACGCATCTGTTGATGGGGCTGCAGGAAAAGCCATCACCAGAGTAACCGGCTTGGCAGGAGCAGTTCACAGTGACACCTGTCTGTGAACAGTTTGCATGCTGGTGGCAACCTCCATTGTACTCCCCACACATATCAGGAGCTGTCAGACCAATGACAAAAACAGGGAAATAGTCAAGATACCTCCACCTTCCAACCCACAAATCCTGATTGGTACATGCCGGCAACCCACCAGTGCAGTTTCTACCATCCCCAATATACTGGGATTCACACTGACAGGCATTGTCAGGTAGGCACACAGCATTGGGATGGCACTCAGGGGAGCAGACAGGCTTCTTTTCTAATCACAGACAGGAAATGGCATGTTTGATTGACATTAGACACAAGAATGAGGCAGTCCGTTTCCGAGACAAAGATTAAAACGTTTTCTTTGACTCTTTTGTACAGTTTCTGATAGTAAAGTTGCATCAGTAGATTTGTACCCATCTTCAGCTGACATGTGTCTCCCATCCAGCCTTCCTCACAGGCACAGCTCCCCTCACCCTGCCATTCCATCATCACAGCGCCCATGCTCGGCACATCTGCACGCTACAACAGACACATGTCCCCCCCTGCAGTTATTCCACTACACCCATAACTTAGTGCTCATCTAGTGATTGCCTCAACAAAGTCAGATACCATGTTTTTTTGTGTTAAGCCTAAGTTATTGACTTAACAGACCAAACATTAGTAAATGAAACATGAGTACACTTTGACAGTTTTCAGTAGGACGGTGAACCTGTGCAGTTAGGCCCGTAGTGTTGGTTGGCACACAACTCGCAGGCTGTGCCTCTGAAGCCATCATGGCACTGGCAGGTTCCCTTCCCCAACACGCCATCATTGCAATTTCCATTGTTACCACAAGGGGCCTCTAAACCACCAGGGCAGACTGAAACAAAATGGTATCCCGGTAGTGAAAGAGTATGTTCACTAACTGTGTAGCAGAGGCCAATGAGCAACATTTGACAAGAATGTTGTCTACACCTGAACCTCACCTTGACAGTCTCTCCCATAGTGGTTCTTGCAGCAGCGTGGGGTCCATGACTTGGTCTGACACACCCTCTTACAACCGATGTTGCGATGTAAAAAATGGTCAGGGGTGTAAAAGCCATGAAATACATGAGATTGCCTGGGGAATGACATGAGGTACATGTTGTGTGAGCAGGTATCGGTCTTGCCCTGCAGGAGAAGAAAATCGGTAGAAAATGACTAAACATCTAAAAATAGTCTGCTATCTCACAACCTGTGAATTCTGATTTATTTTCAATACTAAATGTATTTTTTAGGTAAGTCTTTTTTAGGTAAGTCTTACCAGGTCAGCAGTCCCATACGGACACCAACTTGGAACAATACAGCTCCCACAGCGGCCCTGGTACAACATACATCTATGTTTCACAAAAGCTTAAACTTTACTGCCAATCATACACAAACATAACAATGACTCACATTAAGATATAAGTCAATAAAATGTTGTAATATTAAAATGTTCTTGAATACTCACAAAAACAATCCTGTTTTCAAGACCATCACAGTGAGCACCCAAACCAGGCGGTTCCAAAAGCTGGTCAATACCATAAGCAATACCAACATCAAACTGCATGAACCGATCGATGACTGTTGTCATTAATGATCACGTTGCCCTAAGAGACAGAGACCATAAACCTTTAGTTGTCAAGCTGCAGTCTGTAAAACACCTGCACCTGCAGCAAATTTACCACAACTACAAAGTTTTTTGTCACAGCTGAATGAGATTTTTGACCCATGCATTGTCCGGTAGGAGGCATATGACCCTGGCTGACTCACATCCATAAGCTGAAACATTATAGAAAAAACATATTATTGGTTGGATGCTTTTAGTATTTTTTATTTAGAAACAAAGGAAGCAGAAGAAGCCTTACCCTGACGTTGCGGATGATGTGGGCCTTGATGGAGGCGACCAGCTGGTCTCTGTGGTCCTCACTGTACAGCCAGCGCTGCCTGTCCTCTGACAGGGCGCTTAGAGCAGCATCAGATGGCCATAACATAGTGAAGGGCTGGTGGATGGTGTTCTGTAACAGGCTCATTAGGTTGGCATCCTAATGCACCACACACACACACACACACAAATATACAATGACTTACTTATAATTACATTGCAATTACAATTTATGTACAACATTTTGTATTCATGTAACTGCATATATAATACCCTGATTATAACATTATGGACTTTGGGGGAGGTTAATCTCATCAATATTCGAATATGAATGTCCTTAATTTAGACGTTTCCCTGGGATTGCATGTATTTACTAACAAATCATTACCTTGGTATTTAAATCTAACATAATCTTATGCCTTTTTTCCATCATGCTGATAGGTTAGCTTCTGAGTCATTGCAGTGGTGAAAGGTTTCCACATATTACACATCATAGCAGTTATTATTACTTATCCTCCTCACTGTACCTGAATGAGTTTGCTGAACTTTGTGTATCCATATACTTTCGCCGACTCGAAATGAATCTGAAATTTGCAGGAAATGATATTACTTCACCAAGTCTGAGACACTTTGTTGTTGATAAGCTCAACTTGGATGGATTTGTACCTTTGTTGATAGGTATGGTTTATCTTTCAATTCATACGGAGTGAGGACTTTGTCAATATAGTGAATCACACCATCGGCAGTGGTCAAATCACTGGTGACAATTTGTGTGTCTCCATTAATGTACACTGTGCCCTGGGAAGAGGAGGAAGAGGAGGGGGGTAGAGTGAAGAGTGGTATCTGATCTTGAATTCCAATACGGTTTACTGCTGTGAGAAAGATAGACACACCTCCTTGACACTGAAGGTGAGCTGGTGACCAGATACAGCCACAGCTTTGCTGGTGGTCTTTAGGTGTCCAACATCAGAGTCTCACAGGAAATGATGTGGTATCTCCCCAAGTCTGACGATCGTCCCTGTTTTATCCAGAGACTCGACTGCCCAGAGAGAGAGAAGCCACACCCTGTCAAACATGGAGGCCAGGCAAACGGGTAAGAAGAAGCAGAAACACAAACGTCTGTTTTACCTCTGTGTTGCTGAGATTCATCAGTGGCACGAACACTGTGAAGGGTCCATCCCGAAATAGGTTGATTGAATCAGATATCTAAAATCAGAAGTAACAGCATGCTGAGCAGGCAGTTGGTCTGATCAAGTCATCATATAAATCGTCATGGATACTCACGGGTAGTGCAAAACGAAACCAGGCTGCTTCTGGGCGGCGAAATAATTCCTGCATTACTATGTCAGAAGTTTTTGTTTGTTAACTTTGATACACGCTGTCAGCATTGTCTTATTTCTGATTTATTTATCTAGTAATCTAATAAATTCAACTGTTGGGACAATGTTCTTTTGTCATCGAATCAAATGAAAGGTTGGGGAGGGATTCATGTTCACCGATGATAACCCTGTTCAGCACATTCAAACGTCCTCATCCATACTTTCGTGACACTTTAGTGATCACGTCGAGGGACACTATCCATGCCGCACTCACAGTTCTGGTGCTTCCTCGGCAGTCAAAGCCATCTCCCACATGGCCTCCCATGCAGGAGCAGTTCCTCTCACCTTGCCCCATGTACAAACACCTGGCATATTTACTACATCCTCCATTGTTCTGTAGAGGAGGTACAGATGTAGTTCTGATGTGACACACCATACAGAGAGGTTTGAGACTTATGGTTTAACATACATACAAGTAAAACATTGATGGACACTTACAGTTTCGCACGGGTTAATTGGTAAGCAATATTTTCCATTTCCTGAATAGCCATGCAAACAGTTACAGGCCACCTGAAAGACAACGTTTTTTTGAAATTATTTATACCAGGATGTGATACTGGCACAGCCAGAACCTGAGCTACTAGATTACCAATCTCTCTGTCTGATGCTTAGATGAGAACATGGGCAGACAGTCTCAGGTCTCAGGCTACGTGACTGTTTAACTTAGCTGAGAACAGTGATACATGGGTTATGAGAGAGAAAACAACTTACTAAATTTGGGCCTGTTTTGATGCATTCAGCACTCTCGCTACAGCCACCATTGTCAACTCGACAGCGGTCAATCTCTGAAAACTCACAAAAATTCATTTATCTTCAAGAGGTACAATACCGTATGTTAACCATGAATGTCTTGGTCTGTGATTGTAACTGTTTGGGATTTACAATTGTTTGGTTTAATTAAACATAACATTAATTAACTTTATTAAAAAATGTAACTTATTTTGTGTATCATGGAACAGGCAAGCACACCTGACGTTATCTGTTGTAACATACCTAAGCAGATGACTCCATCTCCTGTGTATCCCTCTTTGCAAGTACAAGTTCTTTCTCCAGGTACAGTATCAGTGCAATTGGCAAACATAGAGCAGCCTCCATTGGCAGTAGCACACAGACTTGTCTCTGTACAAGACATTACAAAGTATTATATGTTTATATGTTGGTGTATTTCCATATGGTGTAAAGGAACGTCATCTTGTGGGAGTGTTATACAGGAGTTAATCTCTGAAGTTTTACATTAGGCTACACATACAAAAATCTAAATGGAAAGTATTCCTACTTTGGCAGAAGGTTCCATTTCCCTCAAAGCCGGCGACGCAGGTGCAGGAGGGAGTGGCTCCCACACCCTCAGAAATGCAGCTTAAAGAAATAGTACTAATGATAGAGTACAACTTGTTCCTCACAGTTAAACACTTACTTTGCATTCTCATCACAGGCACCTCCACAAGCATCAGCCACAATTTCTAAAAAGAGAATGGTAGACAGCACCATAAATGTTTTTTAAAAGAATGGCTTTTTATCTATGTCATGTCTGCCATGTTTTACCTAACAGTTACTAAGTAAATATCTTACGTCGTGGATTGTCCAGAAACATACCCACAGAGCAATTGACTCCTTTCCAGCCTGTAGCACAGACATCTTCCATTGCCTTCCAATCCATCCAAACACTTCCCATGGGAAACAACTGCACTCTACAAATTGATGTTAAGGATTTTCATTGTAGCTACTGTTTTAACAGTGGGCTGCAGGTATTCCGCCAAACCAGTCAACAAATGAATATCCATCCACAGATTAAGCCTGATGTAAGAAAAGGCAACTCTCACAAATACCTATCTTGTTTTCTTTCTTTTTAATTCTTATTTAAACATAGAGACAGATTAGTTAGGATTGCTGTGGCAAGACAGATATCATGATATCGTGTGTTTCAAATCTGAAGTTTTCATGAGCCTCAGTGATTACTCCTACCTGACTTGCAGTCTTTCCCATATCTGCCTGGCTCACAGGTCTCGCAGGCTGTGCCATGAAACCCTTCGCTGCACAAGCACTCTCCGCTGCCAAAGTTGCCGTCCTTGCACTTGCCATTGTTTGAGCACCAGTTCTCCAACTCTCCTGGGCATTTGAAACAGTCATGCCCGAAGTATCCTGGGCAGCATAAATTATCCTGTACCAACAGGTTAACAACATTCAGATCTGTACAATAGCATGGCCAACATGATTGGAAGCTGGACAGTTCTTGGACTAAGAATGTACTGTTCTGGAATTATGCCCCTAAATCCCTTTTGCGAGCAGAGTAAATATTGCTTGCGGTGTTGCTTTAGACAAAATACTATAGAATCTGTGTAATTCAGGAAAACTTACCTCAGACACCTTGGAGCAGTCTATCACACACCCTTGGACAGATGTGTATCTGGAGCCAACTTTCTTCCTGTACTTGCAGTTTGGTCTCATATTCTTGGGGAAACTACTCGTCATCTATAATTCAGTCAAAAAGGATCAGTCATAATATGTTAAGAACATAGTAAACCATAGCACATGACAGATGTATGCAATAGCGTTAGGATATATGAGTATTGTCTTACTGGCTTATATGAGGTGTAACATTCAGGTTTGTATCACAGCTTGTACACCTCCCCTTGGAACAAAATCAAGTAAAATCAAGATAGTTAACATAAACATTTCCGTGTATCATCATCATGAATTGCATGAGGAATCAATTCCGATTTCCCATGAATAGGTTAATGAACACCATAACTCACCCTGCCTTTAAAGATGAAGAAGAAGATTTCTTACCACATCGGTTTTGTGAACCTGTAAAACCTGGGGGATTACCATGACAACACCATCTCTTGTCTCATAAAGGTTCCATCTAGAGGAACGTCGTTGGCCAACGTCTAGAGGAGGTGGAAAAGCAGTTACCATCGGGCAAAAGTTGTTTAAATGTTAATCTAAAGAGAGGGCAAGTAATGATTAATACCTGGTTTTTACTGTTAGAATGAAACATGATTTGGTAAGACTTCCCAAGGGTGGTGGTTTTCAACATCCCATCATGCACATGGTCTGGGAACAGTCGGTCATTAAAAATGATGTGGTATTAAATACTTCTTCATCCTGTTGAGAGAAAACAAGATTATCTGTAGTATAAAAGTAAATGACAAGCATTTAATTGCACAGCCAATTACCTATTGGCCTGCTACCATGTCCCACTATTGTATTTTCTCTTGTCATACCACTACATACCAGTTGAGTCTGATTTGATTTGCTGATATATTGTTTGATGGCATCATCGTGGGGTATTAGAAGAGTATAGTCAGTTGATTTGATCATCTGAGTCAAGTTGTAGAGACTGCAAGAAGGAGGAGGAAACAATATCAATCCCAGTTCAGATGTTTCAGATTGTGTTTGATAGGAGGAACAGTTCTTACCACTGCAGCCTGTCTGAAAAGGCTGAGGGTGGGGGTTGTTGTTGAGAAACTCCATCAGATCAAGGGGGTGGTGGAGGTGTGTGCTGCTGCCAAGGGAGGGGATGAGCACCTAAACACCCATTTGAGAATATTTCAATAGTTGTATGCTACTGCAAGCAAAATAGTTTGGCATTGACTACTGTACATAACAGTTGAATACATATATTTAGAGAAGCTTGGAAGAATTATTAGGATATATCATTTACAGGACACTGACGTATACATAAAAAGCAATTACAGTGTGTCAATGATGATTCGTAAAAATGTTATACCCTAAACCAGCGATTACAAGGAAACTACGTATCAATCCTGTGAATGTATCGTTCACTGCAGGGAGGTTACGCGTCACAATCTTTGCATTCTGTATCAAGATTTGCTGTAATGTCAGAAAAAAGCACAAACATCACCACAAATGAAAAGTCACATTTAAAAGGTTGTTTCTCACACCATTAATGGCTTGTGTAATTAAATAAAAATCATCAAAACTTTTACCTACATCACTTATGTTTTTAGCTCCCATCAGTTCCTGAATTTAGGGTCGGAAGTTTCATGTTGACTTGTTGGTCTAAGTCCTCAATGGAAAATATACCCTTTAGTATGTGTGCTCTGATGAAGGGGAAAAAAGCAAACAAACATTAGGAGGCCAACATTTATTGCTACGACCAGCAAATCCAAATCATTGCGATTTTGTACTTGTTCAAAAAGGGACCATGTCCAACTTCAAAGGTCTCCTATGACAGTGAGAGGGGTTCAATTACCTTACAAGTAAGGAAGCTTATAAACGATCAGACCAAAAGGATTTCACCTCTGTGGTTAGATTTGCAATCTGCTTTGTCGGTAGGTATTAATGCAGTGATGTTGCCACTTAGGTCATGTCGGCGTTCCTCTAAGAACAGGAGAAGATATTGAATACATAAATTTAACTAATTGAATCTTTTGTTTAAATAGGCGATGATTGAGTATAAGAATGTTAGAGCTACATACCACAAATAAACCTGTAGAATGCATACATTTCCCTGTTCATCTCCACCTCCTGTAACATAAATAATAATCTAAAAGTACCAATAATCAAACAAAAGCAAGAGCTGCTAGAAAGGTTTATAAATATGTAAGTGCCAGAATAAGGAAGACTAAAAATAGTCATTTGAAAACAAATCCAGAATTTGACCTCTAGGATATTTCCATAGCAGAAGATGCGTCCATCTCCACCATAACCATCAGGACAGGTACAGGTTGTGACTTCCTTCTCCTCCAGATGTACATTTAGCCTGACATGGGGACAAGCAGGACAGAGTGGATCTCAACTACCGTCAAACAAAATAGCGGTGAGCAAGAACACAGTGTAGAATATTACATGTGAACAGGTAAATGGCCCAAATAGGAATACAGCTTTCGTATTTGACTGTAGCCAAGGACATATGTAGAATTGAAAAACAATGTTGTGCAAATCAAGTAATGGCAGCCTCCGTTTTCCAGGCTAGGGGTGATTAAGTCACAAATGATCCCATCTTCCATGTATCCTGTCTTACAGGTACATTCATTCTAGGAAAAGCAGGAAGGGAGTTAGACATGAACAGGCAGGTCTCATAAAGAAGAGACTTGGTGTGTAACATTTACATAAATGATACACATTCTAAGGGTCAGGATAACTGTTAAATCATTTAGTTCTGATTTAGTGGAAGGGTTTAGTGTGAGAGCCATTGGTGATTCAGTACCTGTCCTGGGCCAATAGACTCACAGTCTGCATTTGGATGACAGCCACCATGACTTGACATCAGGCAGCTGTCCACCTCACTGCAGAGCAGCCCATCCCTGTCCAGCCCTCGTTACACACACACGATGCGTTCCCTGGACCTGCATGGACACAATGGGCCTGGAGGGATATATCAAGACTCAAGTTGAAATAACATCTTACATCAGGTATATCTATTCTCTATGAGGCGATGAATATACAGTATTGTATATGTTCATATAAAACCTCATCCAATGACAATATCATTTCTTATGAATAAATTGAATGACCAGTTCCCAGTACAGTGTGACACAGCTGATTCAACTGAATGGTCGTTATCAAGCTTCTAAAGGCCATTCATTTAAATCAGGTGTGTTGGAGCAGGGAAACATTGAAAACATACAGGACAGTGGGGCCCTGAGGACCACGGTTGAAGACCGGTGTCTTAGAATCATTCTTGATGAAGGAGTTCCTCTGATGAGGTTAATCTGAGTCCGCGAGGTTGACACCTTCTCCAGTCTTACGTTGTATCACAGCCCCCTCGGTCAGGCAGCAAACAGGGTTTGACAGCTGTGCAGTCTTGTCCGTCACCTTGGTATCCGACATGCAAATACAACCTATCACACAGGAGATACAGTGTGGGAAAAACACTCGAAAAGAGATCCAAAATCCCCCCCTCAACCATGAAGTCAGAAACCATAGTGCCAACTAACCAATACATAGGCAAGGTTGATGTACTATTGTGCTGGTGCCACTGCTGCATGGCTTTACAATGTATTTTAATCACATATAAGATGCAATTTAAGGATTGCCAATATAGAATACCTGTGACAGTTGATAGAACCTTACAACATTAAAGAACATTTTCTACTTAAAGGAGCTGTTTTCTGAGAGAACACTGACATTGTACCGCTGTACTCGCAGGATGCATGGAGATGACATAAATATGACGAGCCATCTGAGTTGCAGAGCCCGCCTGTTAAATCACAGTAGTCCCCAGAGAAGTATTTCTGACACGTGTTCAGCTTGCAGACCCCCAAACTGCCGAGTCTGTTGTCACACACTCCTCGAAGACAGCGACAGTCTAGTCACAGTAAAAACAACAAGAGGTTACATCTCAGCAGCAATAACCTGCATGAAACATGGCACATACTTAGAAAGACTCAAGGCATTCTTCAGTTCGCTTTTTTAGATCAATGAAGCCAGTGGATATACAGTCTATCTTTCCACCCAAGGTGTATTACACTGTAATGTAATTATCTAAAATATTTTGTATCAAGTAAAACCATCTCTATTTAATACTTTATGCATTTAGATTCAAATTTGATGACGTAAATAGTCTGGCAGTGGAGGTAAGGGAGAGAGAGAGATGAGCTAAAGAAATCACATTCAGATTCCGTTATTAGTAATTTACTCAAAGTTCAAACGACACTTGTGATGTCTTATTATGTTGTAACCGCACCACTAGTTGGCGCTGTGCCGCCCATGATACAATGACTTGATGTTGGTCACGCTTTCAAATGATGCTTCAGTAAACGATTACAGTTCAAGCCATAAGGACGTGTCCGTTGTTTTCGCATTAACTAGGTACTCTGAAGTGGAAACCACGAATACATAACACAACTGGACTCACCCTTGTCACAGTTTTCACATGCTATCAGATTTGAGCAGATGTGACATGCACACCCATGAAGCTTGATCACAGATACACGAGCCGTTCCCATGGATACTGTCGGAACACTAGAAGAAATGTCCCTCTTTCACATCACATGTATAAATATTAAACTGTTAAAATACGAACCTCAGTAGCCTATGTACTGAATGGGAAAATAGTTTCACCATTCTTCTGAGAAACCATACATTCAACTATGTATAGAGAAAAAACTTAACACAAGTCTAAAGGACTGTATGTACAGAAAGGGTTAGAAAATATTTCTTACTTTCCCGTTGCCATGACATGGAGTCTGGAAACCCCGATGCATGGTTTACAGTCAGGGCCGTAGAAGCCCTTGCAAAATTCAGCCCTCTGAAACAATACAACGTTTACTCAATTTCCCAGTATTGCCAAGTGTGTATAAAACAGTACAAGCAGTATAGTAGAGTATGGTCCACCATTTGAGTTGTGCTGCAGTATTTGGACGCAGCCCTTGCTCATTGAGGGATTCGTTCAGAGGTTGGTAATCACAGTTCATATGGCGTGGCTATGGCACAAGGCATAGTAACGACCAATAAGTACATAACAGGCAAACACTAAAATGTAATCTCTTTTAAAATGACAGATATACTGATAAAAGCTATCTGGCATGGTCTGTTACATAATGACTTAAATAAGAAATAGTGTATTTTACCAGTTCGGTGCTGCCTTCTGGACACTGGGGTCTCATAGAGGTACACTGCAGCGGACACATTGGCCCTGGAGACACCGGAGTTTATCTTAATCTAGCCACCATTGGGACATTTCGTGGAAAACCATTTCAGATATATCTTTAAATAAATGACGTATTTAAGGTAACTGAACAGGTAGAGTATATAGGACTCTTCACATCAATGTCCTTAGTCTAGGTTAACATGTGATGGAAAATGTACATATTTGTTTTTCCACCTACCAGAGTGATCCTGGTCTCATGATATCACATCTGTTAGGCAGGATTGGGACTATGGAGGCCGGTACCAGCAAATCATCTACTATGTGAATAATACCATTAGAGGCAATAATATTGGTTGTCTTAAGAGAGGCACCCTTATCACCCAATAAGATCTTCCCTGTAAGAAAGGAAACACAATTGTGTAAATAGGCATTTTGAATTGTGACTTGAATTGAAGTCACATTTGTATGACATCCAGCAATGAACTCCCAAAACCATTTCATGAGAACTCTACGGGTATTATTTTTATGTTACTTTTTTATTTGGAGATGACAATGAGCCTTTTTGTATAAACCTAATGTTGACATTTACTGTTCTGTACTGACAGTTACTGTTCTCCCTGTTCAATCCTGCTATGGCGGAGCAATTTTCCCTCAGGCATCAAAAAGTGTTGTCAAATCTACTATAGTCATAGTGTGTGGATTAGTCAGCAATACACCTACTTCTGTGTACAGAACATTATTGTAAAGAGCTACCAATCAAAGGACTTACATCACTGGAGGTAGTGATTTGTAGGACCTGATTGGCCATGGTCTGAATCTGAGGCATGAAGGCCAGCTGCTCCACTGTGAGCTAAAAGAGAAAGTAACATCACCTAAATACATGACTAGAAAATGAATAGAATAATGGTGGTATTGTGAGACTCAATTCAAATTGCCAAGATGAACACCAAGACCCTTACTGAAGCCTTGGAAAACATGTGGTGTTTTAGGAGTTCTTGAAGCTTGTGCTTGGCCTAAAGAACAGGTTTAAGTATTCTGTTAGTCTTTTTCTTCTTTAGCATATCATATACAGAATTCAAATGCTGACCTTTAAGGGATATAAACCTCACTGTTCCCAGCCTCAGTCTCTGGAAGGCTGTTGGCCAGCCTCTAATCTTAGCCCCTTTTACACAGTTCCAGGTGAGATTGTGGTTGTTTATAGTATTTGCTGCCTCACAGTTCTGTATAAAAGGGGTCATTGGGGGTTATAATAAGGTAAAAGGGGCTATAGTAGAGACTGGTCCACAGACTGGGAAACAGTGAGGTTTGTAATACTACTCACATCTGTCAGCATGTACATGATCCTTTCATCTCTAAAACCTGTTGATAGCTTGGTCGGTGGGGACAAACACAGTCAGAGGCCCTGGGCCTCTCAGTGGCAAAGGAGCTCCACAGTTCTACAGAGGGAAAAACAGGTATACATGTGTGCATACTTTCAAGCACAATCAATTACAAATCATGATTTGGACATTCCAACCAGCATACAGTGTTCCATGATTGTAAACTCACATCAACCAGTGAAAGAAATCTGTTGTATTTGTTATCCTTTCCCAGAATGTCCCGAATTGTCTTGTCGGCATGCTGCAGACCATAGAAGTCCGGTCATTAACTCATACAACTGTGGTGACATCCTGTTATATGCTCAGTATGATTGGAGGAGCAGCAGCTTTGTGTGATCTCACCTGCTCATCCCTTGGAGAGACGTATATCGGCTTGTCAATAATGTGGATGATCCCATTGGCTGCTGGGATATTTTCTTGTACGACTGTGTACAGTCTGTTTGGAACTTCCAATAGGAGAAATTGCTGAGAAGAGAGTAAGCATACCATTTTCAGATGACACCACGTAACAGCAACCTTTAGAGAATCTCAGAAGGCAGTTTTACCTTATTAGCTTTGAGCATGACAGAAAATCCAGCAGCTGTTTGAAAGGTGAGACCTTTCATGTCTTTGTAAAGGTGTTGACCGTGGATGAGATGGGCTTCGCAAATCAATGTTTCATCAACACCCTATGGATAAACATCCAATATTAAAACAGACACCAGTGACTCACAGCCAAGTTGTACTGTCAGTGTTATTCTCAGGTTGTCAACCATCAACGTTTTAGCTTACAGTTAACGGCTCTTTGAGAAGAGGAATGAATGCTGTGAAAGGCCCACGTTGGCGGAGGGTCAAGGGACAGCCTTTCTCTAGAAGACAGAAAGACCAGTCAATCCAATTTCCATCTAACAATTGTTGTGGAATTTGATTATGGGAAACAGTGCAGCCTTGTAAAGTCAGGAGTAGGCCCAAGATGGCCGACCAGATGGGACTACGCAGTCACTAAGAGGAACAAAGTGTGCCAGACTGGTTGTCGCTGGGACAAGTAGGGGATGGGAGTATCTCAATTGGGAAGATTGAAAGAGAGATAGTCCAGCTGGGGATTGATTAAAAAGTGACACAAATTTCCTGTTGTGAAGGCTCTTCTCCGTGATTCATTAAAGCTAGGGTACAACACAACCTTATGTACGCAGGGCCCATTCTCTTCTAGTGTATTTAAACAGGGTGAAGTGTCATCCAAGGCCAAAAAACCTATTGTTGACGAATTCAGGCTTCCAATAAGAGGGGAATGATTAATATCCCCACCAGTTCGTTCGTGCAATGTCTTCTCACAAAGGGCCTACTAAGGTGACGTGCTCATATCCAGGGAGGGGCTGGTAGTTTTGCTCATTTAAGAGTACATACGGTTGAGTTTTTGCATGGATAAGTTGTCTTCCAACATCTGTATGTGAGTGACACTGTGATCGCTGAATAAACACCAAGTTAAAGTTACTTTCAACTACTGGTCCTCGTCTGAGTTTCTTAAACTTCAACAAGAAGCCGTTTTATCCTCCAATACAGTCTATGAGGTTTGCACGGACACTCCCTAAAACACAGTGAATCTTTAAAATAACTCAAAATTAACAACGAAGAGGAAGTAGACGTATCATGTTAAAACTGTAAACCAAATTACCAAACATTATGATGGTCCCAGAGAGCTTTCCATGGTGTAATCCTTCATCGTTATCGTTCAACTGCACCACCCTGTCCAGCAGGTTGCCATAACAATATAATCCATCACCAACCTTCCCAGGGTCACAAATGCATCTTAAAAATACATAAAGGACCCATCAAGATGTCATCTTCCATGCATCATCAACCAACACCTCACAGGGAATTGTGCACATTGTGTTTTAACTGGCTTGTATTGATTTACCATACATGTGTTTATCAAGAGGCGTGTAACTATTTGTCCCTTTTTGTACACGTCTTGCTTGTGTTCCTCTGTGCGTGTAGGGAGGACAAACCTGTGGCGTCCATCCAGTGCTGTCACACAGCGGGCTGTCCAGTCACATGTGTGGTCTGAACAGACTGACCTTCGAGTACAGCCCTTGTAAGGACGGGACCCCTCCATCCCACTCATACACACGCAGCTGGACTGGAAGAGTGGGCACAGCAGGAAAAGTAGGAGCGTAAGTCATCACCTAAATGTGACTGATCAATTCTTATGCCGTAGGTGTCAGTGAGGGTCGATCTCTGAGTGCACAGTGGGATGTATCTCACCTTGCCTGGGCCTTTGTAGACACAGATGGTGGAGTCGGCAAGACAGCCTCCGTTGCCTTTGGAACACGGGTCGACGGGAAGACATCTTTGTCCGTCTCCTTCGAAACCGATTTTACACCTGCAGTGAAAATTTGTGCCCCCCCAAATAGGAGCACTCTGCATCCAGGTGACATTTGTTTGGAGAGCATACACCTGCCAGATACAGATACAATGCCATTCAGAAATCAACCGAATCATCTTAGTTTACTGTACAGGAAATATCTCCTTCCTCATTTGGCTGCCCTGCTAATAAGTTCAAGTTGGCTCCATCTTTTTATTTACATGATGAATATTATCTGCTCTTCTTTACCTTCACAAGTGTGTCCAACCTTCTTGAATCCAGGCAGACATTCACACACGGCCATGTATCCCACATCCTTACAGTAGGAATATGAAGTACAGTGTGTACAGTAGGAAGATACTGTGGAGAATAAAGTGAATTACTTGTGAATTCAAGCAACCGTAATTGTGTGTTCACAAATTATACCTCATTGTCAACTGTGGTTGAAAAGGTTTGGAAATTACATTGTAACTGGGTAACTTACCTTGTTCACAGTTGAGTCCTGAGTAAGGTGGTTGACAGTAGCATTCTCCATTTCCATCTGGTCCATTGTTACATTCTCCATGCACACAGTTGCACTCTGTATCAAGTACACATTGTCAAGTTAGGATAGCTGGTATTCGACTTAAAATGTCTTGATTGTACAAATATAATAGACAACACATATTAACATAATACAACCTCAAGTATCGATTCATGTGAGTGAGTATGCTAACACCACATACGTTTTTTACAGTCATTTCCATATGCATTCTCATCGGTGCACTCCTGACAAGCAGACCCAGAAAAACCTTCCTAAGGGACACAATTTAACTTATTTGTAATTCTGTATTTATTTTATCACCGGTGGAAATAGTGTTTAAAGTACTTGTGCAATATTTATTGTACTTATGTCAAGGCAAACTTCAAACACAACTCATCAGGACAGAGAAAGGCATATTACCATCGTACCGACTATTCAATCTATATCAGACACACTTAAAGAGATCATCTCCAATACTCACCTGGCACACACACGTCCCGTTGCCTGTAACTCCATCCATACAAGTGCCGTGCCAGTTACAAGGATTACCAGACCAGATGGGGCATGCTACAGTGACACAGAGACACAAAGACATCATCACCAAATTCACAAACATTTATTTACAGAAATCGAATACAGATCACTAGAAGGAGCCACATCAATGCTAGACTACAAAAATCCTATGCCCAAGCTTGTTAACATTTTACGGACCCACACATCGGGCCTGGGTGGCGTCCTACTCACGTAAACACAGATGGCCCCAGAAGCCTGGGCAGCATCTACGCTCATTGATTGTCGTCATACACTCATGTGTACAGCCAGACAGCTCCACATCATGTCCACCTATATCCATTACGTAGCTGAAAATATGAATGGCAGGAAAGGACACTAACTTTTCCATTCACAATCAACCACATCCCTATTTCAAAGCACACATTCCAATTCGGCTCATTGGCGAACACATATTTTTGCCCTTGGCAAGTGTTTGCTGGGATAAGGGGATGGGACAGGGGAGATTACCTGCAGTTAGCAATCCCAAAGCCTGTCATGGTCTTCCTGTATCCCCAGGGGCACTGCACCGCAGGAGAGGCAGCACAGGAGGTACAGGGGGTGAAGTGAGGGACAGGCTGAGGTACATCACAGCGATTTTTGGAGACAAGCTGGAGTGGACAGGTAGGATAGTACATCAGTCATGGGTCACTTAGCAAACAATATTTATATGTCTTATGCACAAGGATGTTAAGGGCTATGGAACCTGCACATGTAAATGAGTAATTGAAGTGGAAAGTACTCATCCTTCCGGATCAATCGATACAAAAGAGAAAAGATTTGATGAAATGTTAATAGTTTGCAATGTACAAATTCTGATTGAGCAATCTTTAATTCGGATGAATGTGTGTGTGTGTTTGCTTTCTCAAGATCAGTAATACTGCACAAAATAGTTGATTGTTAAATCAAAAGCATTCAATCAAAACAGACCCAGCAAAAAATATACATATTGCTTACCTGTTGTTGGAAACTACATGACACCATTAGTCCAAGAATGAGGAGGTTCATTATGGTTGTTCTCATAGTGCAGGGTGTTAAGCTTTTTCCAAACTTCTCTCACATATAAAAAAGAAAAAAGCGTCAAAGGATCCTCCCTCGGTACCCTTATCTCCTATCCCCGGAGAGGCCAGAGAGTAGAAACTCCCCAAATACCTTCCTCAATTCTGCATTCTGTTTCCTAACCTGACCACACAAAAGTTGCAGACCGTTCCTAGTTTAATGTGGCAAATGCTGTGGTTATATTGAACAGAATCAATACGCACACAATGGTTCAAGTGGAGAGAAAAGATTGTGAGAAAATATATTTCCCTAAGGAAAGACCCCCTCCCAAATCCCCTTCTATGATTGAATGGATATCCTTGGCTGTCAGCTGACTGAGCTGTCAAATTCAGCAGAATCTCTAAAAGCTAATCAACGATCACAAAACAACTACCAGCAGATAGTCAGACCTTAAAACTACCAGGTATACTTGACTGAAACAAGTTGCAGAGGCATTGTGCTTTAAATAATGGTTAGTGTGTCCTATATATTTGTTTTTAAGTCACAGTGCCAATCTATCTGGGGGGTCCAGGGACACAAGAGGAAACCGTGAATCTTTTCAGAACACCTGATCCTCTGTCAACTTGGTGTTCCTGGTCACACAATGCTGCCTCATCTTTTCCACACTCATTTCCTTTCATTGTACTCTTTTGATTTAGGCCGACAGTTTGGACTGAAGTGATGAGAGAAAGTGATTCTAGTTTAGCTAGAATTATGTTTCCCCACAAATGGTATTATAAAAAATCCACCTCTGAGAAGATACAATATTTACATGATCTGTCTGTACGCTTTAAATTCTTTAAATCCAAAGGCTTTTGTTCTTTTCAGCCTCAACAGATACAAACTGACATTTTTCCCAGACACTCTACAAGGCAGAGTATATTATTCACAACAAAACAAAGCCCATAACCTGATATAAGGGCAGTGACCAACCTACCACATTAGATACTGAAGGTCCAATGTAGACATCCAAACTATGGTACTGTTGTCAGGCTAATGAGTTCAACACAACAGTCACAGGGCCATGTACAGACACAACGCCATAACTTTCATTATGACTGTGTGAGAGTCCATGAGTTTGACATGCCACCAGGACAGGATGCTACTGATTTAGGCCAGAAATAGCGAACCAGCAGCACCTATGGACAACCTCCTGAGTTAAGTATGATGCTTCAGTCCAGAGGAAGTTTGGGACAAAAAGCATCATGCTCTGGAAGGAATTACATTATAATTAGCACTATTAATAAGATCACAGATAACACATATCAGTTATCATACTATATGTATATAATCCCTGCCCTAGAATATCTAGTAATCAACTGAATACATTTATCTTTACCTAACCTTAACCCTGCTGAACATTTTATTTGTGGGCATAACATACAGGTGATCGTCATATAATTAGAATATTCTATTTTTTAATGCAGATTTCAATTTCCAACAGGACTTGCCACCTGCACACGGTGCCAACCTGGTTTAAGGACCATGGTATCCCTGTTTGTAATTGGCCAGCAAACTCGCCTGACCTTAACCCCATCGAAAATCTATGGGGTATTGTGAAGAGGAAGATGGGATTTCCTTAGTTGTCAGTTATAATAATAAAAAATAAAAAATAAAAAAACATTTTAAATATATCAGTCTGTGTGTAATGAATGAATATAATATACACGTCTCACTTTTTGAATGGAATTAGTGAAATAAATCAACTTTTTGATGATATTTTAATAATATGAGCAGCAACTGTATTTGTTTTCTTCAAGAGGGTAAGGAAATACTGTTAGCGTAAGAAAGGGGAGAATTGTAATTTTCTAATCTCCGCCTCTGGATGCTTGACTGTTCCCCTTCATGGACTAGAAAGCTCTGTAGGAATGTAAACAGGTAAAACAGGGCTCCCTCCAAATTATAATACAACATTACGCTGTTTTAGTCTCATGGAGGATAAGATGTGAATCCTGTGAACTTTCACACAATCACTTCAATCTTCTTTTGATCCTTTTAACTGATCATCCATTTTGTTCCGTCTTTGTAAATACTACCGTTGTAAAATGAAAACATTTTAGTAGGATTCATTCCCAATCGTTGGTGCAATCGTTGGTGCAAAAATTGGAGCAATCCTTTGAATTGTGGGTAAGCTGATGTCACCCTGTGAGTTGGTCAGATGGAGGTTTGTAGCAGGCAGCTCAGAGCAATAACAGCAAGGTAGAAGGTCAGTTCCACAGTGCCACACATGCAGCTCCAAACTGCTCTGTGTTCCAGTGTTTCATGTTTTTAGTATCATTAAAAAAACATTACAGTTTGGGGGTAAATACAGACAACACAACAAGTTTGTTTAACACATAATTGTGGAATTTTATATTAATATAAAACAGAAGCAGCAAAATATTCTGTGCAAGGATACAATACGATGGCAATCCCTTCAGGACCTGACAGAAACCAGACAATGAGGGTGTTTTGTAACCATGCCAGTTCCCCTCTGTCTGAGAAACAGGATCAAATATTGCTGACTGCCTACCAAGGGAGCACCCTAAGGACAATTCACTTCTGCTGAGCAAGAACTTTTTTTTTCTTACCAGTTTAAAGTGCATATTCAATTCCTAAAAATAGATGAGTGATGAGTATGTTGTGATGAGGCGTTATCATTATGTAAACGACTGAAAAGTGGTTGCTTTCCCATTTTTTCCCCAACTTGAAAAATAAACCTGTGCAGAAACTAAATGGTACAAGGATGTACAAAATACAGATGACAAATAATACTGTTCAAATTCAGACGTCATCAAAAATTGGTTCAAGACAGTCAACAATTCTTTCATCCAAAACATTAATAAAATAGTTCACATAATTTACATGATAGTTATACTGTCTCATCATAATGTGACAACACATTCAACAGAAAAACATGCATATTAACAAAGCAGATTGTGCACAGCAGCAGTATATTTATCTATAGGTAGCCAAGTAGACAATCTGTGGAAGAAGAAGCCATAGCTAACTAATAAATATCAAACTCATGTGGACTATTCTATACAAATTCCCAGGATGCATTATAAGAACATAAAAAGTCGATGTATTTCAAATGTGTCTGTGAGGAGAGGAATCTTTGGGCACATTCTTTATATCCCTGTCTCTTTGTAAATGTGCTTTAGAGCCAGCCAGCCAGTTGATGAAGCCAGCAGCCAGCAACTGGTCAGTCAGCTGATCAACCAGCCATTCAGTCAACCAGTCAGCTCCACAGGGAGCTCCCTGCTACAGAGCGCCTCCCACTGGCGGGCCAGGAGACAGATGAGTCTCTCTCTGCTGTCTGCCCCTGGAACATAGATACACCACTGTACCTCACTCTCTGCCCCGCATACAGCCCCTCCCCTCTCCCCCAGCTCCTCCCCTCCAAAGTGGTCCATGGTCAGGTGGCAGAGCAGGTCAGGACCGGGCACATCGTCAAACACCAGGGTCAGCGCTTGTGGGTATGTCTGGTAACCCATCAGAACCCGGTCCAGGTCCCGGATCCTGCGGGCGTCGGTTAGCTGGTACTTGTCCCTAGACGGGGGTTCCTTGGCAAAGTCTGGCAGCGGATAGCTGATGTAATCTTCGTCCAGCAGAAAGACATCTGTGCTGGTGAGGATGAGGGTTTTGGGCTGGAGGAGAGGCTGCTGGTTTGGAGGTGACCCTGGGGGGAACGGACCGGTGCCCGTGGTCTGGACCTGGAAAACCAGCACGTAGAGCAGGATATTGAAGGAGCACAAGGCACCAGCCGGACTCTTCCTCTCAGCCACGATGAAGGTGAGGTCCCCGATCTCCTCTTCGCTGGGGTAAATAAACTTCACCCTGCTGGAGTGGACCAGCTCGTAGTTCTGCATCTTCCCTGCAGGTGGCGACAAAAAGAACTTACTGAAACCCACAGGAGAAGGGCCATTCCCAATACATCCCCTTACCCCTTCCCCTTACCCCTGCCCCTTGGTTTTGCGCGTTCGCGTGAGACCTAGTGGTGTCCCAATACTCTTTTTGAGCTAGGGGTAGGGCTAAAGGCCTAATTATGCTTCTGCGTTTTTCGAAAAACGCAGAGGAGGGAACGCCCTCGTCTCGACCAACAAGACCAGGGGAGGGGAACGTCCGACCTGCGGGCCATATGCAGCCCGAAAAATCATTTGGTCCAGCCCGCCATGGCATTGCAGTGCAGGCACCATATTATTAGGTGCATTATTCGTTGGCAGCAGCACTATTTTAATATGTGGAAGAGGACCGTGGAGGCGCTCAGCGTTGCGTTCTTGCAAATCAAGCCCCAATACGTTGTTGGTTTGGGCTAAACCCGTAATGTTTACAACGTCTGGCTCCGCGCCTGATTAATACTCGGATCGATAAGCAGTCTCTAAAATGGTAGCAATATAAAAACATATACGATCCCTTTCCGTAATCATAATAACCCCCCAGAAATGTTCACTGCACACCCAGTCAAAGCAGGCTGCCCTTCCAGCTAGCATCACAAACATCACCAAAGAGATCGAAGCAGTTTTTACAATTCATATTTCAGCTAAACAGTACATGTAAATCGGCATTTGAATTCAAATGTGACGAGAAATGGGCAGTGTAGTCGCTGAAACTGTACATATTTTATTGATGAAACGGCTCATTTGTAAATTTGCTCCGAGTATTCGATAACCTATAGCTAGCATCGCAGTGCAGCGCCACCTACTCTTCTGGCGGTGAATTGTTTTCAGCACGCACAGCCTACGGAGAACTATAATGGAAGTCTATCCGTGTGTATCCGTGCGTATCCGTGAGCCCGCCCACCCGAAAACGGAGACGCAGAAGCATATTGAGGCCTTAAGACGAAGGGGTATACACCCCTTGAAACCAAGTGAGATCGAGACCTTACTTGAAACCAAGGGGTATGCGAATACTGCGCGACCGGCAACAATGGCGGCCAGATCATCCCGAGAGTCCGATAAATGATATATTTGCGGCTTAATTAATTGATATTTTTTTTTATTAAAGTCTTGTTTTGTGCTATACACAGTCCTGCACATATATATTTGCAACCATTTTCCTAATTGAAACGTTTCTAAAAATCGCTAGTTTGCTACGATAATGTTACGGTGTTAATTTGCACAACAGTCCCGCATTTCTCTTACTAGGATGTCTACAGTTTTAAGTAAACTCCATTAGCAGCGAATTTCGTTTGAAATCAGTGCATAATACCACGTCCTTTGGAGATGTCGTTACGTGCTAGATGATGTACACGTAACCAAGTGTCGTCCCAATTCCTAGGGCTATGTAGCCCTTACCCCTCGGTTTCGAGGGCCAAGGGGAAAACCAAGGGGAAGGGGGAATGGGAAGGGGTAAGGGGATGTATTGGGATTGGCCCTAAGACTTCCTTCTAAATAAAACGTATTTTCACCCTTGATATATTTATCCGGAGTACCTGTGCTTTTGTTCCCAAACTGAGTGTAGAAGTCTTGTTCGGAGGGCTCAGGGGAAGGAGCTTTCTCTAGTAGAGACAGCACCGTCATCAGCTGCTGGAGGAAGTGGTGGGTGCCGTAGCTGTCTCGAGTCAGACAGCAGAGGATGTGGTCAGCTGAAGAACCTGAAGACACCAGAACAAGCCGTTAAACCAGAGAGAACAGGTCCACACTAGGAGAGCTCGACATCAAGGCCTATGAAACAAACTGGATACACGCATGTGTGCCTTGTGGAAGACTGGGGTTGTGTCCCTATTCCTAATGAAATGCCCAAATATCTAAATAAACTCTCAAAGTAGGGGTCATAAGTCAGATTGATGTAAGTGACCAGACCCAGTAGATCTTCTCACCCACAACTCTGAAGTACTGGTCGAACAGTCCCACGTTGACACTCTGCAGGTCACTGAGCTTCATGGCCAGGCAGTAGGACATGATGAGGTCTGGGTGTCTCTGGTCACATTGACTCCAGTCCCACACTGCTGGAAGGCAAAGAGAACACACAGTGTGGACGGTAGAACACTTCAATGTCAACACGAGATAAGGGAATGGTGGAATTTAGAGATAAACAGATGGTGTGGTACCAGCCTTGTGGCAAGCTCCACACAGACAATCACACTAGCTAGGCCCTAAGTGCCAGTGTTCCATTATGGAACTGCTTTTGTAAAGGAAATAGACGAGCCGTGACATTTTGCTCTGCATGCTGGGAGGCCACAGTCATCACTTTATAAATGAGAACTTGCATTGACCAATCAAATTGACCAAAGTGTTTCTTACATAGTTGGTCAGAGAGAGCAGCCGCCGAGTCGTCCAGGAGGAAGTAAAGGGCTTTAGTCGACAGCATGACACAGGAAGTCACTTCGACGTCTGGGGATTTGTAGAACACCACAGACAACCACGAGATGTGCTTCAGCTCCTCGTTCTCGACCTGCACATGGGACACACGGAAACACAAGAGCCCTCTGACTTCCCACACCAAAGCTCTGCTTTAGATATCCACATTTGTCGGGTATGTGTACCGTACATTGCCTTCGAAAACACTTGATGGCGGATCGATTCAGATTCAGATTGGGGGCGTGTGGGTATGTGTTCGGTTCTGTGGTCAGCGTGAAGGATGTGTACCTCTCCGATGTTGTTGTGGAAAAACTCGAGTAGCTTGTGGCCCTGGAGTCCAGAGAATAGAGTCAGGGCTGGGGACAATGTTAGATGAGAGGGACACTGGTTCTCCTCTGACAGCTTCTGGATCAGAGGGTCGTTGGGGTAGACCAGGGACAGGGTCAGATGGGGCCTCTGGACACCCTCTGGGACACTGAGAGACACAAACACACATTTGAAAAATGCAACCGTTTGCGAAGAGACCTGGTACTTCTGATATTCTCAAGTAGGACAAATTCTAAACGCTTTTCATGGATTGATTTACACGGTGACACGTACCTGTTCAGGGACACCCTCTGACTGGCCTTGGTGGGGGTGGAGGCAGGGTGGCGGCCGCTGGAGCGCAGGCCGTGTTTCGTCTGAAAAAAGGCCACGGTCTTGACGTCCCTCAGGGCGGAGCGCAGCTGGCTGAGCTGCGTCTGGAACAGGAGCTTGTCGTGCGCCAGAGGGAAGACGGCGGCGACTCCCTGCGGGCCGACCAGGAGCTCCAGCACATGACTGTCCCTGTAGCGATGACCCCGGTGGGAGCACCCAACCGAGCAGCCCTGCTGGGGGTTCAGTGTGGGGTGGAGCAGGACCGAGGCCAGGGGCACGCGGGTCAGCTTGCTGTCGGAGGAGCGCTGGACGGCCCCCGGCCCCTCCAGACCACCCTTCCTGGCTGCAAAGTCCACCTTCAGCACACACAGGTGCCGTGGGGTCAGGAAGAGTACACAGGGGACACTGCGGGGGTCTTTCCCCATCTGGGCAGGTGCGAGGTGGGAGAGGATGTCTGCCTGTAAGGGGTTCTCACTGCTGCGGTCCTGGTTGCTCTGCAGCCCAGGGGCCATCGTCTCCGGGTCTAACAGGTGGGCTGCGTAGCCGCCGTGGACGTAGTCGCTGTCGTCGAGCTCCCAGGAATTCAACAGCTGACGCAGGAAAGACGAGGGGGTGGCGGGACCGTTGTGGACCTCTGAGGGAAGCGGCGTGAACGTGCAAATGTCCGAGTAGATCTCTTTCAAACTCTGGGCGCCGGAGAAGAAGTGCCACTGTGTGTCTCTCATCTTCACCCTCAAGCTGAGACAGGTGTCTGGTATGTCAAACTGGGCAGCCTCTATGTCTGAATATGGCACGAAACAGTCAGTCACCAGACTGTCAGTGAAGAGCTTCAGGTCCTGAGGGGGATCCTTAGACGGGGCCTGCAGCACCACCAGCAGCCTGTCTGTCAGAACCACACAGACCGAACACTGCTCTACAACTTCACCGACTCGGACACAGTGGCACCACGTCACCTGGGTGATGCGGACCACCTCGGTGGCGCCATCGTGGGGTTCGTCCTCAGGGGGAGCGCCAAGAGAGGACCCGGAACAGCCGGAGCCTTCCTCCACTTCCCCCAGCCCCATCTCAAAGTAGCCGTCCCCAGAGCTGGGGCTGGGGCTGCTTAGCTCAGTCCCCTCCCCACCGGGGAGAGCCTCCCCCCTCTGCTTGGACCCCCTCCTCTCCTTCTTCTGCTCCCACAGCGCGGTGGCGATGCGGCAGCCGAGCTGGGTCACGTAGTCCTGGTTGGAGGTGGTATAGGACTGCAAGTGGGGGGGGAGGACTGGTGTGATGTCGCAGGTTTCCGCCAGGTTTCTGTCCTCGGCACAACAGCAGCAGCTGAAGGAGGCGAACCACAACCATGTCAAGAGACTACAGAGAAGTTCGGGGAATTAGCACTCCCCGCAGGCAATCACTGAACACCACTGGTCTCCATTTTGATGTATTGCCACAAAAAAAATTATAAAAGCGAAATTGTAGAATGTTTGAATCACTTCTTAAAATTATTATTACAAACCTGCTGCTCCCAAACCTATTCTGCTGGTTGCTGGAAATTTCACATGACTGCTGGCTCATCAGCTAGAGTAGAAATGTTCATGTATGTACAGAACAGAAACAATCAGTAACCACTTTCTCATATGTAATTATTCACTAAATGTAGTTAGTGGAGTCTTAAGATACCTGCAGTTTGTCCTCACAAGACAAATTGGTTACATTATAGCATCTCTGGGTAAGTGCATGATCCACAGGAGTCAATATCTTTTGGGTAACAAAGGCTTCTTCTTTACATTTCATTGCTAAAACCAAGAGAGAGAAAATGGGGGTCTGAAAAGTGATTAATGACACACCACTTCCGAATGTACTGGTTTTGTGCAATGAAAGAAGAAGGTGTATTATAATATCAACTCATGGCAGTGCATTAGTGGAAGGTGTTTAGTTAGTTTAGTGGGAACAGTAGTTCATTCCGTGAGAAAGGCAATCCAAGATCCCCTCAAATCCATTTGTTATGGAAATATGCCATTTAGAGGAACGCACACATGCCAACTCAAAGAAGAGGGCTTGCAAGTTGAGACAGAGTTAAGGAGGCTGACTGAACCACGTAGGTGAGTCCAGTGAGCGTGGGAGCGAGTGTGTAAGAGTGTACGTGTGTGTCAGTGAGCAAGTCAGTGAGTGAGTGTGTAAGCGAGCGAGTGGGGGAGCATGCAGCAGCAGACGCAGCAGAGGTAGTTCCAGCAGGCCCCGCCCCTCCCAGCAGGCCCCGCCCCTCCCAGCAGCCTGATACATACATGATTACCTTGGCTGGAGCTGGCTGGCTGGGCGAGGGAGGGAGAGCAGGGAGCTGCAGAGTGAGAGGAGGGCGGGAGGGCTCCGCTGCCAGACGGCCTGGCCTCCTCACCGGTCTGACAACAGAGATCACCAAGCACAGCTTTAAAGCACCATATTTAAAAAGATCCCCTTTTACCCCCAACAAAGCAGCTAATGCACAAGCAGCTTCACAGAGCTGAGGTACTTACTCTTGGCTTAGATATCCATTTGATCAATTGATGTTACATATTCTTACTTTGACTACGGATACACATTTTACTAGCCGATGAAATACAGTATATAACTGCAGCTAAATAGAAAGGCAAATAGAGGTAGTATTAGTATGTGATTCCAAGTCAGCTATGCTCTGTACTGTCTATCAGGACAATTCTGCAAATGGCCACAATAGGGACTAGTAACCCGATGCACAGGTTGAGGAAGAGCATTCACCACATAAAAAAAAACGAACATTGTTCACTATGCACAAATGATGAAAAAGTTCAGCCAACACTAGTCTTTTTTAGGATTGTTTAGCATTAGGACCCAGAACCTTGTTTGTAGAGTCATAACGATCAAGATAATAAGTAGCTGTGCTTGGATTTTAACTCAATCTTTTACTGATTAGATGTACACAACAGAAAGTTCCTTGTGGACTAGTTTTCTAACAGCGCACGTCTACCTTCTTTTCGGTGTTTGCCATTCTTTCCTTGGCCTCCTTGGCTTTCTGAATGGCTTTCAACACCTCCACGGTGTCCAGCTCTTTCTCTGTCGGTGCAGTGCAGTCCAAGCATACCTACGTGTGCAAGGGGAACTACATTATCACTTAGCACTGACTGAAGCTCATCATTTTAATTTGAACACAGTTGCTTCAATGTTATCTAGGAGTGGTGGCTGGGAACCTGACACAAGAGGCAAGTCTTTGTGGATACGTTCAGTGTTCTGAGGCAGAGACAGAACAACTAAGGAGTGTCTACGGTTCTGGAAGGACCAGAGATACAGGACCGAGCCCAGGCCCTGGTGGTTCTACTGTACCTCTGAAGCACGGTCCCAGAACTGGGCCAGAACCTTCGTCCTGTAGTCTGGGATGATGCACATGGGATTGTTGGTCAGGCTGAGCTTCTCCAAACATGGGAGGGCTCCAATGTTCCTGATCTCTTCCAGCTGAGAAATAAATGTGTATGTTTGTTTTTGTTGTTTTATTTGCTAGGTAGAAAGGGAGATTCTTAATTTTTGTATAGATCTTTTTTTCTTTCTCTTTTTTTTCTTTTTCTACCTGTCCCAATTTGTTGCCACTTAGATCCAAGTTTACAAGGGAGTAGAGTTTACTGAGTCCCACAAGACTGTCTAGTTGGTTTCCTGCCAGGTTCAAGGTCTTGATGTTCCCAAGCTTTGTATGGACCCCCTCCAGAACGGTTAGCTTATTGTAAGATAAGTCCAGGTGAATGAGGTTGTACAAGTGCTGGGGAAAAAAAACATTCACAACATTAGAACATATATTAAATTATTCCTTACCATTTGAATGCCGTTTTAGTGTTTGATACATTGATGCCGTATAGGGAGGAATTGTGAATTATGGAGGAATCATGATTTACACCATGAGAATAAAATACGTACTTGAAGGTTCTCCACAATAGAGAGACTGTTGTAACTGAGGTCCAAGAATTCAACTTTTGGTATCAGTTTCTAAGGGGGGAAATTTATTAAATTAAAAGAAATGACTCTACAAAGAGCACATTCCACTCCTTTATCTACAAACAGCCTCTGAAAAGGTCACCAGAAAAACCATCAAAATATGTCATGTCGGTGGCAGTGTGTTTCTCACCACTGAATCATCGATGCGACTTATGTGATTGTGGCTCATGTCCAGGGTGGTGAGGGTCTTCCATGCTGGGATGAGGGCAGTTACTGGACAGTCCGTCTCCACCTCGTCAGCTTCCCACTGAGGGAACTCAAATGCCTCCGGCACCAGGATGTCCTGCTCAGACACACAACACAGATAGAGGCATCATTGAGGCGTGGAGCAAATGCATAGGAACAGGAAACAACAGTCAGGGAACCTTTAATGCTGTCTTGATATGTGTGGGGAGAAGATGATGTGTATGTCATTTGTATATCACAGACAACCCAGCATCGTGCGGAACCACAGTTTCTCTAGGTCTAGGACAAACAAAGGCAGTTAATGTTGTACCGTCATTGTTTCCGCTGAATGGTGGATGCTCATGGTGGCCAAGGTGGACTTCAAGGAAGGCAGTCCATTGATCTGCTTTGAACTGCATTCACTTATCTTTAAAGATAAATTCACAATTCAAGAAAGAAAATGGATATGTATAAGTACTATTTTTGAGTATTACCTTCAAGATGTGTTGTTCATATGTGCGTCTTCCTACCTCAATCTGTACAAGTGCTTTGAAGATGGAGAGGTCAAAGGTCAAGGAGTGCTCTTGGATATTACTGGATCCCACTTCCCCTCTCGTTCCTGTAATCTGAAAATAAAGAGTAGAGGTCAAACTTGCACTCATCCATCCCTTTCTACAGGAACGCAGCAACAGGAAAGAGTCTTTACCTTAAGATATTTAAGCCGGCAAGTGAAGTCCAGTATATGCCCCAGGTCTGCCTTGGCATCTCCATTGGAGCAGGTTGGCTTGGCCAGCCTCAGCTGTTGTGTGATGGCATAGAGCTGTAGGGGCTGCAGGGTGAACACCTCCCCAGCCACAAGCAGATGCTCTCCTGAGGAACAACATTCACATTCAGCCCCTCACAAGCATGTCCATCCCAAGAGAACTTATTGATTATCACCATTACAATTTAAAAATAATAATAATTAACTTATGGTCTACTGATTCAGACTTGGGTTTAAAATAACGTTATAAAGACACAAACCTTTGTGGAATAAGTCTTCTGCCAGGGCAGCTGTGATTCCATTTATTTCCTGAGTAACAAAAAAAAGGTTTTGAAATGCATTGATATTCTAATTCTATTCTACTTTTAACAAAATTGTCTCTGTGGCTTTTTAAAGACTGTGCCCTAAGTCATTTTACTTGTCATCAGTTGTCACAAGACAAGCTTTGGGCTAATGGTTAACTATTTGAATTAACTGCTCAGTGTATGGAAAACAAGTAATTGCTGAACACTTGAGGAGACCAAAGGGCAAGTTACACCCGGATACTTACATATTGGTGGAAATGCAAAAAACAGGACAGGACCTTAGGGGCAGCTATAGGAAATCTAACGAGCACTGTTTGTAGGTAGACTTCAAGTTCCTTCTGCCTCTTCTCTACCAGGCTCTTTGAATTTTTACCAATCATTTTTTTGGGTGGTAGTAGGTGTTTGTCAACCTTCTTCTCAGCTGTCAGCTTGAGTAGAAACACACGAAAAACAAACGCATGACATGATAGATGTGCAGAATTATACCATAATTCCTAGATATGGATTACAATTTGACTGTCTGAGCTCAGATGAAGTGCATCGCTGGATTGAGATCAAACGTTGCTAAATCGTTAGCTCCTTTGTCACTTACTTTCTCGTGCAAATCATGGAAGTCACTGTAGCGATGCTTTACGGTCCATTTGTGGTCTCTATCAATTACCTCAATGATGTACACCTGCAAAAGCATGAAACAACGTAGGTTTAGAAAATATTAGAATGTTCTACGATGTAGAGTAGCTTCTTTGAAATATGGATTGTAGCTTCTATAAAATGTGGATTATGTAACGTTAGTCAAACGATGGCTGTGCTTTTGCATGTCAATCTCATTCGTTAGCTAGCTAGCAACACAGGCTAACGTTAGCTAAAATAGTGTACTGCACAGTAGCGTGGCCATAAAATAAGAAATAAAATACATTATTTGGACTGCATCTTGTAAATATGTTTTAGGGAACATTATCCTTGCTAGCTGTACATCAAGTGTGTGGCAGTTACAATATACTGCGGAGACAAGCTGCAGTAGAGGACTAGTCGTGCCTAGCACTAAAAAGCCATTGCATTGCTAGTCTACTGTACCACACTAGCCTACACAAGCAACACATTTGTAGTGATGGGTTCAAGTTATCTACACGACTCTACGTTAGATGTTTACGTTAGCACTGACTGTTTTTATGGCAAACTAGTCAAAACAAAAATACGTTTCTTATGTGGCGACGCTAGCTAGATAGCAGCCAGCTAATAGCTAGCATGAAAAATAGCTAGCTAATAAACGTACGGTATAATTTTCAACAAGTTCCGATCCAACGATGAAGACTTTTCTCTCAACATCCTCGAAGGTGACAGATTCCATGTTGATACAGCGAAAGCTAGCAGACACGCTAGCTGTATATATTCTCCTAAATTAAGATTGAAGCTAGCCAGCAGCACAGCTAGTCTAGCTATCTAAGGTAAGGATGCCTTATGAATGTGATAGCCAGCAGCTAGCTGACTCCTTTTTTCTCCATCTTTGTTGTTGTGACGGCTTGCTGATGCTAGCCAAGTCTTCTGTCACTGTGTGACAGTTTCGGTGTGACAGTGATTGAATCCTCAAACCTGTATTAAAAAACTAAATGATCTCGTTCTATGACCATCACTAAAACGGCATCATGTTATCAATCAACGTAATTATTAAAGACAGAATAAATCAAAGGTAAAAGGAAACGTGGTGGTGTTAATAAGTGACAGATGGCATGATGAGCACGTAGCTATAATAAGGGAGATGTAGATTCACGTAATCACACGAGATGGCAATAAATACATCAAACGTACAACTTTGTTTGGGACTGTGATGATGGAAAATGTAGCCTATCTATTTGTATCAACAACCAACTACGAATATCGATGTCTTCCAATTGCTTAAATATTAACTTCACACAGTAAGCTAAATTGAGTCCAACACTGTAAAGCTTCGTTGGACTAAGAAAGGATGGAATGGTCCATTCTTGATTGGATAACTTAATCTTATTACTGAACGATTGTACTGGCTATTTTCATGTATATTAATTTATAAGTAAAATGATGGTGTTTAAAAAATGTTTCAACCATGTGTAATTTACAATAATTTGTCTCAAATATATCTAAAGCTTCACAGCAAGCCTGCAAAATGAAACACCCCTAAGTGTCCTTGGAAGTCGAACGGTCCGAGTGTTTATAAACCAAGTGCACTGCATAGAGACATGAACTGTTTAACTGTCACACTTGTGAGACACAAGACATTAATAGGTAGGCTATATAGACAGACAGTAAACTATCAAATCTAAAGCAGGAAACCCACCCGCTTATTTAAAACGATTTGGCTTAACTGAACTCATCCAGTTTTAATAGTTTAAGTAAAACAACTAGGAGAAAAGGGTGTGACTGTCAGTGCTGACACTGTAGCTACAGTCGCGAGCAGTCAAGCTGCTGAGAGAGGCACACCACCAGGCTATGTACTATCTAAAGCCCGTGGTAAAGAAAAAGTCAGAGAGGATAGTAAAAAGGTAGGCTTTTAGGGGTATTCGTGTGGTGAACCACGATATACAAACCCCAAGAAAGCATTATTTGTTCCCTCGCTACTGTCTGCAGCAGAGAAGATAATGTGAAGAGCTTCAAAGAAAGCAAGTAGCTGCAAGCCAATGCTTTTCGAAGAAGATATGTGTGGCAAGAGCTTGTGCCAATGGCCGGTCTATAATAATGGACCTGCCGTCCTCAAAGACCAACTGAAGGATGACTTAAAGAGGGACAGTAACCGTTGGTACAAGTGCGGAAGGAGACAAGGGTATCGGGGGAAAAGAGGACGGGTCAGCGGACACCATCCTCAGTTCCAAAGAAAAAAACGACCCCGTCCATCAGGCTTGGTGATGTCACTGCGTCCTGTCAACATCAAAGGCAGGAGAGCACCAGGTATGAGGGCCCCAAGAAACACGAACCAATTTTTAATGCACGAAAAATACCAGATGATGCATATGCGTTCAGACTCCGTTGGCACTGATAGTGGGTCGGACTGTGAAATGGATTTTACTGACATGGATTCATATCTTGGCGTACTGGAGAACGCTAGGGGCGCACTGCTCGACAGTCCAGATCTCTTTCCACAAGATCCAATCCGGTTCTTCCCTCGGCAAATGGCAAAGCGCCAACAATTTCCATTCTTCACTTTTGGAGAGCTTTACCAAGAGGAGAGTATGCCGTACTTTCCATCTGAGGACGATGTCATACAAAGCGAAGATTTCATGCAAAAGGACTTCATTGACTTTTGTGACACATTTCGTGGGACCGAACACGTAGCCTATGGACCATGATTGTAAATTTGACAGTGTTTACAATGTAGGCTACGTATAAAAAAACATGTATGGAACAAAGGTACTATTGTCAAATTAGACACATTTTAAGTATTCAATATAGTCCATATTTTCTATTACCGCTATGGACATATAAAGAGCTGTTGGTAATGTAATGCTACATTGGAGGGCTGTGGTGGGAGTGAGACCTATCCGCCAATCACATTGAGGGGGATTATCCCTATTGCTTAATTCTGTCATTGCCTTTACTGTACGATGAAAAATAAATGACCGATTCATTATAAACGTGTTTCTGACTATATTATTGTATCTGCAATACATAAGGCTACATTGTTTACACTTTCTAGTAGACAATGGGAACGTCTGTGGAATTATTTATAGTCACAATGTAAATCTGGGTTAGTATGCCACATATCATGTTTCAGTTTAGCCAATCTTGACACACGTATGTGATTAAAACAATGAACAGAAAGGGAATAGTAATTGTAGCAAACAAATGTAAACTATTCAATGTGATCAACAAATAGCTTTACTTGATTTTAGGTGTCCGGATTTTTGCATGCAGGTTAAGGGAATGGATTTTTTACAAAATCTCTATTCGCACAACTCATAAAACATTGCTTTATCACCAGCCTAGTATACTGCACGCCTAAATGGCACGTAAATGAACCTCATAGTGTGCGCAGAAAGCGCGTCTGTCTGTTGTGGGATAATTAGGCATGCTCATATAGGCTAGAGACATTTTTTGTCTGGATAAATGATTGCTGGTATCCACAATATGGCGCAGTTTAAACGGATAAAGTATACAAGTGTTGCCCTATTTTACACAAGGCTGCTGTCTCTGTCCCTCGGTTTCTGTTAACACCCAGCTGAAAGGATCATTGTCCTGGCCTGTATTAAAAGAGGAGTGGAGGAGGAGGGAGAGGGGGAGGGGGAGGAGGAGGAGGGGGAGGAGGGGGTTTCTTCTGCGTTTTAGGTCTGGGATGTTTTTGTTTCACACATTAGAGGCAATGTCGACTTTGAGCATTTGACTTTTAAGCCATAACAATATACTGCCCTACAACATGACAAGAAATGCTGTATCTATAGCCTTCTATCTATTCAGTAGACCACACTAGAGGGCTGATCCTCTTGTTACATGGAAATGAGGAGCTACGTTAAGTATGTAGTCCTAATAATGCTACCATCTTGTCTGCACTACAGATACCACCACTGAGAACAGTGAAGGTTTACCTCATCTTGAATCCTAATGCGGATTGTGGATAATTTAATAACGTTACCTGGCTGTATATAGGCATAACTTGTAAAAGCACTGTTCTAATGTTTTTGTCTGGTCATCCAAAACTTGGTTTATGGTATTACAACAACCGTTAACTTGCCAAACTTTAAGAAGAGAATACTAATTTGTCATTAAATTCAGGGATCAAAGTTCCTATTGAAACAAAAGAGAGATGACTGACGTATGTGGACGGTATGTTTCAAACCCCAAAATTACATTGTTTACTTAAATGAATGATTCTACAATATGTGATGACTGTGGTGCATACATTTGAGCCCATCTTTCCTTTATAGGCTCTGCTTAAGCCTCACTTACGCAACGCAAGCCGGTCAGGTGACCCAATAGAACAGAAACAGTTCTCCCAGGCTGTTGTGAGGGAACACATTTGACAGACAATGGAGTGTCAGGTCTGTCTGTAGTCAACTGGCAACGTGTGAGGGTAAAATGTTCTCTTTCATTTGTAGTAATGTTAAGTTATTGTATGGTGCAGCATGTTGCTATTCAGGTTAATAATGGAACTGATTTGTTTAGAACCGAGACAAATACCACTCCCCCTCTATACCAAAAAAGCTGCAAGCCTTTGGAGATTATATACAATGATACTAATGTAAATTAGTAATGTTACTAATACTAATGCTTCATTAAACCCATGAAGTCTCTCTGCTATCTAGGCCTTCCACAGCCACACAGTCATGTATTTAGTGCAACAAAAAAAAGATGTCACACACACTCAGGCACCTCCTCAACTTGGTGAGCAAGCATACACCAAGACAGACAATGTATTGTAAGTATTGTATCCATATGTCAAATTTCAGTGTAAGAATCATTTGTGATTTGCCCCTGACCCAATTCAAATTTAAACGGGGAACTTGCAGTACTGCAGAAATGGATACGGGTCGAGCCAGGGATTTATAGTGGTGGGAGTGAGAGGTGTGTGTTAACCAGGAAGAGCTGCAAGTCAGCAAGAGTGGAAAAGTACAGCGTTCTGAAGGAGATATCGACATCTCGGTGGATGGATAAAACACTATCAGAAGCAGAACTGTTGAGCTGTATTAAGTCGTGTACATTCATAGCTATGCCGTGATGATAAACTAAAATCCTTTTGAATTATTAGAAGCCTTCCTACTTTATCATACTTCAATCCTATTTCAACACGGATACCAAGTCTTGTCTTAAGGATTCTCAATTCATCAATATCTGACTTTGTCCCTAAGTGCGTATTTGAGTATGGGTGCCCAAACACAGCACATAGCAGACATTACTGTGTCTGTATGTCAGGGACAAGGGGGGGGGAGGGGATGGAGGAAGAGAGTAGGAGGGTTAGGGTTGTTATTCTGGCTGTTTTAGGCCAACCCTCTGATGTCACATGTTCCTCTGCTGAGACTTGCCCTTGGCAACAGGTACTATCAACAGTATATAGCCCTTTAAAGAAACGTCTCCTAATCTGTGCACTAGAATGAAATTAAAAGGGCCCCTTAAGAATGATTCAAAAGTTAAACTTAACTATAACTATGTATGTTTTCCAGTTCAGCCAGACTCGTGCAATCGTTCTGAACAGATAAAGAATAGCCTAATAGAACAATAGTTTATTTCTGGCAGGATGGGGAAATATTTCACAAGTTCCTGGAGAATCTTTCAGATGAGTGTAGATCTTTCTCTCGGCCCTCTGAACCCACCCACTTCACTGTGCATTCCTGTGACTTGTTTGATTTGCAGACACAGTATGCACCATTTTGTCTCTCCTCTCTAATTTTGGCACTTGGAAAGAGTAGTGATCCACTTAAAGGGACATCATCAAGTACCGAATCACTAGAGAGACACATTTTGAGACACATTTCTCCTTTCTCAGTAAGGTCCACGCAATACCAAATGGTTTACTTTAGAAACACCTCCACCATACGACAACAAAACACTTTCTTAGGGTCCTATGTATGAGGGGCAGATGCACAACACTTGATGGAGATAATGTTTCAACAGTTGTGACACAGTTGTCACACAAAAAAGCAAGCTTCATATGTCAGTCCCTGGGAGTCCATAATGCAAAATGGCAGTTGAGTCTTTTGTTTGTGTGTTATGTCATGGCTGTGAGCTGCTGCTCCTCCTCCCCTCCCTTGCAGTATCTGACAAGCCAACAGGCGGCAGTGATGTCAGCGAGAAGGAGGTGAAATAGGAAACCACAGCGTCCTGTTTGTGCGAGCCATGAAAGGGAAAGGCTACGGACCTGGAACAGTGTGCACCCTAGCTATAGCCTTGTGAGTGGCTGAATTAACCCGTCCCTTTGCTGATATGCTTAAAACGAATTTAAAGGGCAAAATAAATAGTTGATCAAGTCCATTGTTACACATTATGTTGCAGTTTCCCTTACTGAATTTGAAACACATTTGAAAAGCTTTTGTTGTTAACACATTTTGCTGGTAAACTGCGTTTACTACAGCCCTTGCATATCAGTGCTCTACGCTGGCTCCCTTAGCTTGTTTTCTATTCATCTGCTGCAATCTGAAAATAGAATGAAGTGTTTGCTTCCCACCTGCTACTCAGCCGCCTGTGCTCTGCTGAGTGCAAGTGCAGCAACTGTTTTACACCATGACACAAAGTCAAGGGGCAACCTACAGTATTTAATCTAACCTTTTGCAAAAAAATCACAGAATCAGTTAGAGAAACCTATTTATTATGAAAAGTAACACATGAAACTGTCATTACGAAACTTTCAAATACACCTGGGGGCATTATCTGATTATCATTATTATATAATGATCTTGCATTCTTCTACCTTCACCTGGGTGCATGTTCTTGCATTACTACAGTGTAACTTCACATGAAGGCTATGCAATGGAAACTGATAAGGCTATCAGAAGTGCTGTCAGCACACAATACAGCTGTCAAGTAGGCACTTTAGTTGCACTGCTAAAGAGCACTAAGGTAAATTCATAAAACATATGTAGATATGTAGAAACCCTTTCATAAAATATGCTCATTCACAACACTTCCTTAAGATGTGTATAAAGTTATGGTCATATGCACACGTGATTAAAAAGGGTATGGGACCAAAACCATGTAACTGAATCGAAACATTTATTATATTGTATCTTAGTTTATGCCAAATGGTATTACAATGCTTTTCATCAAAGCAAATTAAAATGCATCATGTTCATTATGTATGACGGTTATTCCAAGCTGTATGCAAAACAATGGAGGTGCAGGGAGTAAACAAGACCACGTGAGTCTGAGGAAATGCTGCCCTACTTCTGCCCCCTGGTGGATGAGAATGGAAGAGACAGAACTGTATGGGGACTCAAAGACATGAGTTGTTTCGTATACATCAAACGGAGAGACCTTGTCATATGGATGTTGTCCTTTGAGAGGCTTTAAGTTTTCTTCTGGCATCCTTGTGCTTTTTACGATACTCCTGTAAAAACAAGATATTGATTTATAGTACTTGTAGGCTACTGTACTGTCCTTTTTCTTGTACCAATGATGTTGAAAAATATGCATATTTTTTTCATAACAAATTACAGAATATACGGGTTGGAGTGTAGATTATTTACCTCTACAAGAGATGTCCTATTCTCCTCCCACTTTTCCCTCTGATCCTCAAGCTTGGTGGTTCTACAAAATGCTTTGGGACCCTCTGATAATATGGGAGAAAGTAGAATTATGATGTCAATCATGAAGCCACACAAACGAGCCTGCAATCCCAACGATAAAAGTCTCGAAGGTAGCATCTTTTTTTACTTGGCAGATGTAGGGAAATTGATAATCTGCCACCAGGTCAGTATGTGTGTCAAACTCAGTCTAGACAGGATTAGAGTGGGAGCCCTCAGATCATACCTATCAATCGCTCATCATCTGTGTGGAAGAAGAAAAACTTCCTCTTTGTAGTTACTTCTTCCCTAGAGAACAAAACCAAAGAAGATGTGATGCATTTCACAAATAGGAATGCAATAGAGATTCATTTCATATTGGCCATGCATGATTCTGGTTTACTTGTTGTTTTCCAACACTGATGCATCACCCGGTTCTTACCTCGTGGCTTCAACAGCAGTGGTCTGGTCCTCGTCGGGCCCCCCCAGCCTCCTCCTCCTCCTCCTCCGAGCTGCTGTCCTGGAAGCGGGGGTCCGCCTGCCATGATACCTTCGCCGCCTTCAAAGTTTCCACCTTGTACTCCTCTGAAAACACACATTAGGACCAACGTTGTGATACTCGCCAGCAACATAAATCATAGGCTAAAGGATGAATGTCTGTTATTTAAGAAGACGAGAAAAAAAGATCTGATCAGGGACAGTCTGACGTCGCAATGCCATGCGTTACCTTTCTCAGTGGCGTCATCTGCCTCTGTGTTGTCGCCAAAGAAGGAGAACTTGAAGCCAGATGATTCCTCTTTCTCAGCATTAGATGGGAGACAAGACGCCAGCAGGGATGTGTCTGCTTCTGCTGTCACACTCGGCTCCCCTCCCTCCTCCGCCTCCCCTCCCTCCTCCGCCTCTCCTCCTGCCTCCTCTTTGTCCCAAGCGATTTCCTTCTCCACAGTTTCACTTGGCTTTGCGGTTCCAAAAACAGTTTTGAGGTCTTCCGCAACATCATAGTAGATCTCCTTGGACACCTCCGGAATCTTCTCTGCCTCCTCCCGTTTCTTACGTCTCGCAGCCTTACTGTAACACAAACAATAATATTGAGTTTCTTGTTACAAGGTCATCACCTGAATCTGCAGAGACGGTCATCCCCCGTCTTCCTCTCGAACGTACCTTTCCTTCTGCTCAGTCTTTGTTTCAAAGGCTGCATGGTCCTCACGCGTGGGATCATATTGCAACGTTGAAATATCTCTGCAACGGAAAACCAAGTAATTCAACTTTGACATGGCATTTCAAGCTTTCAGGAGAATGCCATGACCTTCACATGTAATTAACTTATGTTAGGCAAGGTGTGGTGACATTGAAAGGTGACATTGAAAGGTAAAGGCATGTCCGAACCTGAACGTCATGCCCTTGGCAGGAACTTTGCTGCTGCCGGTGGTCAGCGTGTTCATTTTGAGCAGGTTTTGCAAGATATCCAGATTCTTTTTCTTTTCCTCGTCTAGTTCACACTCATTCGGAGTGGATTTATTCTCTACAAATAACAGACGTCAGTTGAACATCTAAATCATCAAAGAATGAACGGTCACTCAAGCGCAGGGTCATTTCTCTACACATAAGGAGTTACCTGGTGCCTCTGATTCATTATCACTCTCAAGGAACTTTGAATCCATGTGAAACCGCTCATCTGTTCCAAACCTCGACTGCAGGTGCATGAGCTGAATTTAAAAGAATATGAAATGTTGGTAACAGTGGGTTCCACGAATCCCCATCTTATAACCCCAAATCTTATCAATGTACTCACCTTCTGGCCAGATTTGCCTTCAAACTGGGGTTTGATCTGGAACATCTCACTGTCCTCATTTTCATCTTCATCTTCATCCTCACTGCTACCAAATAGTTTACTGGCATTTTTCTTTTTGGACACAGTCAAAACCAATCGACAAGCATGTGGTTAGGGTTCACAGTAAACTATTTTATAGTCAAAGCTACATGTCAATGAACTAACGGATGTAAGCCCTTGATACCTTTTCTTGGTCAGATGCTTTCTTGCTGGAAGGCAGTTCCTCCCCATTGGACTCCTCCTCACCAGAAGGGCTGTTCTGAAACAGCTTCTTCTTAGGTGTGGGAACGTTCGATGCACTCAGTTCCGCCTCATCACTTTCATCGTCGGAGCCAAAAACGATATGTTTGCTCTTATCTGCTGTTGGGTGTATCCTTCAAAAGAGAATAGTACCAAAAAATCCCAAAAAGCAACAAACAGTGAGACAACATAGTTTGCAACACAATGTGATCATGAGACCTGGTGACGAGCCACAACGACGAGACCACCCTCAGCACTGGACTCACCACTTTAGCCAGAGCTCCTTGGATGAGTTTCTTCTGCTGCTCGGCCTCTTTCTGCCTCTGCTCCATAGCAGCCAGGCGCTTCTGGTTGTCCTGCTGCTGCATCTCTGGGACAATGACCCTCTGTGGCCTCCTTGACAGGTCCGCTGTCTCTTGCGCCTGCGCAGCCAATAGAGTCTCTGAGGCCTTAACAGACTCTCCATCTTCTTCTGAGGTGTCCTCTTCTCCACTGCTCTCCGACAGCTCGCTGGAGGAGCTGCCACAGCTTGTGATCGTTTGTGCTTTGGCGACAGAGGATTTCACCTCGGTAACCTCGCTGGGATCCATGACAGTTTCGAGCTTCTGTTTTTTGGATGACACGTCGGTCTTGCTATTGTCGTCTAGAGGACGCTTCAGACAACTGTTGTCTTCTGGACCTTGTACATTCTCTGTGAGATGCTTTGTCCCCTGGAAGGCAGGAAGAGGCATCGAAGAGTTTCTCTTTTTCTTTTTTTTCTTCTTTTTCTTCGCGTCCTCATCACTACTGTCCTCTCCTAATATGGATGCTAGAATCTCCTCTGGTGTCGTCCCTTTTTTAGGCACTGGTAACTTGCATGCAATGGTGTTCTGTACTGGGGAAAACCTCAGAGACTTGACTGGGTCCAGCTTGTTCATCAGAGTCTTGTTCATCGTCCTCATCTTTTCTGTTTGACGACTCTTTTGCAAGCTGCTCCAAATCTGCCAGTGAAATCTCTAACCTGTGACAGTCAGTAAACATAGCCTCATAATCAGAATCCCCGCTTTCATCCGATTCTTCATCGTCATCCTCATCATCACCATCACCACATTCCAACTCTGAGAGATGTGGTTTCACTTTAGAGAGGGCTTTCTTACAAGACGTTTTTCCGTCAGCCGTGTGTTTTTCAGAATCGTTCACTGGACTTGGAGCACCTTTCCAAGACGACTCAGGCTTCTCCTGCTCGGAGGCCGTCGGTGTTTTCCTGGAGGTGAGGATTTCATCGGTGTCTGCCGAGTCGTATTCCTCCTCAGAACGTTGATGGTTAGGGTTGGTTTTCTGTAGTGGGCAGGATCGTTTGGGCATCGGCATGTAATCGTCTCCAACCACCTCTAATTTATCCTCATCCTCCCCTGCCAGGCCCTCCTTTGAACGATGCTGTGAGACCAGCAACCTTATTTCTTCGTCAGATTCATCCTCACCGTCAAATATGCGCACGCTGGGGAGTGGAGGTTTCTTTACAGCTGGTTTCTGTTTAAGTGTAGTTTGTCCATTTTCTCCAGTGCATTTTTTCTCCTTATCTAAGTACCCACTGGATTTTTGATTTTCACCATTCATGTCCACATCAGAATGAGAGTTTGCTGGTAATTTGCTTGGCAAATCATTTTGAATTTTAGTTGCGAGGGCTTTCTGTGGTGGAAACTCTCCTCTTCTCTTCTTGCTAATTTCATCATTGGCCTCCAGTATTTCCCAGCTTAGCTGAGACACTGGCGTGAGGCTCAGAGTGTCATCTGAAGTATTCAGCTTCTTGATGTTGTGGCTGTGCTTTGATGGATCATACTTCATAACGTGGATTGGAGTAAAGGGAAACTTTAAACCAACTCATATTTGTATACGGGAAAGAATTAAGTCACATTCTATGAGAAAACAGTCATCGTAAACCAAAAACTGTTCAGATGGGCTGAAAGGAAAGTCAAAGGATATATTTCTCTTGCCTTGACATTTGATATGCAAGATTGGAAGGACTCGTCCAAATTTGCTGACGATCCAATCCTATATAAATACAAAATAAAAGAGAAATGCTTTATATACTCAGCTTAGCAATAAAATCTAAAGGCAATATTTAGTCAAATAGCATATGCCATCGCAGTCATGCAGTAATGAACCATACAGCGTGGTTCTAGTGCAGTACAAGTGTAAAAAATACCTTGTGGCCAGGGATCTCTGTTCCTGGGACAGCTGCATTCATATGATAGTTCTCCACTCCAGCCTTCTTCAAGGACTCCACCAAATTCTCTTTCTCGTCCTTCTTTGGTGCATCTGGCTTCTCTGCAGCTTGTTGCCGCTCTTGGGCTAGTCTGCGAATAACGCACCATTTTCACACATGAATAACTCTTCGTTTAAGGGCAGAATAGGTCATGTTGTTGAGAAGCACTTTTGACATATTTTCTGAAATAAACTTCACATCCTGACAGCAACCAATGAATATAAGATACAGTAAAATAAAATATATCTGTTATCTGTGGGCGTTACGGGATTGTAATCATTAAGGTTGGACCGGCACTAATTATTGGACGACATGTGGACCAAATGCAATGATGGGCAGGCTACCTGTCTGTCTGTCTGTCTGTAGGCAGTAGTCAGGCAGCACATGTGTTTTGGAGGAGTGGCTTTTAATGGAGAGGGTAGGATATTTGGCTTGAATTCTTTCAAACTTGCTAGGTTTGCAAACTTACCTATCCTGCTTTTAGTCAGAGTTCTCTGTATATGCATACATATCACAATCAGTTACAGCATACTGCTAGATAATCAAGCTTGTGTTAAGGACACCGCTTACCTGTGTAAAAAACTTTCTTTGGCCACTTCAATCTGCAGCGTCCCACCTTTCCATTTCGACTTGTTCAACACTGTCACACCTGTCAGTAAAAGTACAACACAATCATTCAGCTTTCTGTTGTTGTTGAGTTTTCTGTAAGTAAACCTGTAAGTCACGTACATCTCTTATATTCAGCATCAGAGATGTTTATATTGATGTATCCAAATGTCTTGTAGGGGACTCCTGGAAGAGAGAGACAAGAATATTTTAGGGCAATGAACCTCAGTAAAATTAAAAGAACCAAAACTACTTCGGAACCCCTTCGGAACCCCTCAAAATGACCACCAACACTAGGTATTTTCGACTACATGCAGCGCCGGCGGCGCCAACAGCGCGCTGCATGTAGTCAAACGCACCTATTGTAACTTGGACCCTCTGATATGACCTTACCATCGTCATCCTTTCTTGTCAAGAGTTCCACATCTTGCACATCTCCAAATTTTCCAAATCTGTCCTTCAGATCCTTCTGGGATATAGTGTGACTCAGGCCACCGATATACAGACGTTTTACTGCCATCCTTCAGACTAATGCTTCTTAATTACATCTGTGAACAACATTACACATCTGTCAGCGGGAATGAAGCATGGGAGATGAGCCTCGGAAGCTACTACGTCCTGACAATCCACCGATTCGGTTGTAACTTTTTCAGAAACAAGGGTTACCAATAGTTAACAACATATGGCTCGACTCAATGTAGATTACCAAAAGCATTCAATATGGCACTCAACACTTTAAGAAAAACAATATAACTAGGAAAGAATGGTGAATGTTTAAGCAAATGTTTACTTCACATGGATCCAACTGGTGTTACGGGCAAATGTTCGGTGAAAACAGGAACCGATATTTGGTTCCGAAGATTAAAGGTTCCACGCTTTAATCGGGATTGCATTTATTTGCATGCAGCTTTGCTTTTAAAGCATTACCAGTAAAAAAAATCTAACAATGTAGTTTCCAAAAACAAGCCATACTTGAATAGTAAAACATTGGTGTCAAGTATAGAAACTTAGGCACCAAAGATTTGTACTAAACCGACGGCATGTGCGCCCGGTTCCCCTTCCTTGCGCGTGCGCGAAATCACATATGGCAGGGACATGCTACTCGGAAATGCAGGGCCCTTCTCAGTGTAAGAGATTATGATCACTTTAACTAAAATATATACAACCGTCCGAACAAGACAATGCTCACGAAAAACTATTCAACAGACTCGATTACATTTACATTCAGCTGAACCAAGCAACAAGAGAAACTTACGGTGGCCCTCAAGTGCAAAACAACCCCCCTAATATGAGTGCATACCCCAAATGAAAACACTCTCCACAAATACGAGTCAACTACCCCCAAATAAATAGGATGACTTGCCCATCTCCCCCCAATACAAAAACACGCTCCTCCAAATGGAAAACGACATTACATTAACTCAAATCGGAAATGGTTGGTACAACACTTTCGTCGCTGAATGGATGCAGTAACTAACAGGGAATAATAAATTGATCGACAGAAGTACGAAATGCAATAGCCTGACAGAGTAACGTGCACCAGGACAGTTGTTTAGCTATCGAAGCAGGTAGCAAGTAGGCCTACTTATGCAAAAGTATAAATTGCGTGTTAAGGGGCACTGTTTCGACAGCGCCATTGGGTTGCGCTTCAATACCGCCATCTAGTGGTTTAAAGTGTGACATTACAAGTGCAGTTTTCACAGTAAACCACCAGATGGCGATAGTAAAGCGCAGCCCTATGGAACAGGTTTTTAAACGTTGAGATACAGTAAATTAATGTTGTTTTCCATTTGGGGGAGTGTGTCCTTGTCAGAGCCATTTATATGGCTCTAATCCTTGTATTGGGGGGAGGTCAGCAAGTCATCCTATTTGGGGGGAGTTGACTCGTATTTGGGGGGAGTGTTTTGCACTTCAGGGCCACCGTAGAAACTTCTGATGAAAATGATTTCGCGCACGCGCAAGGAACGGGGAACAGGATACATTAATTCTCCGGAACACAGGGGAATTAACAATCTGGAATTAAATGGTTTCAGTTGTTATTAGATATTATGATGAGTAACTGTACTGAATTGTTTACACACAGATATTTGAGTAAATGTATAGTTATTGCCTAAAACATTACACATCCTCTCACCCCCTCCCCCAAAATGCACAGGATTGCATATATTACACCCCCTAGATGTGTCTACAATGGTAGAGCCGTGAGAGCGCGAAAGTAAAATCTTTTGATTCTGTAGTAGGAGCACCGAACAACAAGGCGATAACTGGTATGCCTGAGCATGCTAAGCACTGTCTGTGGTGTATGTAATTGTGGTATGTAATAAATAGAGGGCAAGTTAGTGTTTATTGGCCATACAGCAATATGCTTCTACGTGTATGTATACATTAGCTATGCCTAGTAAACTGAGCTAGCTACGTAGTCTAACTAATCGGAGATTATGATTTTATTTCTGAATACAGTACAGTACGAGCCAAGTAGAGAAATATGAATCCCATTCTGGATGCGGACGAAGAGCAACATGAAAGAATTGAGGACATGGCAGTACACTTCAGAAGACGTATGAAGGATGCTCTGTAAGCCCTAACCCGAACAGTGTTTTTAGCTTTGGTATTTTGTTTTTACTGCAGGTGCTCCTTAGCCTACCATACGAAGTCATGACAAGCGCCAGCCAGCACATTTAACAGTGTCGAATCAGGCTACTGATGCATTGACTTGATTGTAAAATACCTTACATTTACATTGTTATTTAGCAGACGCTCTTATCCAGAGCGACTTACAGTAACGGGGACATTATCCCCGAGTCAAGTAGGGTGAAGTGCCTTGCCCAAGGACACAACGTCATTTTCACGGCCGGGAATCGAACCGGCAATAGTCCTATTCCCTAACCCCTCAGCCATCTGACCCCCTTAAATGCCATCAGTATGAAATAACCTCAAGGTTCAACAGAAATGTTTAATTGGTGACATACACACACACACGTATTTGCATGTATTTTTTAAATTTAAATCTGTTGTCATTTATTTATGATAATGTTCATGATGTTTATCTCCAATGTGCAGGGTGATGTTAACGGGTTCAGAAGACGGGTGGTCAGGGTGAAACTAGGAAGCCCAAAACTGAAGATCTGATACGTGAAATAAAGGAGATGGAGGATGACCTTATCAGACAGACCAAAATGAATGGAATTGCACTGACTGGTTGTCATGTGAAGACAATTGAAAAAAGTAATGCTACTGATCCCTCTCTTAATGCATTGATCTCTTATTGATCTACAATGTGTGTGATTAAAGCAGCCCACGAGGTTTGGATGAGTTTTTCACAAGCGTATTTGTGCTATAACAATAGCCAATTAGGTTTTGATTTGATTAATCTCATTTATTACGGCAATGTAAAAACGTTTGTACAGTTATCCCGTTCTATTCCATTTCAAGGTGCCACCAAAATAGTTCAACAGCACAGGCTCACAGGCCATTGCTCCACGTTGGCCTTCCAGGTCGAGTTTGAGCTCACAGACGTTAAGGTAAATATTTTGCTGTATTATAATGTATTGTTTTTGGACTTAACAGTAACTAAACTGTCAATTAGATCCTTTTGACAGTGTTGCTTAGATTCTGGATTTTTAACACAAGGGGGTGGTAGAGAACTAGGTATATGTGAACGACGATCTGTTAAGCAGGTTTTATTTATTTTTACAAAACCACAATCAAAACCTCTTAAAACGATTGTTGGTGATTCTATATCCTATGCAAGTGATCCTGAAAAATGTCAATTGCATATCGTAAAGGCAGTCAGAGAAATGTTCTGCAATGTTATAATGTATATATATATATATATATTTATGCATGTGTACATCTTATTCCTTTCAGACCTTTTGTGGAATATTTCCATAAGCAGCAATGTTGTGTTCCTGTTCTTTTTCATTTTGTGATATGACATGGTGCCAAACAATGCATGTGAGCACAATACAGTTTCAGCTGCTGACTTTGATCTTTTAAAACCTTTAAAGGAAGATGGAGGTTTTAAGAGGAGTATCACAGACCTCAATATTGTGATGGATGGCAATGAGTACAAAGACTTCAGCGCATTTGTCTCTGGGTAAGACAAATTGAACATTTTCATTTTTGAATTTCCCCGGATTAATTGAAATGTTGACTACATTGACGAATGCTAAAACAATCCTTAGCAAGTTTTATAATTTAATATTCACACCGTAAAATTCGGTTTCACATCAACGTCATCATAATTTATCATTGATGGGTTGCATGCAATAATTCATGCATCTCTTTGAAATACAATCTTCAACAGTTTAGTGCGACATCTAGAGGATATTGCTTAAAAAAGACAAACCTTTTTGGGGGGGGATGAAACATTGTTTGTCTTTTGGCTGAATGAAATGTTGTGTTGCAGATCATTTGTCCAGTGGTGAAAAAGTAGCTATAGATTGAAGCCTTATTCATGAATCGATTGACCATATTCCTGAATCAAAGTGAGGATAAGTTTATGAGCAGATGTTTAGTCTGTGCTTCTCAGTCTATTACAGTGAATATATCAACTTTGATAGGCACATTTCAACGGACTGTCTTCAAACTAAGGGCCTGTTTTTTAACAGCTCTACTGACTTTTTCACATCTGTAAAATCAGGTGTTCAACACATTACATTTTCACTGACCCAATGTTTCACAAATATGGATGTTTTGTGTCTTTGGGGCTCTTAAAGTTAACAGCAGTAGTCTTTCTATAGGAACCTCTTGTAATCAAAGTGCTGGTGTGGACCATGAATGACCATGACCATGGTGTTATCTAAACAATATGATAAGGGTATAATTTTTAATTTGGTGAATGTTTTTAACCGTTATTTGACCTCAAAGCCAAACCCCAGCATCTCTATCACTCTTTAATCAATTGACACGGAAGTAAACACAATATAGAGATATGACATTGATCAGGGGGAGATTTGAAAGGGCTTTTTGCTTCAGCATAACCAACTTGCTGAATTTCAGACCCACATCTGGATTGTATCGCCTGGTCTGAGATTTTGTCCTGGCACACGAGAGGCGGAAAAATACTGGAGATAATGATTCTGACACAAGTCTGAGTAGTCTGTGTATATATTTTTTTTTATGTCTGGGGCAGAAGAATTGTATAATCATTAGGGTACGTTCAAATACCTCTTCTTGTTAGAGTGTCTCATGTAAATTGCTTACTCTTGTAAGTTTGCAACTTTGAGTCTAATATACATGAACTCAAGATGAGATTTTCATGGAATGGACCATGATTAATGGTTAGAAGAATGATCTGTATCAGATCAGATACATTTATAAAAACACTGCTAAGTTTCCAGATCCAGCTGCAGAAGAGTTGGCTATGGTAGACCACAGATGTGTGAAATCAAGCTTGTCTATTGTGAAATCTACTTGTATTATAAATGGGGTATTTCTAAGTCAGATATGCTATCCAGCATTATTATGCTATTGATTCGGTTTTCCAGTCATACATAAAGCCTGGACCTCATTAGACGTTGTCTGTAGAAGATGCTTTTTTAGTCTATGGCTGTAGTTAATATGTACTTGGGCAAAGGGCCCACAATGCTTTGTCTGTTCCACTGTTTTCGAGGGACTTGCCATTTTTCCATCAGGACTTTATGGCATCTTACTTTCAAAGACAGAATTCTCCACCACATCAATGGAAACTTCATACTAGTGCTGCACTGCTCTGGGCCCTGAAAATCAGCGGAAAGTTTTGTATTGAATTTCACATAAATTCAATAAAGGACTGGATCATAGAGAAATGGGGGGCATGCTTTGGTTGTAATGCACAGTGTATTGTAGTCCTTATCAAACACCACAACAGTGTTAATTCTTGTTGGTTTGACATGGGCTTTACTCAGAGTATAGGTTATAATGAGCAGTGTAGGGACACTTAATGGATAGGTTGAGACAGATAACTGTTTCCTGTGTTGTTCCAATGGTCTTATGTTTATTGCAGAGCGGAGCGAAATAAGAACCTACTCCTGTTTTTCCGGACCCTCAGGAGGTTTTCTGAGAGTTGTGAAGACAGACATAAAACATTCCAGCACTTTCAGGTAGGACCATGATGGTAACATTTTGACTAGTGTCTTGATGGGAATTTTCTAAGGGACTGCGACTTGAAATTTAAAAACTGCAAAGCAATATGGAAACCATTCTGCTGTTTACTTGGAGTATGTAGCAATTGTGGCTGCCAAGTTGGCGGGAGCAAAGGAATAATATTAACCCACATTTTCCATACTTGCATTTGTGCTCAACCTTATATATGTGCCTCACTTGCAGTTTATGGAATGTTATTTTGTGGAGCGTAAGTTAGCTGTGTGACCAGCTCAAAAGTCCTGAATACAATAATGGAAGTAAACAGATGAAGAACTTTAATTAAAAAAAGATTTTATTAAAATATTCTAAAAACATAGCCATGTTACATATGTTTTTACTGTACAGCGTTGATTTATTCACACAATTAATGATTTGAAATAAATTCACTAGGTATGACTGAAAGTTAAGACTGCTAAAAAGAACACTTGTCATTGCTCCATAATAAAGCCAACATATCTGGAGGAATAACTTTCACATTAGTATATTTCATAATACATTGGTCTTCTTTTCCAAAAGCTTTGCCTTAACATTTTAAGGGTGTCATTTCATATGCAGAAGCAATATTCAATGAAACAGTTCTATCATGTGTTGTATCAAGACCAGTCTAAATTGACAGAATCAAGAGTGTGAGAGAAAGACAACTCGCTTAAACTCACAAATGAACTCTTGCCACTTGCGTACTTGAGAAAACCTCTCACCATCCATGCGTTTTGGCGTTTTCTCAGGATACTCTTAAGAGATGCACTATTTGGGACCTCTTTAAGTTTCTTTGTCATCCATAAAAAATGGCTGCTCAATGGTATTTTCCAATAGGCAGTGACTTTAGGCAGGTGAAGCTGTTTGGGTACTTGGCCAGTATGACTGGGTTACCATCCATTCTCACTTCATTCAAGTTGGATCTGATGTAATAGGTGTCATTACCCTTGCAGAAGCTGTCAGCAGTAACTGTGGTGATGTTGTTGTTCTTAAAGAAATAAGACAAGATGTTAGAGTTAGTTATCTTGTAAGTTGCACTGAAAAGGGCGGTCTCTCAGAAGTGGACTGTACAATATTACATTACTGACTCTCAGTCAGCACCCTGAGATTCACTGGATCATTTCATTATGAGTCAGAAGTATAATTACATAAATATATTTATTGTCTGGCCAGGCTTTAATATATATTTAGACGTGTCTGACTTACCTGCAGATGAACTGTACGCACACTCTCTGGGATCTGGGGGATTGCCTCTAGGATATTGTCAGCAAGGAATAGATTTACCAGTTTGGTAAGTTTCTGTTGGAGACAAAAGGACCGATGTTTGCATACAAAACAGCATCGTAAAATTGAATTGTAATTGCATCAATGCAGTAATCGAGTCTTCTAAACCATACCTTAAAGGCAGTTGCTTTGACACCTTTGGTGCTAAGTTGATTGAAATTGGCATTGAAGGAGGTAAGTTTGGCGGGAAGCATTGGAAGTTTAACAAGCCTGTTCTCAGCCAATGAGAGCTCCTCGAGCATTGCCAGTTTTGAGAAGGCTCCATCTTCAATATCAGATATCATGTTTCCAGTCAAGTCGATTCTTCTCAGAGTGACTGAAAATGTTTATGTATTTACTGCATATTCTTTATATGTTAATATCAATCTGACAAGACATCACGTTTCTAGCACTGATTTGTAGTCAACATAAATCTATGGCATAATCTTTCACATTAATATTGTGTGTGATGGGTGTATGGATTGATTTTGTGTGTGATGAGGTTGCCAAAATGTTACTACCTAAAATTATTTGTGGTTGAAGAAGGATGTGACATGTTTTAGTAAAAAAAATATATATATATATGGCATGGGATATTAGTGTCTTGACAAGCAAAAGCACAATTGTTTGACTCACCAGTGTCTACAAAATCTTTTGCAGTGATCTTTTTTATCTTGTTATAGCGAGCATAGAAGTAGGCTGTCTCCTTAGGCAAGGTTGGCACTGCGGTCATATCTGGGACAACCTCTTCACAGTACACCGAGCCAGTCAGGCACACACAGAGAAGGCAGGTCGGAAGCTCTGAAACAATAGAAAAAGGATTGCATAGCTTCAAATGCTGGTTGCATGTGCTGTGAGATGAGACACAGCATGAGACCAGATAGTTAGCCAGCTTGTTAGCTCATTTTGTGGCTGCAGCAGGCATTGTGCACTGTCAAGTGTTTGGATTTGAGTATTAGACAAATTGCTTAGTTTTTTTGGGAATGTGTAATTATGATAGCCAGTGCTATCACTAACCTAACGTCGACACAGCCACATTGTCTGTGCTTCCATTTGACTGACTGCCTGGCAGGTGAGTAACTCTGTTTCAGAAGTGAGCAGGAAAATTAGCAATGAGGGTGCGCCTATCTGAAGAAGTGGGCCTAACCCTAACCTGGTTATATGTCAATGAGGTCCACCGTTATCTCCGAGGGTGCATGGATGGGCAGAATTTACCGTCTTCTCTTTAATCTACAAAAGTGTTTGAATTGCTGTTTGGACCTAAATCACAAACACCTGGGTTAAACCCAGGCTGACAGAAAGCACACACAAACACAGCTCAAGTGCATGACAGCTTCCAATTACAGCTCTTGTAGGAGCAGCATGTGGCCGTTAAAAAGAAGTATTGTGGTGCCCCACACAGAGACAGTAAATCAGTCCTGCAGAGCCAGATGGGGAAGCGGTGAGTGGTTGCAGGGGATATGCATTGACAGTAAACCCTTAACGTATAAATGACCCAGCCTAGCACAGTGTTTATTATGAAGAAACCCACTGCTACGGGTATTATAATGCACATTCTTGTGCCTGTTGAAAATCTGCAGTTGATTTTGCTGTCGGTTGAGTACTGAAACCAAAGCGCCTGGCCACCAAAGATGGTGGTTGGTAATGAGTTCACCATACATTGCAGACCCTTTGTGGGAATGTTTGGTCTATTGACACAGTGTCTCTGTTATGGAGAGAAAAATGTAATGTACCAGAGGCATCCTCCGCAGCTGAGTCGTCTGGGGCGTCGGCAGGATGGAGAAGCATGCTGGAATCTTGGTCCACACTGAGGGCTGTCTCTCTCTAGAGGGATTAAAGACACTATTGAAGGGTGTGAAAAGACACATTCTGACCTAACCCAGAATCATTGTTCAACAAACTCCTGATGTGTTTGAATTGTTCAGTATTTCTGTATCCTCTATTCGTCCTGCCTCTTATTCGTTTTTTTGCGAGCGTAGACATTCAGGTCATATTTTACAATAGCTATGAGCAAAATTAGCTGTATGTTATGCATTGGTCTCGAGAGCCTTCCAAAAAGGTTGGAGGGATGTGTGAATCTTCTCAGGTGTTTGATGAATAGTTTTCTCCGGCCCTGAGCCCTGAGCTTTGACCCCTTAACAAGCAGAGAGCTGCTGTTTGACATTTTCCAGGCTTTCCAACCTCCCCTGGAGCCCAGTGCAAGCTTGCGTCTGCTGACTAATCACTCTACATGTTGTGTTTTGAGCCAACTCCTCCAATCGACCACTGGTGGAATAGATTATCCAGGAATTATGACTTTGTTTGACATGGAAAAACAATAAGTGGTGTTTATGGGATCAGTGTGGTTTTATGGTATTTTATTATATTTATTTATTTATGTATTTATTGATAAGGAGGAGTGAATTTTAGTTCGACCATATAACAAAAGTAGTAGTGGTAAATGTTGGCTAGCATTATTTAAATTGGCCAATATAAATGAGTTATTCAGTATAATCTTAAACAGTAGTTACTGATGTATAATACTGAACAAATGAACAAATCATAATTTCTGTCTGTTCAGAAATAGTCTGTCAAATATGTTTTACTAAGTCTTTAGTAAGTCTTTATGCAGCATTAAGATTTGATCTAAATCTTCTTTGCAATAAGTAGTAAGATAATACTGTCCTTTACTGAATTACATTAGTCTGCTGGATTAAATGTAACAATTCTGAGACCTGATAGGCAAAATATTATAACAATTCATCCAAAATGAACACAAAATATGATATCCAAATAGAATAAAATAATTTGTACATGTGTATTATAAAATGGAAAATGTATACTAAAATTGGTTAGAAAATATAGATTTACCTTAGACCTTGGTTGCAATTTCACTTCTTCATTGAACAGTACATTCCCCTGATTGGTAATAACTGAGTCCTGCCTGAATTGTGAATTCTTGTAAAATTGTTTTCCTGATGAAGAGGCAAGCCATGGCACAAATATAACAGTGAAAAACAGCCATTTCAATATGGTCATCTTGTCAAAGTCACTGTGATGGGTTCACTGTTATATTAAAGTGTAAGTTTGCAGTTCAAGCTGCAGTAAGAATTTTCCCAGTGCCTGTGCGTAAAATGGGATCTGTCAAATCAGTATTTAAAGCCTGCTCTAGTAGCTTCCAGGGGATTCTTAAGCAACAGTTTATGGAACAGACTTTAACCCTTTGTTCACCATCCAGTATGATAACTCTACCCAGCTACTGCTGCACATATTGGCAGCTTTTGTGATGTGGAGAAAAATAAGCCTTATTAAAATGTTCAGAGAGCAGAAAGCAATAAGAAATCTTCATCCCTTTTACTGTGCACAGGCTGATAACCACATTCATTTAATTTGGTGGAATGTATGGTCAGCTTTGCTCTCTCTGGTTTAACTTGGAATTCATTACTTATCTTTAAGACATTTTTAAGCAACTTTTTCTTCACTTTCCCTGTCAATACGAGTTAGTTATAATATGTGAATAAATCCCTAATCGATCCAAGTATTTATCATATTGTGAATTTGTGTGGTGTGCGTCTTAATCTATCCTTTAGAGAGTAAGTTCATCTTGTCTCTGAAAGGTTGTTTACAAAAGTTTGGAATACACTTGTAAAACACATTTTTCGTGAGCCAGTCATTGCTATTTCATATAATTCTTCTTGGTTTAGAGATTACCCACATTTGAATGATCTTATATTTTTTGTGATAACATTCAAAGTTGCGTCAACTACTGTATATCACTTGGCTACTATGATGTGATTGTTTCTCATTGATCAGAGGAGAACTGGTTTATAATAAGTTAGAGCACGTATTAATAGATCTTCACCTTGACGTTCCACCACCAGCAAATATACCTTCTTATTCTCTTATTTTAATGCCTCCCTATGAACCAGCCCCTCCCACTCCCCCACCCCCAGTGTGTTCTTTGGAGTAGAAAATTAATGCACGTTTTGGTGATTACTAACTATTTTGGCCTTTAGGTAAGACCTCATTCCCAGGCTTACTGCAAGTGTTAGATGAAATATGATTACATGAAAGTTAGTACAGAGCTGTAAAGGAAAGTATGACTAGGAAGAACCAGGAATACTTTATTGTCATTAAAGAGGAATCTACAAATGGCCTCAAAAGTAATAAGTAACATTCAGTAATTTACAGTAAATCATAAATGCATGAATTTATATGTGTCTTTATACATAGTGATTAAGTTTATAGACCTAGTCAAGAATAGTTGAGTAATGTAATCATCACGTTTGCTTTTAAAAGCAGTCTGTTTTGAGAATTTTTCAGCTGGGGTAAGTAGGAAGAACGAGCTCTTGCCTTTTTTATTGTGATCAAACATGGTCAAATAAAAGAGAAATATAAAAGACAGAACACCCTCTGTAAACAATAAGTGAAGTCTCAAAGCAAAACATTCGAAATAGAAAACATGTGACTGTCTTCCCCATCGCTCCTCAGACAAGAGGAAAAGGGGCCCCACAAATAAACATTCAAGGAATGGAAACAAGTGGACTGAAACTGACTACTATGAGTACAGGTGTGTTAGCAATTATGGGACCTGTAAAAATCTTCTATGCCGGGAAATGTGCCAACAACTGGAAAATGTTTCTTCTAATTTTCTGTTGTACAATTTCTCTGTCAGGGTGGTATTTTACAGCATGACAAGCTAAAAAAATATAGTGTGTTAAACCAAACCATGTTGTCCAGAGATACTGCACAAGTTCCCTGGTGCAAGACTGGGAATAATCATTCACACATTTGAGATACACGATGGGTAGAAGAAAGATTAGTCTAAATTCATATTAAAAAACTTCACTCCCAGACACTGAAAGGATTACAAGTTGGGCTAAGATTGGGTTAATGGGATGCAACTTGAGAAATTAAGCTCTGAAGCGGAGAGGCTTTCCAAAGTTCTCTGACAAGTGTGCTCAATCCTTTGCACCCTCCTACTAGTACTACACGTCAGTTTCATGTTACTGTAGTCAGACATCGTTGTCCAAGTCTTGGCCACCACAGAGTGTGCTGAGCAGCCAGAAGTCAGGCAGGTGATTGCAGGACAATCAACATTTTCAGCATATTCATGGGTCAAATATCAATGCTTTTGCCTTGGAATTCTTCAGGCTAGCCATAAGAACCCTAATTTTCTCAAGATGTGTAAACACAGCCATTAGCCTTCCAAAGGAGAGTAAACATTATTACTTTGAGATGTTGATTTATTTTGATAACTGGAATTTCATTTATTTGTACAGACCGTTCCAGTCTAAACTAAACAGACTAAACTGTAGTCAAGCTTACCATTCCAAGGCGGTATTTTTGTCTAGACACTAAAGATTATGTGAAAGAACACACCTGGCTAGGTACAGCTGTGTGGTTCTCAAAACATCTTTTGGTTCTCACCTTTCACTTTATATTTAATAGTGCAAAAATTGTTGCTTGGATATGTGTTTAGTTGACAATGTAAGATGAAGTCAGACCGGAGCCGTAACATATGATTTAGTGTGTGATTAAACACATTTTCATGTAGAATATCACCATAATATGACAGTGTGCTGTGCATAAATGCATCACACATCAACTCACAAGTAAACATTATACCTTTGTTATTGTGGAATGATTGTACTGAACCTTTTCCACTGCAAAGCTTGGTTTACGGCTGGCAAGCAGCCCTAGAATGTGGTCTGGGATTTAAAGGAAGATCTGATTGTTAAAACAGAAGAGATTTCGCTTCCATGAGAGTCCACAAACTGTAGAGATAGTAGTTTTAAAGAGAATATGCATTCATTTGTTAGACACTTTTATCCAACGTGACATACAGGGGGAGATTCGAACCTGCAATGTTGTGGACTGCACTCAAATATTCAACCACTGAGCTATTAGCCATGCGTGTCAGGTGGATTTGCGAGATCATGACCATGTTAAAAATCCATCTTCATCTCCATACTGTTTGTGTCTGAACCACAGTGTCCTATGAGGAACTACTGGCAACTACAGGTGTGGTTGAAGTTAGCCTGTGAAAGACCGTGATAGACCGATGGTTCATCCAATCGCCTGCCAAGTATTTTTTTGAAAGTGCCTCCCCTTTTCCAAATGTATTTCCAAATATGACTTCCCAGATGGATATGTGTAACAAAACCATCAGTCATGATGTCAGGTTACTGAACTATACCTATCCCCTATTCAATTTTCTGGATGGAAAAACCACAATGTTTCGCTTGAGTCACTCAGTCTGCAGACTGCCCCAGGAATGGTAAAAAGTGATGTCCCTACAGGGACATCTGCTGCACAGATGCGGATGCACATTGGAGGCGTGGATTGACACTGTTGTTATAGGCAAATGTTGGTCTGCCCAAAGGCTTTGCATGCTATGCAGGCCGTTTTCCTCAAATGTTAGGTCTGCTACATTGTCCTTACATAGATCTAGAGATGTAATGTCAGCCCAGGCCTTGCATTGTGTCCTCCATAGTGCTTGAGGCCTGTCTAATAAATCAAGCAACATTTGTTTTCTGGTGTGGTTTCTTGTTTCTATCCCTTTTGTTTTACAATACAGCTGAAGCAACTTTGGATATGATTATTATTTTTTAAAAAAATCTAAAGAACTACTATCCAAAGATGAAGACATTGTAAAGATGACATATGGATGGTTAAATAGTCCATAGCTCACCAGTACTGTGGGAGCTGCTTTGGATGATTCTAACTTCATATTGGCTCACTGGCTGTGGCTACTTTGCCAAAGCATCTTTGGCACACCTCCGTGCCTAGCACAAAGCAGCTATGAAGCCATAGGTAATATTGAGGGACTGCTATGTAGGGAGTCAAACACGTCACAATATTTAGACTATGTTAGAAGTCATGTGTCTTGAGCTTTGTCATTCATCAAAAACGGTCCTATTTCACAATGCCTCCATTTAACTGTCAAATTAGGAAATGGCTTGGAATTTTAAATGACTTACACGCCTAGGACACATTCTACAGTAAAATATAATATGAATATCGTAGTTAACTGACTTTAAATACATATTAATCACTCATGTCTGAAGGTTAGCCTGCTGAGCTATATTATTGTCTGTGGTATCTAGATGCTTTATTCAGATGTCTATAGGAATGTTCAAGTCATTATGTGTTATTAGTAAGATGAAGGGTGGTTTACCATATTTTCCCTTTGCAAATGATGTGTTGACCATGATTTGTGATCTCTTAATCCTTTTAATTCAACCTGGCCTAATATTTTATGTGTTTTGCGTATTTGTATTTAAAATGCTCAGTAGTCCCTCTTCTCACTTCTTTGTCTCGACTCAACCTGTCGACCGTCCTGTCTTTTCTCACTAACTCTTGTCTTACTTTATCTTTATTTTTCTCTCTTTCTCTCTGTGGGAGACGACCACAAAGCAGCCATTCAGCAGCAGCCCCAGTCCCAGTTAGTAGACAGAAACACGTCCCAGACATGGAGCCAGTAGGGGATCCCTTCAGCCTGACTAATGTGCTCCTGGGACAGCCTGGGGAAATAATGCTGCTATGGTTTTTCTCAGGGCTTCACTCTCGCTTAGAAGTGTGTGTGTGTGTGTGTGCTAGTCAGCATGCTGTTTGTTCTATATGCTGTCCTGTGTGGATTTTCTGGTCGCCCAGACATTTTGTGCATGGTAGTTGTCTGCCTGGGGGGCTCGTTCAGTGTGGTGTGAATACATGGTGGCCGTTGGAGTTGAGTCAACATGAATGATTAACATATAAGGGACTATGAGGAGATTTGTTTTGACTATTAAAAAAAACGTTTTACACATAATGAAAAAGATTTGCCTTGTAATACATTGGTTTATGATTTATGATTGATTAACTTTTTAGGTGTTGAGCAAAACACAACTTCCCCTTTATTTGCTAATCATTCATTTAATGAGCTTAGTAGTTAAAGAATCTGTTTAAATTGGTAAAAAAGCTGCCTCTTTCTGCACTGTTTCTGCCTGCCTTTAGGATGGTAACAGATGGTCTGTCATGGGCCATATCCAGTGTTGTTTTGAAGCTGTGTTGGCCAGACAGACTCCTTAACATTGGTATGTCAGTATTCTGATTTATTAGTGCAGTTACACCTCAAATGACTGCTTGTGTGCCCTGAGAGACACGATGCTTGTCAGTCACAGCTCAACCACAAGAGTCAATGACTGGAACCCTTGCTCAAATCTTTAACCGCTGCAACATTTCTTACCCAGGTAGTTCAGTCTTTGTGTGTCATCATCGGGCCTGTAAAATGATATATCCATTGCTTTATTACATGATTAGCTGTTGACCATTGAGACAACATGTTCTGTCAAACTGTGTTGTTGACTAATAAAACATACGTTAACTTTATTTTGCGTTACAAAGTTATAATAGGGGGAAAAAACGATTATGTGTAATGAGTGCTTTTTTATTAGCCTCAGTTCTCTCATGCAGGTTCAGTCTAGTGGAAAGTACACACAAGTTAAATAGAAATGCTTACAGGACACTTGTTTCTGCTTATTTTCTCTAGTTGAGTGTATTGACTCTACCAAGCCAGCTAGGAACCCATATCCACAGTGATGGAACTCTCTAAACACATATGTTAGGCTACTTCATTGAGCTCGGATGAAAAATACTGTTCAACTTTGGACCGCTCGATCCTTTTCACAAAGAATTGTGGTATATGCTTGGCTTGGCTCGGCCAGACACAGGCAACCATCTTTGATTTAGCTTGGATCTCTTCATCCTCCGTCTGGCATTGACACGAGGCATTTCCAACCATGGTCATCATTGTCACTAGGAGCCTACTGAACAAAACTAAACTATGAGACTATTGATGAGAATATATTTCAAGTATATCACTTTTTTTTTATGACAGTTTTAGGCTATGTTGACAAGGACATATAAAGTAATTGATGGAAGGATAGATTGGCAGTTTTTCCATTTGTTTAGTTTTAATTGAAGACACTATTGTGGCTTATCAACAAAAAGAGATGGCCCAATTTTTTGAGCAGTGCATATTTCAGAGATTTAGGACCTAATTCCATTCTTGTAAACCCACTTTCTGACCTCTGTGACAGTGTTTTTTTTTACCTATAAATAATAGGGGCCATGCTAAATGTTGCCGTCTTCCCAAATGGATTTTGCAGACCTAGCTTCAAGATGAGCCCTGTTGGTTCTACCTGGCCTGCCGGCCTTGAAGTGTGTGGGCTGTCTGCATCCCTGTGTGTCCTGCTTCACAGGTGGTGGCCGGGGCCGCGGGGACCCAGAGGAGGGAAATGGTCCGAACCTGTAGTTAGTTTTTCGAGAGAAAAAGCTGTCGGTATGTGAGACGTGGCAGAGGCAGACCCAGCCAACCTGCAGATCTGTTCCATATGTTTCCTGAGTGCAGCTGGGCTCCCACTGGCTTCACCCAATCCTGCTCCAAGTCATGATTAAGCGAAGATAACAGGCTGATTACAGGCATCTACATGCCTGGAAATCTATACAGTATATTCATCAGTTACACACTGAGCATGCTCTCCTTCTCGGTCAGTTTCCCCAAACGTTCCATTATTTCGAACACAGATTCATCAGCCCCATCTATTGGTTGTAAAAAGGTGAAATGGATATATCCTGTCTGGCTCCAGTTCCCTCACTCTATGTTAGTATGTAAAGACACCTTCAGAAATGTCTTCATGTGAGAATGTTGCTTTCTAATTATGTTAAGCTTCAGTGAGTAAACACAGAGAGGGAAATACTCAAGTTTATTTCAGCATAATAAATACCATAGCACCAAATAGTAAATTAAACATAATTGTAAAAAAAAACATGTTCAACTGAAACATTAAATGAAAAAAAGGTGTATAGCTTAATAAGGGTTTCTAGCTTGAAAGTTATAGAAGTTTAGCATGCAATATGTCAATGTAAGGGAGGAGAAATTCACATGAGCTTAAACTAAAGTTGTACATGATGAATTAATACATTAGAAGCTTGACTGGGTTACGGTGATTAATGAACCTCTTGATGACTCCATCTTCACTACCTGGGTAATGGCTTGCAATAGTATGTCTAATATAATGAACAACTTAATGTATTCCCTCATTCATGTAAACACTTGTAATCTTTATTTTTCTTCTATTGACCACCTAATTTCAAATACAGCATGTTCAAGTATTGACACCCAGCTCTTCTCTTATGCTAAACGAATTAATTACACAAATCTAATACCAATAAACAGTGTAGAGAAGTTGGGCTTCCTTGTATAGAAGAGATACTAAATGTTGATATGTCCGTATTATTCTATTGTAACCTCAAATGTATTGCTGTTTAGGAAGATCAAATGACTGACCCAAGATCAGTGTACAGAGGCAACCTTACTCATATCATCATGCTATAGCCTACAGCAGCCATAGAACAGAATGGTGAGGTAAGAATGCCTCCTAGTGGCTGAGGACGGATAGATCACTTTCTCCTGAAGTTGCCCAGCTGCACTCCCCTTCGGCCGGACACACAGCGGAATGTGGCTGGCTGGACATCCCAGTATTTGACAGGGTTGGCAAACAGGCTGATTCCTGTGTAGAGGTTCTTCTTTGCCCTAGACCTTACAGGGCAGAAGTCATTGACCCCCACACTGTTTATGTTGTTGGCATGGAGGTATACCACCTAGTAAAATGTACAAAGAGACCACATTTTTGGTAAACTGGATAAGATATCAACTCTTTGAGCTACTAGCGATTTGTGTAGAACTAAAGGACCAAAATGTGTGACCCAGGCATTATTCAAACCTTCTTCAGTTCTGTATTTACATTCACATTCAAATGAAAATGTAAAACTGAAGGATGTTTGAATAATATCTGGGTCACAAAAGCCCAGCAGTAGACAGTCAAACGAGACAAATAGTCTAACATTGAACCACAGCTTACCTGGAGATACTTGAGTGAGCTTAAACCTGGTGGGACCTTTTTCAGCTTGTTGTTGTCCAGGTGTACTTCTCTGAGGTTTGGTAAGCTGGCTAAACTTCCGTTCTCCACAGATTTGATTTGGTTGAATCCCAAACCCAATCTATAAACACCAAAAAACATTACTGAACTAAATCAAACGAAAACATGACTTATCTTTCGTGATGGATACAAGCAGATATTTGTCTTACTCAGCAATGTGTTGCTTCAATTAGTATTATTTTACCTCATCAGGTTCTTGTATCTGAGAAAGTCCTCTACTTCCACTTTTGCGATATTGTTGTAGTCCAGATGGAGCTCCGTTAGTGATGAAGGCAAGTCTTGGAAGCATTCAAACCAAACACAACATTAAGATCTTCATTCTACTTGGTTTTAACTTCTGAAGACAACATCACAATGTTTTACCTTTTGGCACTGCGGTTAGTTTTGCCTCTGCAATCCTTATGTACAGGGTAGACATGGAATCAAAGGCCCCCAACTCGATCCCGTTATTAGCAAGTGGGTTGGCACTCATCTCTGTTTTAGTGAAATCAGAAGGTTTGGGATTAGACTGTGTCTGCCTCAAATTTAATAACAATATGCTCTGTACATTTGATTGAATTCATTGCATTGCATTATAATTCTATTTCACATCACCAAGAACATGCAGTGATCTCATCCCCTTGAATGCCTCTTTCTGGACCCTGTTGATCTTGTTGTCGTGGAGACGTAACTCCAGGATGTTCTGGGGCAGGTTGGGAGGGATCTGGGTCAGCAGGTTGTAGGACAGATACAGCAGCTGCAGCTTCTCCATACTGCGGAAGGCTTTGGGGTGGACCTTTGATATCTTGTTATTGACCAGGTAGAGGGCCTGCAGAGAAAGGATTATGTCGATGTTCTGATGTATAAAACAATCTTACAAACGTGCATAGTCGGGGTGGGGGAAAATCGATTCACATTTGAATCGCGATTCAGTCTTCTAGCGATTCATGTTGTTTCACAAATGTAAGATGAGTCGAGTGAAACGATTTTTTATCGATTCGTGACCCCCAAGAATCGAATCGTGAGGTACCAAAAGATTCCCACCCCTAGTACCTAGTAAGAGTGAGAAACTAAGACTGTAGAGAAAAAGAAGGTCTGTTTATTTAGAATGCATTTCCTGAAGAAATTGTGTGTTTCAAACTCAGATAAAGGCTTCCCATATGATTCTTTCTACTATAATAGAGCAATTGGCTCTCAGGCCTTTGATGTGGTTTATTACCAGCTGGGACAGCGCCCATAATCAAAGAGCTTGTTTGCTTTAACAGATGTTTATAGATTGTTTTCCCAAGTCTTTGTCTGTAGTTTCTGCTGTTCTCTCCGTGAAGGACTGTTGGCTTAATGGAGTGAGATTAATCTAGGCTATCAACAAATTCTGGACTGGTGTCAGAACTAACTGACGGTACAGGTAAGGCCTTATTAGAGCACAGTTGAGATTTTTGTTCAACGTTTAAGTAAAACACAGTTAGAAAGCCTCAGTTTCACATAGATGTGAGTGTTCATCACAGTTAAGAAGATGGCTGTCTCACATAAAGCTTGTCCATGCCTTTGAAGTCATCTTCCTTAATTTCGGTTATGTCATTGTTTTGAAGATCAATCATCAATGTGTTCACTGGAATCTTGTCCGGAACTGATATTAGACCTGTAAAAGCAGACATTTCACTGCAATATCCTTGCTGTATAAAGGACTTTACGAAATAGACGTGCACTTTTACTTGTTCGGCATGATTAGAATTTCGCCTTAAGTGCTCTCACTCACCTAGATCCGAGCACTGAACCACCCGTCGAGAACACTGACAACCGAAAGGGCAGTCTGGCTCAGGGGGATCCCAGGACGGGAAAAGGTCATTATCATCATCGTCATAATCATCATCGTCATCATCGTCATCTGCGTCTCGCATCAAGATATCATGGTCTCTCAGGACGTCCATGATGTTGATTGGCTTGTAGGGTTTGGCATGGCACAGAGCCAGCAGACACAGCAGGACAAATGTCCTCATGGTGCAGAATGGAGGTGTCAGTCAGTTTAGAACCGCCTGGAATCAGTGAGAATGTAGACGGTGGGAAATCGTCGCAGAGGGACTCCCTTCGTCGTTCAGGCGTTCTATTTGTGTATACTTGCAGTGATTTCAAAGTGACCAGATTTTCAGTTATCTTATATATATTTAGGCACCGAGGTATTCAACCATTGAATCTTTGACCAGTATTTACACAAACTATTGAGAAGGACTCCCATACATATTCTGCTTCACACAGTTGTTTTGAAAAGGAATGTTCTACAGAGCTTTCTCACACTTATACACGTCTTCACGATACGTGTGAATGCCTGATGCCTGTGATCCTGGTCAGCTCAGGACTGCTCTGTTCCGCACCCTAGCCACAACTATTCTATTGTTCTTCATTGACTCGTAACTAAATAATGCAGGCCCGATTCGTAAATATATATACGCCTTTTTCACATTGTGCATATACCGACAGGCTTCTACTGAACGTTATGTGTAAAAAAAATATGTTTATGTAGGAACTATATCTGCTGTAGTCGCCTGGATCTCAAAAGCATTTTTAAAGATTTTTATTTGCAAATCCCTTTCTCATCAACTGGTTCTGGATTTCATTCATGTTTTGACAAGAATAGCCAAGCAATAGCACCAAATTCAAACCTCGTTAATGAATGTCTAACTCCAGAAGTAGTAAGATCATTCAGTATTAGTTGTGATAACAGATAACATACAGTACCTCAGCGGTGTGTAGTCGTATCCTTGTTTGACTCCAGAGAGCCCTCAGGGACTGAATGAGAACTTGTCTGTAGATCCACGAAAGCCAGGTACACTGAATTCAAAGAGAATGGAAAGTGCATTACAGTATAAAAATGTCAGAGTAACTCCCCGAATAAAAAATAGGATGATTCCTCAGTCTGGGGTTAGTTTGAATAAAGAGCTCCTACTCACTCACTCACACACAGATCACCGCATCTGTATAGTGCTTGACTAGTTTGGAAAATACATTGTTACCGATCATGTGCTTCTCATCAGTATTTGAACCCAAGCCAAAACAGTTAGCTTAGAATTCTGAATGGTTGGTCTTTATATAGAACACACTATTAGGTCTGTCCTCCCTTTCCCTCCCACATGGTTTGGTGGCATCCTGCCATTTGAAATATTATACATTAAGTTGAATACTTCCCCTCAGAGATCAGGATTTTTTTGACTGAAACATGAAAAGGTTTCTTTATATTTGATGTACAAAAAGAGTACAACTGATAATGTAGGGCTATCCTGCAAGTGCCTTTATACATTGTTACTTGATTAGATATGGTTGAATACTTCATTTCCATCTCACGAAGTTATGTTTAACAGCCAGTAATGCCTTCCACTCATAAGAAATATAGGCATGGTTCCCACAAGTACCCTTTTTTTCCGTGTGGTACTGATATATGCTTGTCTCATCACAAAACGCAGTCTAAAGTGGTTCTTATGGCGCACGCAGAACTTTCCAACTATGTTAAGGTTTGGCAGAGAGAAGAACCATAATGGGAGAGGGTCTTTATTCATGTTTCTTTGGGGGTATAACATTTTCCACACCCTCAGTGAATGGAATCTGGATCTTCTATCATATCATGCAGTAGAACTTCATTCAATAAAAATGATACTTGAATAAGCTACACAATGCAAGTTTATATTGTATTGCTTCTAAGTACTACAATGTCATTAAGTCTCATTTGTCTTCTGATATTAATGTGCAAACGAATACCATTTCAGTTCAGCATGGAAATCTACTCCTCATGACATCAAATGAGGTTAACACAGACAGGCACAGACAGTTTGAGCTGTGTTTCCATGGCAAAGATGACTTGCTGGGTGTTTGACTGCGTGTGCTGTGCTGCCATGGCGCCCATAAGAACTCTGACAATACTTTATAGTCTGAGAACAATGATTCAGTAATAACATACAATATTTGTGTTTATTTATTAACAATGTGTGTCATTTATTTGAAACAAGCACCTGAATAGCACAAATGTAAATGTCCATCTAACCTCAGCCAGCAAAATACCAAGTGGTAGTTAGAAGTCTCGACATAACCACTAATAATTTTCCATCTTTACAAACATTATTGGTATTTTTGAAGAGAGCAATCTATCAAACCAGTTACCAAATACTGATGTGGGCAAGCTAGCTATGTATATATATATATCAGTGAATTTAATCAGCATTTCAGTGCATCATTGAAATCTCCCTTAAGTGAGTGAGTCCTGCGTTGATCCATCCAACAAAAATCGGAAGCATCCAAATCTTATGCAGCAATAACAGTAGAAAGGCATCCATGAACTTGTATCCACCACCGACAGCTCCTACTTCGCTGCTAGAAATACTTATCTCCTTAGCTCTATATGAAGGTATACAGAAAGAAGATACTGCTTCTTTTCCAAACAACATCCATCTATGGCTATATTGAAGACAAAAATGTAAAAGTGTTTGCAGCATAAATGTGACATTTTCAGAGGAAATCCTATTTCTTGTCAAAATTAACACGTGACAATACCGGTGAAATGCAGACAGGGGTCTGTGAGAGACTGGTGTGTTTTAGTTGCGGTTGATCTTTTGTAGAGTACAAATAAACAGCCCTGTCACTTAGTTTTCTGAGGTTTCAACACCACACTGGAGTACGAGCGCACACAGGAGAACGCAATCGGTGAGACTCTCCGGGGATCAATGTAGTTGTTCTCCAAGCGCAATGCCACAATGTGTGAGTCATCCTCATTGAGAGGATCACAGATGGCATCCTCTGCAAAATTCCTGTAAAAGGAATCATCATCTTTGTTAGGTAGAGCCTACCTCAGAGCCTACCTCAGGGCCCTCAGGGCCAGTTGAATGTGGGGTGTTATGTTTAGTTTTATTTGTACCTGATGTTGTTGCTATTGAGTCTGAGGAAGTGGAGGGACTTCATCTCATTGATCCCTGTGGGAATGGTGGTCAGCTGGTTGTGGTCCAGACACAGTTCTATCATAGAGCCAAAGGCACCAAAGAACGACTCAGGTTCGACCCCCTCCCCGTCCAGCTTGTTGTACGATAAGTACAGGTACTCAATGCCAGGTTCCATGTGGGCAAACACATAGCCAGGGATCCTTTCAATCTGGTTGCCCACCAGCACCAGGTGAACCAGGGATCTGGGCAGGTAGGAAGGCACCAGGTACATCCGGTTATGGGAGAGGTCAATCGATTCCAGGTTCCTTTGAGGGAGAAACAGGATAGACGAGAGAAAGGATATATGTAGAGAGATGGAAATGAAGTTAGTGTTTGGTTTTGTTGCTGATATTGATAAGAGAGTATGGGTGGGGTGTTTCTATTTGATTTGCAGCAGTTTTCTTTCTCACTTGTGGTTGATCCAAGCCAACGGTGCAATCCTCGACTCATCAAGTCTGTTGTGTCCGAGGGAAATCAAATTGAGGTTGGTTGTTTGGTTGAAAACAGAGTCTGATATTTCTTCAATTAGGTTGTTTTCAAGATAAAGTTCCTGAAAAAACAATTGGGTGTTTTACTGCCATAATTCAGTACAATTACTTTTTACAGTTAATTGTACTCATTGTGGTGAACTGAGTTTTACGTGAAGCAATAATCCACGGTTGTGGTTTGAATCTTTTGGGTTAACCCTAATTGTAATGTTACCATTTTACATAGTTTCACATCGTTAAACCTACTACAAGGTTAAAGAAAAAATAGGTACATCTGGTGTCTTTTAGAACAGTACTACTCTGTGGCAAATAACGGTGAACATATTTAACTTGCATTGCAGTCTTACGTAGCCTTATCCTTCATTTGGTAGCATTTTACGAATGGAATTTGATCAGAATTACAAAGGACCATTTCTAGTCCAGGGCCTACACACCAGCAGAGAGGGGGGTAGGCCTTGTGGGATGGTGCGGAAGTGGTTTCCTCCCATCCGCAGGTAGGACAGCTGTCTAAGAGGGGCGAAGGCTGAGGGGTTCACGTTCCCCTCACTGAGAACATTGTCCTCCATCTCCAGTGTTAAAAGGTTGCTCAGATCTGCAAAGTACGGCAAACATTTGACTTGTAACACAGCCTTGATGTGTGGCAAAACATGGATCCACTGTTTACCTAGCAGTTTACCTTGAAAGCTATTTTGTTCGATCTCTCTCAACTTGTTGTCGTTGATCTTCAGCTCTTGGAGTGTGGAGGGCAGATCTGATGGGACCTGCTGCAGGAGGTTTCCATCCAGGTACAAGCGGCTCAAGTATTTAAGGCTCTTTAAACACAAATCCAACGTGTTTAAAACTGAAATGTGTACGTAATAATAGACATACCCAGGACATGATGAAGAGGACACTTAGGCGATGCCATGGAGCACATCAGAATAAGACGAGACCCTAGAAGGTCGTCAAGAAGAAGCTATTGGGTAACAATAAAGAAGTGGTCCAGTGAATCAAAACATTGACTTGATCTCCCACTGCCAGAATAAAGATGTCTGCTGAAGTGAATAGAACCTCTTAGTAAAGTCCCTGTCATCTCACACCCATGACCTCGCAGTACCTCTCTCACCTTGCCAGCTCCGCTTCAGCTTGTGAAAATAGGGAACAAAAGCCTAGTGTCCTCCTTAAGCTCTAACACTTATAAATCAGATTTTCTGAAAGGTTCTGCAGGTTTCCGTCCGTCTGAATAGGTTGAAGTGGAGGTGAAGTAGCTCTCTGTGCACCGCCGCTCGAGTGCTTCACTCACTGACAACACGGGTAGCTTAGCTTCAAAAGCATGTCAACGAGCTTCACATATTTATTCTCTGCAGAGTTCTAAGTCATACAGTAAGTCTAGAACATTTTTCGTATCAGCTAAAAGTTGACGGCCTGTGATGGATCTATTTAGACAATTCCCATACTGTTGACTATTTGTGGCTGCATTTTGGAAAACTGCCCACTTACTTGGAATACTTTTGGGGCGATGCCGGCAGATGTCAGGTTATTCTTGCCAAGGTTGATCCACTCCAGGTTAGGAATCCCATTAAAGGCCCCCATAGGGATAGATGTGATGGCGTTACCTGGTGGTTAACATCAAAACACATCCTCAGCATCATGTTATCCCATCAACATTTGCATAGGGCTAAGTCTAGATTCTTGGCTTGCTGACATTTTAAGGCAACTGTCTGACTTTATATAGCAGTAAGGGTGACAATAATATGTAATAATGGTGCATCTTGAGAATGTGTCCATAGTTTATTCACTCAGTGTGTGACACATCTTTGAAAATAGTAGGTTCAATCATTTTGTGTTTTTGTGTCATTCATGTGTTTTATTATGTTTTCGTGTTCAGCGGGTGGATGAGGTCAGGGGTAGAAGGGTGGAGAATATTGTCAAGCTCCATTGGCACCAGTCAGGGACAATCAAAAGGACCTCAAAATCATTTGGGGATAAATATGTGTCTAATACAGTACTGTTGAAGGGTGAATGGTCATCTTACCCTCCAGACTGAGCGATTTGAGCTCGGGGATAGACAAAGGAGGGAAACTGGTCAGCTTTGCATTCTCACAAGTCACGATGACATCCGAAATGTCACAGCCGGGCGGAAGGCCGGCTCTTGGTGACATCATCTCTATCTCTTCTTCTTGGCCCTCCTCCTCTTCAAGATCCCAATGATGTTCTTCAGGGGGAGCAGGGATTGGTTGGATGCTCTCCTCTGCCACCTTTGGAGGCATTTGGAAAACATCTCCTCTCAGCCACACTTCCTCCTCCTCTTCCTCTTCCTCCTCAAGTGCTCTCAACTTCTCCATCAGGTTCAGTTTATGTCTTATCCTCTCCTCTTCCACCTGACTCTCCTTCTCCTTGGCAGCCGCCTCTGCCTCCTCCCTCAGCCTCCGGTCCTCCTCCTCCAGTCTCCTCTCCTCCTCCGCCTGCCTCCTCTCCTCCTCTTTCGCCAGCGTCGCCCGCAGTTCGTCTTCCTCCTTTCTCCTCTCCTCTTCAAGCCGCCTCTGTTTCTCCGCCTCTTCCTTCTTGAGCTTCTTCCTCCGCCTCTTGCGCTCGGCGTCCTTCTTCAGCAGGCGCTCCTCTTCCGCCCGGTGTTCCTCCTCCTCTCTCTTGAGGATGACGTCGATCTCGGCCTGGGTGTATGGCGCCACGGGCTCCGGGCTGGGGTGGCTTGGGTCGCTGGGGTCGTTTGGCACTGGGGAATTGCCAGAGAAGTCAGGCAGATCAGGGACTGGGCCAGCCAGCAGGCACACACGGTTGAATAGAGGAGGTAGGCAATGAGGAGGAAAGGCAGAAGAAGAACACATGGGGAAACCAGAATTAGAACCCAGTGAAGCGAGAACCAGAAGCACATCCTCAGAAACACCCAGGAATGCAGTGATGGAAAGAGGAGGGGTAACGTGCCGACCGAAGGTGATCATGTGACTAAAAGGTCAGGGGACGTTCTCATTTAATTTCTACGAAGAAAGCAGTCGCGGCAGCTATAGATACCTTTATCCATACAGACGGGGCAACACTCTCCAGTGGGGATGAAAGGGAAATGGCAGTGCATTGTGGGACAGGAGACCTCATGGCAGACCACCTCCCCACCGGTGCACATACAGGTGACACAGGGCTTGGGGGACCACACAGCCTTGTTGAACATGGTGATACCCTGGTACACACACTGGCCCTGCTTTCCTACAGTGGAGCATCATGACAAGGGAAACATGTGGTTAGATGTTCTGTATGTCATATCATGACTATCATATCATACAGAGTATATCCTACTGTCAATGGTATTGGATACTGGCATCAGACCAAACAGACTGTGTCAGTGATGTAAACACTGCAGGTGTTATGTCTCAGATTGCCTGCTGCAGGTGGGACTCCAGCACTGTAATTATATACGTCTGGGACCCATCTGTACTTACAGTGAGAAAAAGACCCAGTCATCATTTGTATTACGCTTGGCCCCCATTCATATTCGGACAACTAGTTTATGTATGCAGTTTTCAAAACCGGAAGACTTGACACAGCTTGAGAATTGCAATGCTGACAAGGTTACGGTGTTGGTACTTTTTCCTAATAAAATCCCTTGTTCATTATTTAATAATACTGTGGCAATCTCTGTGTTAAGTCATAAGTCATGGACGTCACGTAGCAAATCATTCAGTCTCCTGACGATGCCGATAAGGTGCAGGGTTTTTTGATGATTTTCAAATCATGAGTATTTATGCCCATCCTCCTGGTCCCACGTGGGTAACAAATGTACATAAAACATAAAGTGTTATTACAGTTAAACAGGAGACCCACATCCCTCAGAGACATGGCTTAGTTATAGTTGCAGCATTAAGAGACTTTAGGCAAGGGGGTTTCAAACTGTACCCACATTTAATCAAATGTGATTTACATTTAGTGTACAATGCATTGATGGGGTACTTTATGCATCAGTATTCACTGATATAAGCATTGGCTCAGCAGCAACTTCTAACAAGGTGAGGTGGAATGGAATTTCCTGAAAACCCCTCTGCTGTTCAAAACTGCTTCAACATCAAATCAGGTTCGTCTAATTGTGATTAAATACATGAGAGTAAATGACTTGTGCCTTACCAAACGAAATAGCAAAAACAAACATGGGTTACTGGGAAGAATGCAGTAAAGCACTGACCTGGAATGACATTGTAGTTGGTCTGTGGGTCCCTAACACTTCTGTAAGACTCTATGAAGATAGACGCACCACCCTCTTCTCCGGGGTTGAGAGGGAGGCTGTCTGTGCGGGTCAGGGCTCGAGAGTGGTGCCCTTCCCTGGGTCTCCCGTGCCCTGTCCGCCTCCTCCCCTGGGTAACCCCCGCCAGCCGGTCCTGGCTCTGGGCTAGGCTCAGCACCCACAGGCCGACGATAACAAACAGCTGCCGCATAACTGGATGTCAGCCTACCTGGAGTGAAAGAACTCAATGGGCTCAACACTGGAGGGACAGGCGGACAAAGTGAGCTCTTATTGACTGTATAAGTCCTTGATATACCACTGTCATAATGTTTAGCTTTCCCCCTGTGTTCTCCTTACTCCCTTAATGACAAGTCTGACAGCGGTAGAAATAGCAAGGCACAATACTGCCACCGGGTCTGTAATTGTCTGAACCCTTCGTAGGCTGACACCCACCAGAGAAGACGTGTGCGTGCATGTGTGCTTTCAGGCCTCCCGGCATTTGGGAAAATGTGTGCGTGAGCTGCTTCAGAGAGCAGGGAGACACGTCATGACTTCAGTCCACCTCTCCACTGTAGGCTGTAGGCCAACTCATTAAGGAGTCTGATACTAGCCTGAAATGCGTCTTGTGTTCTCAGCTTAAGGGTGCAAGCCAAGCCTTGTTATAGATGTTAGATAACAAAGATAGGCTCACTGGCAACCAAATATAGCTGTAAAGAACACGTAGGTATTGGGATTATCTTTTAAAACATTTGAGAGGGAAATCCACCTCCAGATGACCTTGTAACACAAGCAGGTATATCTTTATACCTAAGTCCCACAAATTGTCAGCTGTACAGACATGCATGGTACAGGAAGTGTAAACATGGTGGAGGACGACTCCTGTGTAATCCCTACAGAGCATGCCCAGACCCACTGCCCCAGGCTTGGAGTCATGTGGTCTGCAATAAATCGGTTCTGGAACTTTTGGGAAAGAAGGGAAGAAAAACATCCACAGTGGAGAGAAGGGGGAGAAAAAAAGAACGGAAAGCGTTTCCATTAACGGGGTTCTTAGGATGACTAGGCTCAAATGGAGACACTGAAGTCTGACGCACATTAAGGAAAGAGCAGCCTGAAGATATCCTGCAGGACAGGGGGGAGACAGGATGAGTTCATTTTTAATGACTTCTGAAGCTCCAGTACTCGTGTACACGACCTAATGCTTGCCTCATGTTTTGGTCATACAAGACATTCCGATTTAGGAACATCCAGAAATGGGTTATATCCATTTATCAAGGTTAAGTTGCAGTTAGCACAACAGCTAGCACTGGCTTTAATACAGTACAGTCGAAAGTGATGGTCCTGGTCCAAGACAGACCATGTAGCATTGCAAAGCCTTTGCACACGGACATACTGACAACATCCACAACAACCTTATTAGATGTTTAAGGAATACGCTACCGTAACTAAGTAACAGGATAAACAGAATGAGCCGAAGGACTCTGTACGTTACCAGTGGTTTGCAGGCGATTTGCAAGGCCAAATATTTTCCACTCTTTCCTAAGCTCTCTGGACAGTGCCAGCGGCTGTAAGACAGTCTGCGACTGCTCTGCTGCTGAACAGATAGATGTTTTAAACAGACAAGCCTGTTCGTCTGGGGCTGCATGGGGAAGCCAAGACTTGCCTCAGGAAAACTTTTGAAGTGAAGTCGTTACAGCCCCATCAGAGAGAGGGTCACTTACGTCTGGTTCTTCTGGGAAAGGTAGAGAGGGAGAAGTGGGTGATTTCTCTGCTCTAATTACTGGCCAGTGGGAGTGCTTAGTTGTGTAGTCAGCAGATTGAGGTGGCCCCTCTGGTTTGTCATTACCTGCCAGGAATGGACCACGGCTCTTGAGATCCACCAGGACTCATCAGGAACACCACTTACAGACCGAGTCAGAGGGAGAGGTGGGACCAATCCTGACTATGTCCTGATCACATAGCAGCACATCGCAGGGCTGTGTTGTACCGTGCTGGACACGCCCCAGGTGCTGAGGCTACTGTGCTAGTCTAGGAACACGTCGCCCAATGGGCTTCGTGTATTCTCATGCAGGGGAGGGCGCTACCGGGTTAATAGTCTGTAAACCTTTTCTTTTTTGTGGTGGGGGTGGTGGAATATCATGGAAAAGCAACCTAATTCTCTGGTTGTATCACTGTTAAGTGAATCGTTTCAGAAAGATAAAATACCCTGACAATAGAAAAGTACTAATGTTGTTTTATTACTTTTTTTGTAACAAAATGAAGTTCAATACCTATCTGCTACTTTAATTGGCCTAGAAAGCAAAAGGCATTTACATTATGTGAACTTCTATTCCAGTACCAATTTTCTATTTTTCTATTTAAAAAGTTGATGTTAAAGGTTAAAAAGCTAGAGAAAACCTGTCAGGTCTATGTGACCTATTCCTTTGTTTCTGGCACCTCTGCTCTGTTCCAAACATAGACCTGTAATGTGCCAAAGGTAACTGCGACTGGAAAAACGGCCCCAACGAAACGTTTCCTTCATAGAAAAACTTAACAACCCTTTCCCTGTAATCCCTCATGCATGCATGTGTGTGTGTGTGGGTGTTGTGACTCGTCCTTCTTTTTGTCATGTGAAGGGTGTGTCTGTGACTCTTCCTGCTTATTGTCATGTGAAGGGTGTGTCTGTGACCCTGTCCTTCTTTTTGTCATGTGAAGGGTGTGTCTGTGACCTGTCCTTCTTTTTGTCATGTGAAGGGTGTGTCTGTGACTCTTCCTGCTTTTTGTCATGTGAAGGGTGTGTCTGTGACTCTTCCTGCTTGTTGTCATGTGAAGGGTGTGTCTGTGACTCGGGCCACTGGAATGTACAGCTGCTTCAGTTGAGCTCCCCGCTCCTCTACCTGCCACCACACACTCACACCCCTGAAGCTTATCGTCCGCCTGCTCCTTTTGTCGTAGCAAGAATATTGATGTTGTTAAGTGACAAGGCTACAACACCGCAACAAACAGGCTGGACCCAGACAGTGTAACCACATGGCTCCTTAATAACTGTGTTGATGGGCATTTTACCTCGAGGGGTAACTACCTTCTCCACAGGACGAGACAATGGAAGTATAGAGGGACTAATGGCCAAGTGGCACTGTCTGGAATCATTCTGATAGCTGCATAATTCCAAATGCTACTCTAACACACCAAACATGGGATTTTTTCGATGTAAGTGACTAGCGGTTGGTCACTTTGGCTTTATTTGGTACATTGTAAACACCCTTGCATAAATAAACCACGAAAAATAAAAATCTACAGCATTTCAAATAGTCGTAGGACATTGGCCAGTTCCTAACTCCGGTTGACCTCTCATTCTAAGCCCCTTGTTCCTTTTCAGGAGAAGTATTCAGACGTGGTCAGTCTCCCTGGTGGCTGGCGGTCCGAGGTGATGCTTATCCAGAACCCTCAGCTCCCAGGGTAAAGTCCAGCCGAGCTGCAGATCAACTGATCGGAACAGCATTTATAATGTCCATTTGTTTTGCACTGAACATTCGGCTACAGCAAAGTCTCCAGAGCAGTGGTCACCTGTGCCGACTCCCCACAGGTGTGCCCTCGTGATACACTGGAGCATCGAGGTGACCACGGAGGGAGAGATCACAACCAACATAGAACTGGTAACCAAACTGCCTGAAAAGGGTGAGTTTTGCCTTAACACGGTTTGGTTATCTTCAACCAGTTGGCCAGTATAACCAGTCGTATGTCCTTGTTGTTTTGAATGGCAGCCTGTCAGATGGATACCAGCAGTCTGGTGGAGAACTCTCCAGACATGTTCCAGAGTCTCCTGCGTGTTGTTGGAGTGGAGGTCTCCATTGACTGCATCATCAAAACTGTGTGTAGCGCATGAACAGCCATTAAAGTATACAACTCATTTACGTTTGTAATTATTTTATTAAGTATAAAGCTCTTTACAATCACCCATTTAAAAATGTCAATGCCATTTGTACATATTCTATAATCACATTTATAGATGTTTATATAATGTTTACATACAATGTCATTAGTCAAGATCTAAAAAAATAAATAATTTAAATATGAAAGGCTAGACAGCAATGTCCAATTTGTATTTTCAAATATTCTTTATGTACACATGTGTTATGCTTCTTAGGTATCACAGTGCTTGTGATATTTGAGTGTTAAGATAAGTGGTTTGATCTGTCAGCTTCACTACTTAGTTAGCAGACCATATAGTATGGCACATGATGTCACTGTCCTCTTGACCGCATGAAGCCTTACTTCAGAGGTAACCCCATGGACTGGACCATGATGTCACTGTCTTGACCACATGAGGCCTCACTTCAGAGGTAACCCCATGGACTGGACCATGATGTCACTGTCTTGACCACATGAGGCCTCACTACAGAGGTAACCACATGGACTAGACCATGATGTCACTGTCCTGACAGCATGAGGCCTTACTTCAGAGGTAACCCCATGGACTGGACCATGATGTCACTGTCCTGACAGCATGAGGCCTTACTTCAGAGGTAACCCCATGGACTGGACCATGATGTCACTGTCCTGACAGCATGAGGCCTTACTTCAGAGGTAACCACATGGACTGGACCATGATGTCACTGTCCTGACAGCATGAGGCCTTACTTCAGAGGTAACCCCATGGACTGGACCATGATGTCACTGTCCTGACAGCATGAGGCCTTACTTCAGAGGTAACCCCATGGACTGGAACAGGACATGGGGATACTTAGCCTCAAATACCTGCTAATGTATGCAAGTCTGAACACACATTTCGTCAAGATGGCAGTTCAGTTATGCCCTTACAGCCCCTCACATATAGCACCACACCACTCAACGTGCAGAAGAAGGTGCTAACAGCACTCCACGAGCCACCTTTGGCACATTGAATACACCTCATTGGCGGCATGACTGGCTGGCTGGCAGAGCAGAGCTCCTCTAAACCCACAGCATTCTGCCCCCTGGTCTCCCTTCCTCTGCCTCACACACGGAGGCAGAATGTGCGTCAGGAGACCCAGGGAGGGAGAAGAACGCCTGGTCCCAAATCAACATCTCAACATCGCCTGCGTCCTGGTAGAGTCTGAGTGTGTTCGACGAGCGTAAACACGATGGCCGTCGTCGCAAACAAGTTAGGAGACGTGACCATCACGCCCAGATCTACAAAATCCCCTCACAACTTCCTACTGTACATGAATAAGGGGGATCAAGCCGCTTGGGTGAGAGACGATGATTTGAGACAGGACCTCAATATGTGCCACAAAAGAATTACACCTCAACAACCCCACTATTACCGCATACCCACCTACATTCAGTTTAGTAAATAAAATATGGCGTATATCAAGAGTAAAAAGACAAAGAATAGAGAAGGATATGTTTCAGTTGACTCTTTGCATTTGTTGACCTCTATGCTCGAATGAATAGCAGCGTTCTCACAGAAGGCAAGGGAGTGGTCAGGCATGTTAATTCGTTTTCTATCCATCAGCTCAGGAAGTAAACAGGAATTGCAATATCTTAGATGGATCAGTTGTTCATTTCGGATTAATGCTAGGAGTGAGATCTTAGTTTGTTCACCTCCCGAGGAGAAGGAACTGAGATGGACTAGAGGCCGACCCCCCCTGGAGTGGTTCATACGGGGTGGAACACCAGTGTGCAGTCCTCTCTGTCCATGCCAAGGTAGAGGTTCTGGGCTGGCAGGTCTTGTTTGGCTTGGGTGCTCCTCAGGTAGTAGTTGACTATTTTGGAGTCCAGCTTGTACTGATGGGGTATGTTCTCATAGGGCTTGGGATCAAGATCCAGGATGGACACAGAGTATGTAAACCGAGGCTTTGTAGGGTGAATCTCCAAGTCCTGCTCCAACCTGGAAGAAGAAGAAACGCTCAATGTTTCACCATTCAAATGTATCAGTAATGGTTTGTCTATGCACATACATAAGTACATCCAGACAGCATGAACTACCGTACCTTATTTGGGTTATCATGCATGTCTACAGAGGCTAGACAATGTGCCATTGGTTCAAGGTAATCACATGACTAAAGTGTACATAGGTCTGTGCGACCAGTCAAATAAAATCATCCAACTGCTCACCCATCATTATCCTCGCTGCATGGTGCCAGGGTGATCATGATGGAGCAGTCCTTGGCCGTCATGGCAACTCTGTACTGGTGAACCTGACAAGTAGAAAGAAAAACAACACAGACTCAAATCTCTGACATGTGAGACAGCTCTCCCTCAGGTCCCGGAAGAGAAGAAGCAAGGCTCGAACTGTAGCTTCTTTTTTTCTTTAAATAGACAATGAGTGCATGTGATCACCTGGAATGAGAAACATTTTCCTGAATGCTTCTCACCCTTCAGCGACAGAAAGGCACCTCACCTTGCTGACTGCATATTCTATGGAACCATCGTCCTCCGACGGGCAACTCTGCACTTTCTCCAAGAAACTCTCATTGTAGGGCCCATCAATCTGTAGTCTGCTTCTAGAAAGAATGAGACAAATGATTAAGACATGGGTGGAAGTTAAGGGCTTGTTTTACTGTCCGGAAACACCCTCTAGTGGTGTACTGAATGTATTACACCACAAAGACACGTATACTTCCACATACATACAAACTCATTCCATTTCTTACTAGGAAAACAATCAAAACTATAATTGCCTCACGTACCTTTCTTTGGGGAACTCCTGCAGGTGCTGCTCCACTCTTTTGAATAAGGGATGAAGGCCCTCAATGTCTAAGCTGTCCAGCATTTGCGTCTGAAGGATTTTGGCCAGGATACAGTCTTTGGGTAAGCAGTGGTTTCCTGAGCCCCAACATAGAAAGACATTAAGAGATCGAAACACACATTCAAGTGTGAAAAACCAACAGATTTTTCACAAAATCGATCTTCCGAACATCTTCCGATCTCCAGAAAAGAGACGTGGCGGCCCGTGTCGTGTGGCGCCTCACCGTTGCGAAGCAGCTCCCGGTGCAGCAGGCTGGCTTCACACATGGCCCTGCCCTCGGGCAGGTGCAGCTTCCGGGACTCCCCGGAGCGCCCCGTCTCCCAGCTGCTGAGGAGGGCGCTGACGATCACTTGGATGAGCTCGTTCAGGACGGTCTTGTTGGACTGGTGGCCGTTGATCAGCCCACCCCCGCCGTGGAGGAAGTAGGGCCGCAGGTGCTGGACCAGCTCGTTCAGGTCCTCGCACACGTCCGCGTCGTCCTTGCAGCTGTATATCAACTCCCCTCCCTTTGGCGAACCGACAGAGAAAGGTTACGTCTGGTCATGTGTACAGAAGAAGAAAAAAAGATTCCTTCTGTTACATGATGCACTTGTACGGAGAGCAGCACGACATACCTTGAAGATCTTGAAGTTATTCTGGGGTTCTTCGATCAAGTGTTTCAAGGCAACATACATTCTCTGCTTGTTCCTACGGACAGAAAAGAACAGTTCAGACGACTTTGTTTCCAAACAACTTTTCATTTACTTCCCAGCAAAACACCCAACCATGAAACTATCTTGCCAACTGAATGAATAGACGACTTAATGAATGTCAGACCCCCTCAGACTGCACCATACCTCAGACCCCCTCAGACTGCACCATACTCACCCTGAGAACAGATCCAGCGGGCAGTAGCGACTCTGTCGTTTCCATTTTCCATTGGCCAGCTGGTGATGATGGAGTATGGGTAAGTAAGGCTGGCATGCATCTCAAAGTTAAATCGACTTTTAAAGCACCAGAGAAGTGTCCTGTACTGTAGGGCTCAATGATGTGGATAGAAACGGAAGATCGTTGTTGTGCATGTTGCACTCTGGTAAGCGTTATCCAGGGTGACCACCAGAGGACAGAGATGGTCAACCATACTTAGAACCAATACAAGTGGGTTTATTACATCTGACTTATAAACACCCCCAAAGAACTCAAATGCTCATTGGCATCAAATGGTGCATAATGAGCACAGCTGTAATAGCAAAGAGTTGTTTTGGAATGGAATACATGTACACAAATGTCAATCATTTCAAATAGATACCTCACTCAATTGTGCTTACCTTAAAATGTTGATGCATACAGAATCTGCACACCTTGCTTTTAACGTCTTTTGTTACATGCCTAGAGAAGGGTAGAAATCCACACTTTGGCTGCCAGAAAAACAAAAAAAGAGAATGAAGTTACTGCCTGACCACAAAATATTTACATAGCTGTCGACCGAGTCACTCCATTTGAACAAATGTCTCTCTTCAAAATGCTGAGTCATCCCTGTCCCATGTCTGAGCATCATCACCCAAACTCGTGGTGGCTGTCCCCCGGCTGGGTCCCTGGTGACTGACCTCACCTTTGTATTCAAGAATCTACCCAATAACAGCCGAGGTCTTACTTAGTAACAGCCAATGGATGGGAGAGGACCAACAAATTGAATGTCTCACTAAATACTTAAAGCTTTCGCTTACGTCCCTAAACTTTGCGTCTCGGACACAATGAGAATCTGTGTTGTGGTAGAGAGGAATCTATGGAGGATCATTTTAGTCTAGTCTTGGTCTAGATTCAAGAACTTCTATTACATGTACAATACAGACATCCATTGTTTGTTCAATGACCTTGATCTCTATGCAGAGGGAAGGGCTGTGTTCACTGCAGCATCGTGAGGAGGACTGGGTGAGGTTGGGCAGGCACAAAGCACAGCCACTCCAGGTGTCCATCATTTTGTCACAGCGCGATTCTGTCAGGAAAGATAATACAGTACCAGACAAATTGATATATGAGTTTTCAGTTTTTTTACTGATATGAGCGTCCTTGCCTATTTCAACTGGTTAATGATTGCTATTTACATTTCTGTTCTGATCTATGGAAAATAACCATATCGTAAGCCATTGCTCAATCTGCATAATATTTTCACAATACTGTATGAATATCAAATGACTCATAGTGAGATCAAATTTTACCTGGCCTCTCTTGTTGAACCTTTAAAGACAGTCGTCTCACAAAGTCTAGTGGTAGTTTGACAACTTCCTGTAGAAGAAAATTGGATAAATATACAGTACCAGTCAAAAGTTTGGACACATTTTCCCAGTTACCATTCTGATTGATGACTGGCACCAACCACTTTCGAATTTCCCCATGTTAAGTTAATTTTAGTCCATAATTGTTGGGTTATTATGAAATGTTTAGATAGAAATATATGACAATCTTTGATATCAAAATAGAAAACAGCCCATTATTTCACTGAATAGAAAATGTCTCACCCCTTTGTGGACAAACTTTTCTCCAAGCAACGGACTCATTACATTTTTACTGTATTCAAGAATGTTTTGAATTTGCCTGAAGGCCTGCTCCGTTGTCTGAAGTCAAAGGGAGAAAGGCGATAAGGTGATGGTGTTATAAAGCAAACATACACTGAAATCCAGACTTCATGGAAACTCTACCTGTTGTGGGTTTTCTGAGTCCTCCGCTGAATACTTAAGTAGACGAAGAACTCTTGAATGCTAGAAAAACAAGTACAACCATGATGCCAGGCAAGTTAGCAATGGGGTAGCTCAGTAAGTTAGTGCTATCTGATGTGACGACGCGGCACTACTGTTGCCGTCATCAAGTTGCTCACACAAGAGACCCCTGAACCGTTTATAAGATATTTATGTAAATAGCATACAACCTACAAAGGACAATGACAACCAATGTTGATACGCAGTTTAGAAGCTAGTTTAGACAAACTAGTAGTAGGCTTTCGTATGGTAAAGAGCGACCAAGATTTGACAAGTGACACTCGTTTCAACTTATAGGGGGCTTCCCGCGGTGCACAATAGTACTGTAACTAAGTTGCCAATTGAAAGAATCAGACATCTGAACTTGTCACCCGAACATTTTCCAATCTATCCGATGATGTTGTCTAACATGACACTACGTTCACAATATAAACCGGCGTTGTAAAAATGCATTTTGGATTAAACCTGATCGATGTTCTGGCAACGTGACGTGTAGTTGCTTGGTTTAACCAGTACGAGTAGGCACAGTGCTGCAAGCTTGCTAGCTCGCTCTAGCTGTAGTGTGGTGTCTGACTGACTCTCAGCTAGCTAGCTAGCTAACTCACCTGAACATGACAAACTACAAGGCTTTTGTTTCCCTCCCCATGGTATTTCCAGTCGTTCTCGTCCATTTTATCCAGTTCCATAACACAAATGTGTTTATTATATCTCAGTATGGACTCCCGACACTTTACAAGGCCAAGACTGCCACACACCCCAAGTACAGGACCGATGCTAGCAAGCCTAGCTACAACAATAATTTTAGCTACTGTCTGACCCACCGACGGACGAACTGGTGTTACTAGTAGCCTACTACCGCTTTCTGGAGGATATCCCTCCTACCCGTCTCCTATTGGCCGCATGTATGTAGAAAAGATCACATTGGATGTAATTTGGATGACGTTTGAGTTCGATCACGCTCGAGTTTCCTAAAGATTATCCACTAACAACATTGGATCTAGCTTCCTAGGTTCACGTTAGTGAGTAATCACCTTTTTGTCCGACGACTTTCATTAATTGGCACCTTGTTAGTATAAGCATTAAAAAAAGGTGGGGTCCTATTTTACATAAGGTCTCCCTCCTGTCACCAAGTTAAACCCAGTGATGGGTTTATTTGCATTTAATACATTTCAGGATTCTATTTTGTGTCGATTTTCTCACTAAATCACGTACATGTCCTTGTCGAGATGGAAAGTTCTGTTAACTTTATTGTGTCTGGAACCAATTAATAGAATATGGACTGATATTCTATTAATGAATTGTCCTCAACCTGCCAACCTGCCAGCCGGTGCATGTCAAACCAGTTGGTCATTGCATTTCGAGTCAACACTGCAACCGGCTCCAGGCCAGGTAAACTGGTTTTTAGAGCGGCACCAACTCCTATCTGGTCTAGAATCGTTCCATTTTGGAGATCAGTGCCCTGATCAATCACTGAACAATACGTCTACACCTACACATTTGGTTAAAGTTGCGCTGGTTACACACCACAAGATAATCGGTCTGATTTTAGTCCGATTTCCCCCCTTCCGACAATCTAATGTCTCGATTATTTTGGGGTAATCTGTAGCCTACAGATTATTTTATCCGCCCCCCCCAATCGCGAAAATGTAATTTATTCACATGTTGAATATTTACGTCCAGAAATCCTGATCTGTGGGGAAAACCCCGAGGACACACTACACACTATAGGAGGTTAAATCTAGGATGTTTTTGTCCTCATGTTTGGTCTCTCACATTTTGAAAATCTTAAAATTAAAATAAATAAATAGTGTGTACCCATCATTAGTGTCCCCCTCTGTCGCCCTTACTCTTTTATTTCTATCTTTCGTTTATTAGGCTATTTACATGTACATGGGATATTTGTTTCATATTGCGAAATGGTAGCCCATCATTGCTTCAAAGACTAGGCCCTACAGTGCATCACAGTGCGTGCTATTAGAATGTTTAATATGTAAATGTTTTAGACTAACGTGGTTATTGTTAGTGAGAGTAAACTTTTTGATTGATCATTACTGTTACATTGAGAATATTTTATGTGTTCACTTTTTTCACGCCTATTTTCAGAAAATAATGGCACACTGGATAATCCCAACCAAGTGTACACATTTCCATAGGCAACTATTTTGGCCCTTTTAGCTGACCGTACAACTTTCTGTCGTCGTGATTGGCTTATTCTGAACCATGAGGAGCGGTTCCATAGTACCTAGCAATGACTGGGTAGCTACCTAGCTGGCTTCACTCTCTGGAGGTGAGATTATTGAGACTGCCAGCAAATTAAAAACGGTTGTCCATGAAGCTTTAGCCCAGTAGTTTTGACAAAAAGCATACCAAAGATTTGACTCGCCTGATGGGTTAATTTTCTATAATAGTATAGTTCAAAAATGTGGTCAGGATAAATAGCTAGCGAAGGAGCTAGCTTGGTCGGCTACCGTAACAGACATTGCTGTGTTGTTGCAGACAGTGTGTAGGCTAATGTATTTTATTTTTCATTTAACCGGTTGCACACTTGACAAGCAGTTAGAAAGAACGTTAGAGCTAGCCAAGTCTTTCGACCCAACATTGCCATTCTGTGAAGCAAGTTGGCTTGTTAGGCGCATCATATTTGACTACTGTACATTTTATTTCGTATGGGAAGCCTTTTGCCACCGACCGGGGGGGGCTAGCAAGCTAGCTGTCTGGAAATTTGAGTTTGTTAACCAATGTAATAATTTGAGGCAAAAGTACATTTGCCTGAAGTTTCAGGACTTTGATTACATCCCAACTCAACTTCAACCAGGATTCCACACAATCTCTACTGACCACCTCCATGGAATATCCACCAAGTAAACGACATAAGGGATTCAAACAGGATGCTGCATTTCATGATCCCTTTGAAGATGACGAAGATTTTACTCAAGACGACTTGAACGAGATAGATATTATTGCATCTCAGGCTTTCACGGGAGATGGGACACATCAAAGGCACAAACAGACATCAAGCTCTGGTAAATGTTACTTAAACATACTTTAAAACCTGGTAAATGCTATATTGTATTCATGTGTGTTTTAAAAAGACAAAAACTTCAGGGTAGGCTTGTGACATCATCAGCACTCATCAGATCATTTCACTCTATTGTAGGTAATGGCCAACTCTCAGAAGCAGACAAAAACTGCAAATTGGAGTCGCAAAAAGCAGAACTGAAAAAGAAGGTGTGACTTAATAAGCAGAGGCACAGCTGTCAAACTTCAATTCTTGAGATGCACATGTAGGCCTTGTGGAACATTTGAAGACTTTCTCTGTGAAATCCTGATCTGATCTTTTTTGATGTGAAGCTAAAAGAGGTGGAGGAGGAGATCCTGATGAAGAATGGAGAGATTCGAGTCCTACGAGATTCACTGCGAGTGGCCCAGCAGGAGAAAGAGAAGCAGAGACAAGCTCAGCTCCTCCTGGAGCGGGAGAAGGCCCATGTTCAGAGTGAAAAAGAGAAAGAATTATCCAAAAAGGTTGTTGTCAAGCTCTACTTCAATACACTATGATGTCTCCTAGATGTCATCCAACTCATTATTCTGGCCTTATTGGTATGTTCACAGGTACAATCCTTACAATCAGAGTTACACTTCAAAGAGGCAGAGATTAATGAAATCAAAACCAAGCTTCAAATATCAGAGCGGGGGAACAAGGCCCTTGCTTCCCCTGTCACAAGAAACAGGTCAGAGTTGGCTTCCTTTTGCAATACATTCTACCTTTTGGCTTTGGTGGTGGAATAGAGGGCATCAATTTTCTTTCTTTTTTTGTTCCTGTCGCCCTCTTCAGTCCCAAGGTGCATTGTTCTGCTGTGACAATTGATGTTGCAAGTCGGAGCAGCTCCACCCCTCCTGCAGGCAGTCCATTCATAACCAAGGAAGATTTTGCTGCCCAGCTGCCCTCAAGGTCCACGCCGGTCAAAAGCAGTGGAACGAGCAGCTTAAAAGACGGTGTGGCCATATTCGTTTAAACTTCATTGGTGACTAATGCATGTCAAATGGGATATCCCCATGTCACTTTTGAGCAACATTCACTTTCAAGATATGGCTTTATATGTTCTTCTGTGTTTAGAGGGGAAGAAGCTGTCCTGTGGCAAACACGGTGACAGTAAAGAAGAAAGCCAGCTTGATCCTTTCCACAGCACAGGTGTACATCATCATCATCATCACCCAGGTGAATTTAAACATCAAAACCTTTCGGAATGAACTCCTTTAGTACTATGAGTGAATAAGTGTATAAAGTTTCAGTGTATAAAGTTTGAGTAAATATGGTTTGTTCCTGTTGTGTAAAGGGTCTGTTTTGCTGAGTCTGTTGCTGCAGCATCCTCTAGACCCCAGCACCCTGGGTCTGTGCCATCTGCTCTGCGTCAGCCCTGACGCCTGGCCCACGTTACTGCAGAACAGCTGCCTCAGCACGTAAGTCCATCAGGCTAGGTTTATAGTGACCCCTTGAGTTGTGTGTATGTCTATGTCACATCAGAGGACTTGAAGCTGTGGAAAGTTGACTCAAATACGTGGCCTTACTCAGCTCCTCAAAGACACGCAGCCGGCTCAGTGGCTTTGTGGCGTCCAGCTTGTCAAAGCAGGACATCACGCACACCTGGACATGGATTACAGCTTAGAAAGTCCTTTTTGGTGTCAAATGTTCAATGTTTTTAAACTTAAAATGTTATTTTCGTGCTTTTATTTAACAGAGGTTCAACCACGGTCAGTTCCAGTGGCTATTCCAAACAGTCCAAGGTGGCGCAGAGGGATAAACCCCAAAGTGCCTTCAGCCAGTTCCAGAGCCTTGCCATGTCAGGACTTAACATGATGGCCTCGCCAGAGCAGGTCAACAGTTCATCCATCAACTCCAGCAGGAGCTGCCTCGGAGCGGTCTACCTCCTTCCTCTCCTGGACTACCACATCAGCCTGTTTCTGCCAGACTCTGGAGTCTCTGGAGGGCTCGTGTAAAAGCCCCCTGAGGGTCAGCTCTGCGTCGGGCTCCTCCTCCGAGGGCAGCGCGGCGTCCAGTGTGGAGGACTCCCTGCTCAGCCTCGAGGACTTTGCCCTGTCGTCCATGAAAGCACTCTACCACGTCGTATCACAGAGCGCCGACGCGGTGAGCACCATCTTGTCCTACCAGCCTCAGGAGAGCAACGGCGGGGAGGCGTTCCTACACGCTTGCGCCCGCTCCCACCCGGTCCCGGTCCCCTCTGAGATCCAACTGATGGAGACGGGGGAGCCCGAGGGGAGCCCGGACAGAGCGGGAAAAGGACTCCACATGCAGCACCCCACTCCTCAGGAGGCTGCTGGGGCTGTCGGACCCTGCCTTCATTGGCAAAGCTTCCCAGAGAGAAGCACTGGTGACGACCAGCCTGTCAACTCTCTGCATGCTGGCCGAGAGAGCGGAGAAGAAGGATTTGTCCAGGCATGTCTTGTTTGTTCAGAAAAGGGGAGCGTCAATAGGGTGTTTCCTACTTTTCTTTTCCAGTTTTCCCGACCTTGATTACACACGTTAACCTTGACATTGTGTATGTTCCTGTTCTGTGCATGCGGTGTTCTTTTTTTTGCAGGTTAATGTGTGTGCTGTCTAGTCAAGCTTTGACACACTGCCTGTCCCTGGACTCCTCCTACCAGATCATGTCCCTTTCGATGTCACTGTTGGCTGCCCTGGTTGACAATAATGAGCTGGCAACTAAATTGTGCTCACACTCAGGTGAGGATCCTACTGGCACCATTTGGTACAATTCATGATCAGAAGGTTCACAACAAACCATTGTTGTGTTGTGACAACTTTACCCAATACTAAAACAAATCAAAAGGATTTTCTTTTAACCTTCGTGCTGTGGGGGGGTGTGAGAGACAGCCTGACGGTTAAAAGAAAACGCTTCACTTTATTTTTGTATGAGGTAAAGTTGTCGCAACACGACCGTGGGTCACAATGACCTGAAGGGTCACAATAACCCTAAGGTAACACAAGGGTTAAGTACAACTTTCAACCAATACTTAATAAAGGAGCTGGTATGAACCTTTCAAAGGAGTCATATTTTAGAATGAACGTTCTTAAAGAGGCTTCCACTCAATGACACATGAATCAAGTAAAGACTGTTAACAAAGGAAATGTAAAGGCTATTCACTCAGGGAATTAACTTTCGACTATTTATTTCCACTAGACTCATGCTTGTTCCTGAAGATTTTCCAGTACATAACCAGCAGACCAGATAAACTGGTTACAAATGGACATTGGTCTCTGATGGAGGTGGAGGTAAATTTCAAGTGTAAAACTGTGCGTGGGACAGTTGTTACTCATATCACTAATAATTGTAAGATAACGAACCTACAATGCCAGAGGATCTGTCTGAATGTGTTTCCTAAATGAACGGCTATGGTATTCAGATGTTAGAACATGTCCCTTCTATGTTAACAGATGGTGCGTTTTCTAACCTCGCTGTTCACTCACGACGTGTCTTTATGGGTTACGTTTGTCGAGTCGACCTGCCAGTGCCACAGTGAGGTAGGACCGCATTTTGATTTGTGGATACAACCAATCAGCAGGTTCGAGCTGCCTTCACACCCTGTATACCCTTTCTTTTAGTATAAAGGCGGGTCAACTCGAACTGGAGATGTATACGTATTATAATAACACACTTAACTATAAATGAGGTTGGCTGTGTGTTTTCTTATCTCCCTGGGAAGGTGGTGCAGACGGTGGTGGTGCTGCTGCACAGACAGTGGCTTGGTGTCAGGGGACAGGAGATGGCCCAGGCCCCGGCGTGGTGGTCGGCCCCAGGGGTGCAGCTGCTGAGGGAGACCCTCATGCTCCTCCACTGGCTCCTCCTCAACCACTCCAGCTTCTCCGAGCACTGCCGTCCTGTCCTCCACATGTACGACCAGGTCATCCCTGCCATCAGGGACACTCTTCGCAAAATCCCCGACCTCACAGAGAGCGAAGGTGAGCTTTCCACCGGCACAAGCGTCACATGTTGTCTGGTCCCGATGCGTCTTTCCACTGACGTTTCTGCAGGGTCACGTTTCACCCCCATCTCCCCTCGTGTTATAACAACACGTATGTTGTGCTTGCTTGTATTCCTTGTCAGAACTGGCTCTAGAAGAGATCTGTCGTCCCGAGACAGAGGACATCGAGGACATGGACACTGAGTGCTAGGTGGCTTGTTCCTGCAGAACCTGGTGGAAGCCGAGCTGCTTTCGAAAGACATTGGTTGTTTAACCCTTTGATAGTTCAACGAATGCTGTCCCAAGAAGAAATACTTAATGATGGATTTGAACATGTGTTGTGCACAAAGATTCGTTTTTTTTCAATGCTTTTGATATTAAATATAACATCCATGCCTGAACAGTGATGAAAAACGTACTTTATTTATGAGGACATTGTGGCCTTGTCAACAAAAAAGTATACATACTTTTAAAGATTAAAAAATAAAGTGTGTATATTACCCACAAACATGTCAATGACTGACATGCCACGGGGGGGGTTTTGAGTGGAAAAACCAACATATGAAAATCTAGACATCAATGCATAGTTCACATCAGTGAACAGATGTCATAGGTAAGGCCAGCACAGAAACCACCATTTACTGAGACCGATTGGTCTGAGTAGCATAAGCAACAAGTGATGAGGTCACTTTTTTTTTAAGGTTCTGAAGGCATGAACTACAGATTACACTTGAAAATGTTTACACATCTGTTTCACCTTTACAAAAAGCACAAGACCAATAAAAAGGCAGGAAGAAAAGGAGACCTAAGGGCCAAAGCAACAACTGTCAAGCTCAACCCTGTAAACATGAAATAAAGATACAATCGTTTTTTTCTAGATTCCCTCCTTTTCTTGAATACTTGACCACAAAGAAACCCAAAGGCATTTTCAATATTTTTCATTTAGCAAAAAAACAATACAACGTTGCAATATCACACTTTCTACATGCACAAACTGAGTTCTTGATTTTAAAAAAATAATTAAAAAACAGATTAAAAGTTACCTATTTTATTATAATTTTGGTTGAAATATTTCCAGTTAAGAAGGCACAGCTGTTGCACTAAGTTTCTAATTCTATACTGGCCAGGACATATACTGAAATCCACCCAGATAGTTCTTTGAGGTGTGAACATAGTACATTCACTTATGGCTAGTATCAGCAACATCCCTTCCATTAATGATGCAAAGGCCCGGAACTATCATACCTGATAAATATGAGCATGAGAATTATATTCAATTGGGACTGGCAGACCACTGATAGCTTAGAATTTTGGCATTTCTTTTGATAATTGCTAGTTTATGAAATGAAAAAAATTCTAATTGGTGTATAAAAACTAGATGTGTGCATGGACAATGCTGTGGTAGTAACTTCATGGACAAAACTATTTTTAGTAGGAATACATTATATATAAGAATCTGTCAACTGAATACTGAGTGTTATTCTTTTTGCATCAATGGTAACAATATTATAAAGAACTTAGTGCCACTCGAGTTCAGTTCACATTCACTGGTGAAAATGTTCCCGTTGCATTTGTGAATGGACTGATGATCAAATGTTTCTATCCCACAATGCATTACACATTTAAGGAGGCTGGGCTCGGGTCTGGTAAGAAAGCTGCAACATTACACAACATCCAGATAGAAATGTACAGCAGGTCTGAATCTTACACACACAATGTCAAGGAGCATAATTGCTCATGTCTACTCTAGACTTAACATTTCTATCCAATGCTGTCATGGTCCTAGCTTCCTGAACACACACACCCCCCCTCTTGTGGTTTAATAGCCCGTTTTTGGTGGCTGAGACTCCACGTACGCAGGGTTGTAGGCCGGCTGGCTGGAGTGAAGGTCTGGCTGTGGGGCCGATTGGCCAGGCTGGCCAGGGGGTTGAAGGGGGTAGGGTGCTTGTCCTGGTGCGAACGCTGCTTGACTATAAGGCATTGCAGCTGGGAACCTAGTACCTGCTAGGAGGGAGACAACATTTTTGAAGTGTGAGAGAGATACTAGCCACTAATGAGGCACAGCTATATTGATTTGGCAATAATCATTAGCCTTACTAATATGTGCACATGACAAATAGAATATTCCTTCTTTTTACAATACATGACAGTCCCTCCTAGGAATATGCCTGGTCATTCTTGCATGTTGGGTATAGAAGTTACCTGGGATGTGCTACAGTTGCTAGGCACAAAATAGCATTGGGATTCTTCAGCAACATTACACACCCCTGCCAATCACCTGCCTCTATGTAGTGAAATGCTTACCAGCTTCTTGGTAAGGTGGAGGTGGTCCTGGCATACATGGCTGCCCCTGGTAGGGAGCAGTGGGCATAGGCTGGGCCCCATACGGTGGTTGATTGGGCTGGCCCCCATACGGTGGTTGATTGGGCTGGCCCCCATACGCTGGTTGATTGGGCTGGCCCCCATACGCTGGTTGATTGGGCTGGGCCCCATACCCTGGTTGCATGGGCTGGGCCCCATACCCTGGTTGCATGGGCTGGCCCCCATAGCTTTGCTGAACTGGCATTGGCTGGTAGCCTGCATAATGAGTTGCTTGGTAGCCTTGGTTGGGTGAAGCAGTTGGCTGCTGGGGGTATGATGTGTTGATCACAGTGTGGGTTGTTGTTGCTACAACCGCTGTCGACACAGCAATAGAGAAGTTGTCATTAACATACATGAAAAGGGGCAAAGGGGAAAAGACTGCTCTGATTACTGACATATTACAGTTTCCTTCCGTAGAAACCATCTTTTGTTTTTTGTAGACAGTTAAGGTGATATGGTCATAAGTAAGTCATTAATAATAAGCATACTTCCCTTTCACCTTTTTAGTAGCCCATAAGTACATGTATCCATATTTAAAATACAGTGTAAATTGAAAGTTGTGCAAACTACAGATGGGAGTAGTTCACATGTCAGGATATTGCCACATTTGACATCTGTTCTTAATGCCTCAGGAAAGAAATACATTTCAATATCAAAAAAACTGCTTCCCCAAATCTTGTCTAAACTTCCAATGCAATTGGCTGGGACAGGATTGCTGGACCATAATTGGCTGTAAAGTAGCAGGCCACCCCATAATTACACATTTACATTCCACTGGCACAGAGCTATCTGTGTAGCTGAACAACTCTCAGAAGGCCTCATTAGCTTACACAACATGCTTATAGGGGGACAAAACATATATTTTTTTTCAACAGAACAAATCATACCCGTCGTACCTTTGAGATTTTTGTAATTTGATATTATTTTTCACTCTTTTCCTAAATGTAAACAACTAAGAAACCCTTATTTTTCACTGAAAGTGACAAAAAACGAATTGTATAAGACTAGGTTCTCAGAGATCGACCACATGATTCTTGGGCTTGTCACTGTTTGTGAATTCCTCCAACAGCGAATTATCACTTCCTGTATGTATTCTGGGATGACGCAGTGGCTGTGGAAACTATTAGTCAGACTGGGTGGGGTTCTGGAGTCTGATTCCAACATGAAATATGAGCTTTAAGTCTGACAATACTTGTCTCTGGGAAATACCTAAAGAAATGTGTGAAAGCCAAAGCCTTTCCCTGATGAGCTAAATAACTAAGACGAGTATAAGGAGTATAGCCAGCTAAAATGACAGATGAGGGCCTGTATGTGGAAGAGTAAGATAAGGTTCAAAGGTCATGGGCTGAATCCCACATGAGTCATACCCAGCCCACCTGATCCTGAACAGCTCTTAACAGCTTATGCATTTTGAGCAACTTCAAGTACACACTTGAAATACAAACGAAATAGTTTTACTTTGACAACGCCAAACATCACGCAAAGTTAAATGATAAGATGTATGACGTGTCATTAAAAAAATAATCTATTCATGAAACAATTGATGTAACACTTACGTCTGGGGCTTCTGCACATCTTGTACAGACAGCAGCAGGGGCACACACAGCAGCAGATGAATACGACCACTACAACGATGCTACATCCTACGACGGCCGCAATTCCAGCAGTGCCGAAATTGTCATCAAAATCGAAGCTAACACAAAAGACAACAAATATAATTTAAACATAATTCATATTAATATATAACCACCGACAGTTACAAACATTTGGTGCTAAAGATTTCTGTGAACTACAATCTAGAACTAAATAACTAAAATGACTAATCCAAACTACATTCTGTAATAATGTAATTGTATTGGTGGTCTTGAGAAGGGCTCTTTTTCATGCATCTGTGGCACTAGTATGAGTAACATCTTAGAGGATGTTGTTGCAAAGATTGGTCTAGTAAGGTCACTGGTAGCAAAATATGTTTCTACTTTCTCATGTGGAAATTATCATTGTTGCACCTAAACTAGGCTACATCTGAAACAGACAATTTCAATAATCTCTTTTATTATATGGCAACGACAGTACGAGCCTTCTGATTGGCTAATGGGTAGTCATGCCAAACCCGTATTGACCAGCGGTCCAATAAGTATTGTTATTGCCCTCCTCTGACGTCATCTTCAAAATTAGCGATATCGAAGTCAACTGAGTCCAGACGATACTGAAGACATCAAGAGCGACGAAGAAATTGTTAACTTTCTAAAATAATCGTTATTTGTGTTGGAATTAAAGCCATTTTAGCAGAACCGTACTGTCCGCTTTCTATCAAAAGTAATTGGTTGCTAGACAACACCTGAAACACACCGTGAGAAGACTTGAGAGCTAGCCTAGCTAGCTACAATTAGCCTACAATTTACAAAATGAAAAGAGCTAAAAATGCCATATAATAAACAACTTACTAACCTCGACCGTTCGGTCATGCCGGGAAATATCAAACCTCGACTTTGCCGTATCAACCTCGCTATCGCTCGGTCGATACGTTCAAGTCTCGTTTGATATTTCCCGGCATGACCTCACTCTCGGTTAGTAAGTAGTTAATAATAAATGATCATTCATAATTAGATAAGATTCAACAGAACAGCTTTCGATCTTTGGGGGCGTTTGTTACTATACCTGGAGCATGTGTCTTCATCGAATTTATTGAAGGTGTCTGAACAGCAGTATCGGTTGAAGCAGGTGCCACAGCAGAACTTTCTGCCACAGTATTGACTGGGTTGGTATGAGCCCCTTATATCCTTGTAAGAATCGCAGTTATCAGCTGGACGAAAAAGAACACGAAAGTTTGGGTGGTTTAAAGGTTTTGTTTGACAACACACAATAAACCAATCTGTTTCATGAAATAAATAGAAATCCCTCCACAATGAACAACACAAATTCACTCAATTGTTTGGAAAACCCGCCCACTTAAATTAATAATAAATCATTGTTTTCTCTGACGGATCACAGAGTCTGGATGAAAAATGATGTAAATAATGTTATCTTATCTCCAAATGTGTTTAGCTAGTGGACTAGTAAATTGACGTCGTAGTATGTGGGAGTAAAAAATACGCATGTTCATGCAAACGAGGTATGCATGATAGGAACTAGCGAGTGGTATAGCTAGATCCAATTCTACGTATCCCGTGACATAATCGCTGGACTGGGGCTGTGGTGGACACCGGGGCCATCCAACCTTATTGATTTCTTGAGGTTTATTTATCAAATTAGCTATGCTAGCAGAGATAGCTAGCACACAACCACCAGCAATTCTCAGATAACCGGGCAAAGCATGGTAAACTAAGCAGATGTGACTCTTGCTATCATGATCTATACGACAACAAAGGCTACCAGTACACAGAAGTCCAAAATATGTTTCGTCTACGCTATTTTAGTAGGTAGAAGGTAGCCAGCCAATAAGTCTGAGACCCCACAGAGCAGAGGATACATGGCACGTTGCATCAACCACTAGTTAAGACAGCAGCATGCTAACTAGCTTTGCCTAACACCAACGAGATCGAATACTTTATCTATGTCGTAAAATACAGGTACAGTAGGTACTAGACTCTTAGTAAACCTTGGGGGGGGGGAAATAATGCTACAACGGCAACGCTCGACGTTAAGCGTTAGCTGAGCTACAGTAGGTAGTCTAGGTAGCGTTAGTCTAGCTAGTCAAGTTACCAGGAAACCTATCACGTTAGTTAACGTCAGTCTAACCTTTAAAGTCTTAACCTCTGAAGGCTTTGTGCAACTTGAAGTAGAGATAAGACTTGCATTCCCACCAGTCCACACAGATAGAACAGCTCTGGTTAGATTAGCTTAGCTAGCTTTCGGTTTGAAAAAAACGAAAGCTAAAAGCAGCAGAGGACCAGATTGACATTCGGTAGTTTATGCTACATTTCCAGTGAAAACTACTTACCAAATACAACGGGAGTCACCGCCAGGTACACAAGGGTAACAACAAGAACATACAGGGCTGTCGCCATGGCTCATTGGAAATGTGTCTTGCAAAACATGCAAGACCCCCACACTGACAAAAGTAGCAGTGCTACACTAGAACAGTAGAATCAAGAGGAAGTCGCGCCTCAACAAATGAACACCAGCTGATTTTGCCTGCAATGTGTCAACTCGTGTCGTAGTAACTTCCGCAAAATGCACGTTGTAGTTAGCGCCATTGTTAGCACTGTACTACACCTATGCTACTAGTACTGAACAGAGACAATATTTATTTTTTCTTCTACGGCTCTACTGAAGTAAGATATTTGAAAGATAGTGCCCGGTAGGTTGGACGCATAGGAAATGTAATTTCAGATTGACGCAGTTTTTCTTGTCTAGAATAATGTAACCTAAGTCGTAGAACACAAATCTATTCAGATTTTGTTAGTGTGTCTGTTTTAGGGTCGTTTTTCGTCACGTTTTACAGATTCTATGTATTTTATTGAGATGGTGGCACCGACTCCGAGAAGTCGTGTTCTATGCAAACTCAATTATTTTAAGTCACATCAAAATTGCATTAGCTGAATGTTTTCAAACTTTACGAAGTGGGGTATTATACGGTGGCCCTGAAGTGCAAAACACACCCCCTAATATGAGTGCATCCCCCAAATGAAAACACTCCCCCCCAAATACGAGTCAACTCCCCCAAATGGAAAACAACATTACATTACTGTAACTCAACGTTTAAAAACCTGTTCCATAGGGCTGCCCTTTACCATCGCCATCTGGTGGTTGACTGTGAAAACTGTACTTGTAATTCACACTTTAAACCGCTAGATGGCGGTATTGAAGCGCAGCCCAATGGCGCTGTCGAAACAGTGCCCCTTAACATGCAATTTATACCTTTGCATAAGTAGGCCTACTTGCTACCTGCTTCGATAGCTAAACAACTATGGAGAGAGATATGTCTCAAAAGTATTCGTAAATGCAAGTACCATGATCCACAAATGTTTCACGATTTACAAATGTGTTTTGCCATCCACAAAAACAAGAATAAGATTTGTAATTTGTGAGTTGACATTTACATAAATGTGCTATGATTTGTACACATAGATGTCCATTCGTAAATATATTGTTTGTAATTTCTTAAAATACTTAACATTTCGTGTGTGCATTTCTCATGGTCTGTCATTTGTAAATCTACAATTTGCGTGTGAAGTGTTGAATCTGCATTTGTGGATTGCCCAATACACGCTTGCAAATCTTCTTCCTGTGACGTATTTTTGAGACAAACTTCACGGTCTTTTGAGATCCACGCACAAATAGCTTTCTGATCCACAAATGCAAGCCCCTTTTCGACAGTGCCACCCGGTAGGTGTCAGTGTTGTCCTCTGCCCATCGGCTTTTCTTTTGACTGAGCTATTATCCCGAAAGCTAACGTTATGCTAGCAAGGTTCAAAGGCAATAACATTGTGTACGGTTGACAAACAGTAAATATAATTTTACAGTATGTTTGACAAGAAGATTTGCTAGCTAACCAGCCATGTCACTGTCCCAAAATCTATATCAAGATTTTCACGAACTAAGTCCTATCGGCCATATATACTAGTAGGGCCTACAGTAGGCCTACTAGGCTACAGTACGGCCGCAGCCTGTGGAGCGAGGTAAATAGCAAATGCCAGATACTCATGGTAACTTAATCTTAAAGCACAACCGTTAAGGGATTATTAGTAGGGGAAAATACATGTATTTATTTACATGTATTTAAAGCCCTTGCGTACAACGATCAAGGCAGAGGACAACACTGCCACCTACCGGGTGGCACTGTCGAAAGGATTGCATTTGTGGATCAGAAAGCTATTTGTGCGTGGATCTCAAAAGACCGTGAAGTTTGTCTCAAAAATACGTCACAGGAAGAAGATTTGCAAGCGTGTATTGGGCAATCCACAAATGCAGATTCAACACTTCACACGCAAATTGTAGATTTACAAATGACAGACCATGAGAAATGCACACACGAAATGTTAAGTATTTTAAGAAATTACAAACAATATATTTACGAATGGACATCTATGTGTACAAATCATAGCACATTTATGTAAATGTCAACTCACAAATTACAAATCTTATTCTTGTTTTTGTGGATGGCAAAACACATTTGTAAATCGTGAAACATTTGTGGATCATGGTACTTGCATTTACGAATACTTTTGAGACATATCTCTCTCCATAAACAACTGTCCTGGTGCACGTTACTCTGTCAGGCTATTGCATTTCGTACTTCTGTCGATCAATTTATTATTCCCTGTTAGTTACTGCATCCATTCAGCGACTAAAGTGTTGTACCAACCATTTCCGATTTGAGTTAATGTAATGTGGTTTTGAGTTAATGTAATGTCGTTTTCCATTTGGAGGAGCGTGTCTTTGTATTGGGGGGAGGCAGTTGACCCGTATTTGAAGGGAGTTTTTTCATTTGGGGGATGCTCTCATATTAGGGGGGGTGTTTTGCACTTGAGGGCCACAGTAGTAGTAGCCTACTAATGGATGATTTTCTTGAAATTGCAGATTGTGCCTCTACAACTCTACACCAGCGTACCTTTATGTTAAAGAAGGTTACAAATGAGATTGACCTCCTTATTCGATTTTTCTTTGAAAGTAGCTAGGCCTAGACCCTTTAAACTAGTCATTATACTTTATTTAGAAGAAAGATACACTTTAAGGAAAGTTTTGTCATTTTGTATAACTTGCAGCAAAACCTGATAACCTATTTCAATAAACACGCCTCCTTCTCCTCCATGTATCCACCCTCATCTCTTGCGTCTCCCTGTCTCTGTCTACAAACCTGCATGACCATCACCCTCTTCCCTAACAACATCTGTTCTACAATTGATCGACTCGCGCATCCGTAACCCAAGCAAACTGATCACCCTCTCCCCGTCATCTCTTAGACCTATCCAAACAGCTGTCCTCTTTCCCAAACAAGCACAATCTTCTAAACCCCCACACATTTACATTTCGCAAAGGCTCTTATCCAGAGCGACTTACAGTAAGTACAGGGACATTCCCCTGAGGCAAGTAGAGTAAAGTGCCTTGCCCAAGGACACAACGTCATTTTGCACAGCCGGGAATCGAACCGGTAACCCTTTGATTACTATCCATCCGCCAAACAACACTGCCATTGCCTTGTTCCCATGGTCCTCTATGACATTCCTTGCTTGATGTGTGAGCAGAAACACATTTGCACGCACAGGACTGGATGGTTGATTCACCATTCACAAGTTTCTGGAATGCTGTTTGCTAACACAAAAAATGCCTGAAATTGTATCAGGCGTGAATAAACAGCAACTGGGAACACAAGTCACTACCCGGGACTTGTTTTATCTCACTGATGTTGTACACTTCAGTACTTTGTAGAGGTAGTAGAGGAGAGGAGAAGAATAAGTCTGTATCCTCCCCTGTCAAGGTTGTGGGCTGATGTTCTGAGGTCTTGACTGCAGCTTTGACAATGTCCACGTCAGCATCACCTGATACATTGACAACAGTGCAGCCCTTCTTCTCCAGCTCCTCGGTCATAAGATTGATAAGTCCTTGTTTGTTGCAAGATCTGGAAAGGAAATCATCATATGCATATGACTGTGCAATGGCACCGTAACTGTCACCCTTTTTCCATGCCAAGCGGTGAACCAGGGAGCCACCATCAAGGACATAATGCTCAGTTGGTGGGATGGAATCCAGGATCGTTTTGTTAGATGTATTGCTTGAGAACTCAGTGACTGCCTGCGCTACAGGGGCTTGTTGGCTTTATGGAAGATTGACTTTCCTTCGAACAGGGCTGCAGGAAATGAGCTCATTACATCTTCCAGTGAAAACTGTTCAGTTTTCGACATGATCAGGAACCGTTGGAACAGCAAAGCAGGATCAATGTTGCAAGACTGCGGGAACATAACTGTTCCCAGGGAGGGGGGTTTAAGTAGTCAAGAAACTAATTTTGTTTAAGCAAAATGGTATACACTGTGCTGCCAACATTTCAATCAAGGCAAGCAATATCAAATGTCAGTATTCTCTTCCACCATCTTCTGAATAGCTGAAAATTAGTTTAGTCGATTAAGTGTATAATGTCAAATATATACTCAAAAACATCTAGGATGCATTACATATGTATTACCTTATTCAAATTGAAATGAGTGACCATTTTAGAGGGTTCACACACAGGCCTCTGTTCGGGCTAATTCAGAATGAACTTTTACATTGAATGTCAAGTCTGTGTTTTAGCAACAAAAAAGGGTATGTGTCCAAAAACACGTACTGAGTAGGATTTACAAGACATGCTAAATCGTTTACATATCTGGTTCACTCCAAACAAAGATAAAACCTTACAGTAGTCTCACAAAATCATGTATTCCATAAGTATGTAATCATGTCAGTGCAATTTAGACAAGTCCAATGGATTCATAGACCCAGAACACACCAAGGGGGTTAAACACCGAGGGGGTTAGACACCGAGGGGGTTAGACACCAAGGGGGTTAGACACCAAGATTACTTGGCTAGGTCCAATATTGAAGGAGTTAAGATATTTTAAGGGCTTCCAGCCCATCTTGGACGCCATCTTGAAAATTACACCTTTCTAGTGGTCAAACTTTGGTAAACTTTTAGTATGTTATTAAAAACACCTAATACTACTTTCCCTGATGGTTGCTCGAGTTGAAGCGTTGACTTTTGACATATTTCTGTATTGACACTGGAGGGCGCAATTAGACAAAAGACTTGACATTGCATCAAGAAAGATGTAGGAGTCAGATGGCTGAGCGGTTAGGGAATCGGTCTATTAATCAGAAGGTTGCTGGTTAGATTCCTGGTTGTTGTTCCCTTGGGAAAGGCCCAAGGCCCTTGAACTTCACCCTACTTGCCTCGGGGAATGTCCCTGTACTTACTGTAAGTCTGGATAAGAGCTGACCATAAATGCGACTGTCAAATTTTCATAATGAATAGGGTGCACAGTTACGTTTTCACTGTTGATAAAATAAATATGTGTTTCTGGATGTAGTCCAGTCATTTTAAGCCAAAATGGGGGTCAACCTAGGACAAATAGCAACAGAAGCAAACTCAACTGTTATATGTCAACAAGTTTCAAAATACATTTTCACCTGGCTATACCCAACGTTTAGATCTGTTGTGGTATTTATGCAAATTAGCACATACCTAATTAGATTATGCACCGTTTGCCCATGTTAACAAACAATTTAAAAAAGATATAACCCTAAACATTGTTGTTTGTCGTGATGTAAGTAATAGTAATTTGCTTTTTGTTTACCCTATTCACGTGAGAAAAATTATGAATAGGCATATGAATAGGCTATATTTGGGTCTTTTTCGAAACTTTCCCTTAATGGGATTCTTCGGGGCTTTTTTTTCCTTACTCAGGACATATTGAGGATACAAAATCAGTTTGAGTTTGCTTCTGTTGCAATTTGTCCTACCTTTTTTCATAAAATGACTGGACTTATGAGGTAATCAAAGGACAAACCTTTCTGGATGAGCGTCTCTGACGTGAAGTATCTGACGTACTTTCATTTTCTCTCGCGAGACTCAGCAACACTTCGGCTCTTAAAAGCCGGTTTAGGGTTGTCGTCCTTTCGTTCGTCCTCAGTGAAGGATAACGATAGTTGGTTGGTTCACATCAATAACTTACGGTACTGGTTATATCAGGCTTAATTCAGAATTTGATCAACAACTACTGACTTGTAGTCACTCTTCAAACCAAGCCATCTTCATTAACAGATATATTGGCGCTCCGGTGGTCTAAAGAATCCCGAGGTGAGTTGAGTTGTCAGCTTGCTAGGGCTGTCTGTACTACTAGCGGCCCGACACCAGTCTTAATAGTAAACTGTCTAATAGCTCGTAGTTAGCTAGTACAGTAACAACCAGCAGTTAACTCAAACCTATCTAGCCTGAGATCAGGTAGTGTTGTTTAAGATGGCTTGTCTGAGTCTCTCACGCAACCCATCTTCGCTTGTCACCAGCATCAATGAGGCATAATTTTGGAGTTGCGTAAACTGAATTTTGTAACCTGTCGTAATGACTTCGTTGTAGCTAGCTGTATGTACTAGAACTGAATGTAACTGGCTAATGTGTGATATTATCCAATAGGGTTTCTTTTATCATTACCAATTATCAAAAGTCAACGATAACGCATATACCTACTATTACAATACTCTGATAGAACAATCTCTAATCAGAATCTAACTTTGTCGCGAGGCAGTCATTTAGAGGACTATGGAAGGGATAGTGTGTAGCTAGAAATTGTCATGACCAATTAATTAGTTATAACATTTAGTAGTAAACAGTTGAATCTAGTCTTTAACTTTAGCCTTCGACCTTTTCAAATGCTAGCTGAGTAAGAAGGATACAACGGCGTTGTTCCCCATGTTGCGCCACATCCGAGTCGTGAAGTGGGTGGGCATTCCAGGAAATAGGAATTTATCCCTTTTCCAGGAATTTATTAGTGCGCTGGGAGATGGAACACCGTTTCTTTCTCCCCAGTCATCACCATATCTGGAATGACAAACCAATAGTCTTTGAATGTATCCCTATGCATCCCATTACATACATTTTAAATATGTTTTTGCTTAACTTGCAGGCTCAAACAAGTATGGACATTGTCATCCGTCGCTGCCCATTCCTGTCCCGTGTACCCCAAGCCTTTCTGCAGCAGACCAGAAAGTCCCTGGTGGTGTATGCCCAAAGATGCCCTGTGATGATGGACCTGGCCTCCAAGCCCCTGGCTCGCTCTGTCTGCTCCTCGTCCTCTAGCTTCCAGAAGACTGAGGAGACCAGCACATCCAATGACGAGACCAGCACATCCAATGAGGGTGAGCTCTTTCACCATGCTACATGAGATGAAAGACACGTGTATTGTTTATGATATGGGGGAAAAATATATTGAATTCATGAAAAAATCGTCTCAAATAAGTTTAATAAATGGACTAAATGTATCTTATGCCTTCAGGACTCAAACAGGACATCAAGTTTCACCAGGGCCACCCTGCACCACCCTCAGGGCAAACTAGTGCCTCCAAGTGCCCTTTCCTGGCAGCGGAAATGGGACAAAAGAACAGCAGCGTTGTGCGCCAAGCAAGTGTTGAACTCCAGGAGGACGTCCAGCAGGGCCGCAACGTTCAGATAGGTGAGAGATAGCTTTATGCAAGGCTGGCGCAGTCCACTCCCTTCAAACTGACTTGTAATGCATGCTTGTTGAAATGTTATTATACAGCAGATAGTTTCTGGCCATCTGTGCTCTGACTGAGACCGTCTCGTGCCGTGTGTTTGTGCAGATGTGTCTCCAGCCACGCTGAACAAGCCTCTGGTCAGTTCCTCGAAAGATAGGGAAACCAACCTGATGAGAAACCTCCTGAAGCAGCGCCCAACCAGGGTCTCCCACTTGTTGCAGGAGAACATGCCCAGTGGTGAGTACCTCGGTCCCCGTTTACCACCCACAGCAACAAGTCGGTCTCTGGAGAAGACCTCGCTTATATTGTCCCCATGCCCTTCCACAGTGGCCAACTTTCATTACGATGAATTCTTCGAGACGAAAATCGAGGCGAAGAAGAGCGATCACACCTACCGCGTGTTCAAGACCGTGAACCGCAAGGCCACCGAGTTCCCCATGGCCGACGATTACACACAGTCCCTGGGCTCCAAGAGGAACGTGTCTGTGTGGTGCAGCAACGACTACCTGGGCATGAGCCGCCACCCGCGCGTGGTGCAGTCCGTCATGTGAGTGGCAGACCGTCTTTCACACGCAAACAGACCCGACCTCGGATCTAGAAGGAACGAGCCCCGTGGGCGCGGGGGTGTGAGGTGGCGCGAGCCCTTGTTTTGGTTGTTTGTTTTGTTTTTTTCCTCACTCCTGTTTGCAGTGTTGAGGGGTGTGAGAGTGCTAATTGGGCTGTTTATCCGCAGGGAGACTTTACATAAACATGGATCAGGGGCTGGAGGGACCAGGAACATCTCGGGGACCAGCAAATTCCATGTCGAGTTGGAACACGAGCTGGCTGACCTGCACGGCAAAGACGCAGCCTTGCTATTTACTTCCTGCTACGTGGCAAATGACTCGACTCTTTTCACATTGGCTAAAATGTTGCCTGGTCAGTTTACTCGACTTGACAGATTAGACCCCGCTTCATAATTGGTTAGACTATTCTTTGAGTAAAATGGAATAGTCTTAGTCCTAACAGTCGGCTCATTCGCTCCTCTTGTCCCCTTCCCAGGTTGTGAGATCTACTCCGATGCAGGGAATCATGCATCGATGATCCAGGGGATCAGGAACAGTGGAGCCAAGAAGTTCATCTTTGGCCACAACGACGTCAACCACTTGCGAGAGCTCCTGAAGAAGTCGGACCCCTCCACTCCAAAGATCGTAGCCTTTGAGACTGTGCACTCCATGGATGGTCAGTCTCTGCAGTATTTCTAAGTGGTTGTCTTACCCCAAAGAAGCCTAGCATGGCCCTAGCATGTGCTTTTGAGTCATGTGTCATGTCTTGTCTTCCAGGTGCCGTGTGCCCACTGAATGAGATGTGTGATGTTGCCCATGAATTTGGTGCCATTACATTTGTGGATGAGGTCCATGCAGTGGGCTTGTACGGGGCCAGAGGTGGAGGGATTGGAGACAGGGACGGCATCATGCACAAGTTGGACATCATCTCCGGAACCCTCGGTAAGTAACCAGCTCAGTACCTTACTTACAGTACCTCAGAACAACAGTTCACAGAAGACAACAGAAATGTCTGCTCTGGTTGAATACACATTTCCGGAGCCCTGGGACAGTCACGTAATGTGTCAGGGGACACTAGCTGAACAAGAGCCATTCACCTGTTGCTAGGAGACACAGGCTGTTGTTTTGGTCTTATTGAATTTCCTCTAAGCTTCTAGAAAACCCAGCAGCCAATTACTCTCAAGTGCTCAGCTGTTGCACAATGTCAAGATGACCAAGATCTATTGAAAAATATATGAAAAGGGTCTGTAAATGGAAATAAGATGGCCATTTCTTTAAAAAGTGAAGAGGAAAATTGCAGGTTCTTTTTTGGCCTACTCTGAGAATAAATGGAACATAAATTGGCCTTTGCTGGCTAGTGATGAAAGGGATATCAGTGATGTCACTAATCTAGGCTTTTTGATGATAACCCCATACAGGTCAGTAACTGTGTTTTCCGATGTTCCGTTTCAGGCAAGGCGTTCGGCTGTGTGGGGGGCTACATCGCCAGCACCGACGCCCTGATCGACACGGTGCGCTCGTACGCCGCAGGCTTCATCTTCACCACCTCCCTGCCCCCCATGCTGCTGGCCGGGGCCAGGGAGTCCATCCAGATCCTCAAAGGAGAGGAGGGGCGCGTGCTGCGCCGCAAACACCAGCGCAACGTCAAGCTGCTGCGCCAGATGCTGATGGACTCTGGGCTGCCCGTGGTGCACTGTCCCAGTCACATCATCCCAGTCAGGGTAAGACACGGCAAACACGGCCTCACAACGTGCATGCTTGTCCTCCTTTCATCCCTTCGATGAAAGGATAAAACAGGAAAAAGCCAGTAAGATTTATCGACTGCGCCACTGTCTCTGAGAAACACGGTGTGTGTTGATTTGACAGGTGTCCAATGCGGAGAAGAACAATGAGGTCTGTGACATCATGATGAGCCGGTACAACATCTACGTCCAGGCTATCAACTACCCAACTGTGGCCCGGGGGGAGGAGCTTCTCCGTATCGCCCCCACGCCACACCACACCCCCCAGATGATGAACTACTTTGTTGGTAGGTGCCATATTTTGGGTTGAAACAAGTAACAATTCGATTCAAACTCTGGGGAAACTCGAAGAAGCTAATGAATGTCTTATTTCATTGTATTGTTCATAAAACTTTATTTATAAAATAATTTCCAACAGACAAGCTAATCCACACCTGGAAGGAGGTTGGTTTGGAGGTGAAGCCTCACTCCTCAGCTGAATGCACTTTCTGCCAGCGGCCTCTTCACTTTGAAGTGATGAGCGACAGAGAAAAGTCTTACTTCAGTGGACTGAGCCACCCTATTTCTGCACATGCCTGACACTGCACACACTTTAATCCATTCCTTTAAAATATCACTGTTGTGGTGTATAATTGTCTTTGATAAGTGGCATAACTTATTTAATATTCCATGAGAAGATACTATACGATGAAATAAAATATTATAACAAATACGAGATCTGTGTTTTTATTGGTCTTTGGTGCATTGGTCATTATATGCTTTAAAAAAAAATCAATTAACTTGGACTAGCTTAGCCTAAGATAATAACTGGCAAGAGTGTTCAATAGCTGTTTAAATAGGGAATACAAAAATAAGATCATTGTTTTGATGTTTTATCTTGTAAATAAGTTTGCTGTCATGGTTCACCAAAGCAGAAGGGAGAAATTGAAACATATTTAAGGACTAGAACCTTTCTAATACATTATTAACTGTCTATAAAATCTGTCAGAGCTGAACTAAAAGGAACGGACTTTACGTACGTAAAGAAAAAATATTAGAACATTAATTGAGTTTGGTTTTTAACACAGTAGAACTGATGGGAGCTTTGGAGATGGTATATTGACTTGTTGCAGAATCAAAACCATATCGTTGAATAAATACCTGTCTGGAGGCTTGTTCTGTATCTGTAAAATGTCAGAATTACTTCTGGATGTTAGAAGAGTGTCGTCTCTATTAGGACCTTTCTGATCATGTAGCTGAGGGTCTACATATGAACAGAAACACACACTTGTCATAAACATTGATTGGCATTCAGACATCTGTGTATACATTTGACGTAAGTGCTTCTTATGTTCAGCAAATATCTACCTGAGAGAGTTCTATTTGCTGAATGAGGAATAACCCTGTGGAGACTACAGTCACAATGATGGCCAAAGATAACTGCTGATATTACTGTGACCCAATTCAGACAAAATGGGGACAAAAAAAATATTTGAAGCTATTCAGTGACAGGCTTCTCAAATGTAGGGCATCGACCTTATCAAAGTACAACACTCCTTTTGGACAAGGAGCCCACAACCACTGGGGCTGGTTGACCCCTGGTTGACCCAGTGAATGTTACACTAGCCACACCAGCCCCCCCTAAAAGTGTGTGTGTGTGTGTGTGTGTGTGTGTGTAGAGCTAAGATGGACAGTCAAAGTAATATGTGAAGAGGAACGGACAATAACACCTTCATCAACCGCACTTGTGGTCGTCATGACATCGCAGTGTTGTCACAGTATTCCAGGACTTACTTTGTCATAGAAAAGAGACCTGTTCTATACACAATGCTTTGTAACAGTAAGTATCAGACCATTGCATATCAGGAATGGTTTTGTTTGAACAGTTGTGTTGTAAGGTGTACGGGTTACTTCTTCTTTACGTGGTAAAGGAAAGGAACCTCTGTGGAAATACCCTGATGAAACTGTTGTTCTGTCTGAAGACACTTCCTTATGAAAGGCCTATTTTAAGTAGTCACCTTAGTGCCAGACCTCTTTAGATACTTTGAATTGAACTGACAGACCCAGAGAGGGTCTACACCAGTCAATTATTCTATTAATACACGCAGAGCGACGTGACTCCCACCACACACGCAAGTGCTTGTTTTTGGCCCAGCTAGCCACACAACATGGAATCCACCCGTTCCCTGGGGATGTTCATCTCCATGGAGACTAATCATGTAAGAGAGAAGCATCACAAAAGGGGTTTCACTTCAAAACAGGGCTGAACAGACAGGTTTTAGACATGATTCATGACAACGAAAGGCCGATCGATGAAAGGTCGGCCCACAGGCACATGCTTATCTCTTTTGAAAGGTCACTTCCTCCTATTTACTGAAGAAACAGGCCAGATCCTCCTCCCATTGGCACACTGAGTGAATATACACTGGTCACAATAGTATCCCTACCTCAGTAGAAACACAACTTTCCGCTGCACACTAGTATCCCTACCTCAGTAGAAACACATCTTTCAGCTGTACAAATGTATTTTTCTGTTTTTACTTAATTTATCCTCCAAAGTTCAGAACTCAGTTATCGACCAATCTCAATGTGCACCTGAATCTAGGGAACAATGTTCTCCTTACAATATTAAAGAATGCACAGTCACTGACATCAAATATCCCTGAAATAATTTCGTATTTTCATATTGCATGAAGTCACTGTAACAGTGAACTCATTCTTGCTCAGTTATTATCATCAAGGTCCTGCTATCTCCAAGTCCTGGAGGCCTCCCCAATGGAATGTGTTCACGTGACTCTTCGCTGCTCCAGCAAGTTTGGAAAGTAAATCTAACCTTACGCACACTTCCAACCATGCAATAACACACCTACTCACAAGCACTTACACACACACCATAGCACTAACATAAAGGGCACATTGCGTCACTGAGAGCTGTAAACATTGGAGTATGTCGGAACAGAGAGGAAAATGTTGAATAAAGAGTTATACATTAACAATACATCAGAATATACCTAATGTCTTTTTTATTTGTATTTTTTTAATACAGTGTATGATTCATGTAATGACAAAACACCAAAATGTTAAATGTCATTGTCTGTCAGGAATAATTTGATCATTGTCAAACTTGTATTAGTGTAAGAACCAGGAAACAATTCTGTTTGTGCATCACATGAAGCAAAAGAAAGATAAGAAAATGAATGGAAGAATGTATTTTCTATTAGGCTTCAACCCTCTTTGTGTAAAGGAATGGAGAACTAGAATTTCTACATTTTTCTTCTATTTTCGATTATTTCCTATCCTCATTGTTGCGGGTCATTGTATTGCTCTGCTTCTGAGTAATTTACGTTGAGCTACAGTTATTTCTCATTAGGGAAGTGGAGCAGAAGAGAAGTAGTAAAGAAAGCTGAGGTCAGGGGGGGGGTGAGCACTGCTCTTTCTTTGTGTCACCGGCTCACTGGGCTGAGTTTCTCCTGACCGCACAGTCAGGACCCTCTTAGTCACAGCGATCGGCCTCTGTCAAGTGGGACCAGCTGGACATTCCTCTCAGTGGTTCCTGCAGCAAGTCCCCTCGTCTGACCCTGGACAGTTCTTCAATGGCAAGGCTAAACGCCTGTGTGTCTGTGATACACCAGATAACGACAACCTTGAACAACACATTTCAGTGTTTTCACAAAATAAATCATTGATTAGATACACTTGGGTTCCAGACATTGACTCTTCCTTATTATTGTACTTCCTTTATTTTCTCACAGTCATGTTGATAACAATGCTTGATATATGTGTGTGTGTGTGTCTATAACATTTACTCCAGTAAGATTAGCCATATGATGCACAAGGCTAACATGAAGACTGGAACAAGGATGTAGAAGCATTATTATAGGTGACAGGAACAGAACAATAGAGGCTGAAGATATCTGGCTTCTCTGAAGTAAGACACCCCCAAGCTCCACAGAACTTCCTTCATAGGAAGTTCTGATAGAATCAGACAGCACAAACCATTACAATGCTTTGTATTCAATGGCATGCAGTTTATCTTCATAGATAGTAGATAATAGATTCCAGGAACCGGTACAATTTGAGATTGTAATTCATCTACTTGCAGGAACTGCATTTATTCAGCTGTAAAGCAGTGCAACTTTAGTGTTCTTTGCAGCGAGAGACTTCAGTCACTCAGCTCACAAAACATTTTATAATATCAGTTATACCCATTTGCGAGACATTGGAATTTTAAATAGAGTAACATCCTTCAGAAATACATTCCAGAGTTCCAGGAAATTTGAATCCCTGTAGTTCCAATCATTGTGCATTGCAAGTAAACACATGAAAACACAGCAGTTTTACAGTACATAAGCCCTAAACTAAATTCTGTAACAAGAAACCCTTTGAGAGAAGTGTTTTCAAAAAATAAATCATTGATTAGATGCACTTGGGTTCCAGACATTGACTCTTCCTTATTATTGTACTTCCTTTATTTTCTCACAGTCATGTTGATAACAATGCTTAATATATGTGTGTGTGTGTGTGTCTATAACATTTACTCCAGTAAGATTAGCCATATGATGCACAAGGCTAACATGAAGACTGGAACAAGGATGTAGAAGCATTATTATAGGTGACAGGAACAGAACAATAGAGGCTGAAGATATCTGGCTTCTCTGAAGTAAGACACTCCCAAGCGCCACAGAACTTCCTTTATAGGAAGTTCTGATAGAATCAGACAGCACAAACCATTACAATGCTTTGTATTCAATGGCATGCAGTTTATCTTCATGCAATAAAAATAGATTCCAGGAACCGGTACAATTTGAGATTGTAATTAATCTACTTGCAGGAACTGCATTTATTCAGCTGTAAAGCAGTGCAACTTTAGTGTTCTTTGCAGCGAGAGACTTCAGTCACTCAGCTCACACAACATTTTATAATATCAGTTATACCCGTTAGCGAGACATTGGAATTTTAAACATCTTGCAGAAATACATTCCAGAGTTCCAGGAAATTTGAATCCCTGTAGTTCCAATCATTGTGCATTGCAAGTAAACACATAAAATTACAGCAGTTTTACAGTACATAAGCCCTTAACTAAATTCTGTAACAAGAAACCCTTTGAGAGAAGTGTTTTCAAAAGGGACTTGTAATCCAGAAAAAATAAGCCTCATGTTTGGAGCAAGTTACGGTTTGTTTTCCTCACACGACCCCAGTATGCAAACTATGATTCAGAAGGGAAATTGAATCAGGAAACTGATTTCATTGTACAGTAGCCACATGGCATGTAACCTGCTTTGCGTTAGCTGCAAGAGGACATCTATACACGTTGGCAAGCAGACAATAACAATGCCTACTATTGTGAGTGGTGCATACGCTGCCTATAATACAACATTAAAGAGGATCAATTGGTGATAAAAGACAATACAGACAATGAGATATGGCTTATCTTTTACTTATAAATCTATCAATTTTCTGTCATCTGGAGAAGCTGATTTTCCATTTTCCATTTCCTTCAAAATGTTCATTGTTTTCAGTAAAAAAAAACATAGCACCTCTCATTGTTAAAATTTGAGAAGCATGAACAAGGGAGAAAGAAATCCAGAAAATCCTGTTTAAGCTTCTCACGCTAATGTGCTCTTCAGAGTCTAGACTCAATACAAGACCTCTGAAGAAGGAAACTCTTTGTTTGTTTTGGAATGTACTCACTGCTCATACTCACGCCATTGAGCCATTATGGAAAGTTCAGTAGTATGCCCATTTTTGGGGATTGTTTGTTAATTTTGTTGTCATATTGGTCTAACACATCATGTAAATATTTATAGGTAACATTTTGGATGTCTTAAAGTTGGGAGCCACAGTCACTCAAGCTTAATTAAACTAAACTAGTTAGACTCATCAGATGAGTCACGCAGTACGGACAATCACCTCATCGGAAGACATTTTATTCTTCGCTGCTTAGATGTGATCGGGAAGCAAAATTATGTTTTAGTTGTGGTTTGAATGTACCTTATATGCTGGAACATGGAGATGCTGGGCCAGCTTGGTCACACTGACATTAACACTGCCTGAAAGGAAGACCCCATTTCCCTTTACAATAGACCAGATGGGTCTCAGGCCTGTAGCCTACACTGATATGGTACTATCAGGCCACCTGTGGAGGTTATCCAGTTCAGGACTGTAACTCCAGTAGAACTGGATTACAGTCCTGCTGCAGTACAGTCCTCGTCTCCCTTCACTGGCTGCCCGTCACGGCCCGTATCAGATTCAAGACCCTGGTACTGACCTTCCGAGCGGTGAATGGGACTGCACCCGACTACATCAAGTCTCTCCTCCAGCCCTACACCCCCTCCCGCCACCTTCGGTCCTCCTCTGACAACCGTCTGGTGGTCCCACCGCTCAAGACCGCCCGGTCCCAACACAAGCTCTTCCCCTGTCTGGCCCCCCAGTGGTGGAATCAACTCCCCACCTCCATCAGAGACACTGACTGTCTCCCCACCTTCAAGAATAGGCTCAAGACACACTTGTTCCGGGAATACAACGGTACCTAGGAAAGATCTGCTGGACATGATGTTAGTTTCTTCCAGAATCACAAGGACTCTGACTTAGAGAGCTGCTGCTCTTGTCGGTTAGCTGTAACTGATTAAAATTATTGTACTCGCTGTGAGGTAGTTTACTGTTGTTTGCTCGTCCACAGGTGCACTTTTAGATTCATGTTGTCCAATTGTAACTTGTTTAACTTCATGCTCTTATGGTTTTTTCCCTTTGGCACTTATCACAATGTATGATTCCTGTTTGACTACTTGCAATGTTGGGGATATCTCGTTGTTATGATCAGTGACCTATGCACTTTTGTAAAGCTCTCTCTTGGAAGTCGCTTTGGATAAAAGCGTCTGCTAAATGAATAAATGTAAATGTAATGTAAAAGTACACATTATGTCAATGGTTAGATATAGAATAGAGATTGTAGCATTAGCTGACTAACTCCAGTAAAACTAATACTTGTTTTTAATCCATTGTCTCCACATTAACATAAAGGTAACGCCCTTTCGTTGATGTCTCTAGTGCTTGGCTGCCAGAAACAACAGGGCTATCATCTTGGTAGGAGGGTTTGACTGTGAATAATATATGTTCATATTACCATCACATTGTAAGTGTACCCACACATTCACAGCAGAGCCATAGAAAAAGAGAGTTGCGACACTTCCATAGACTTCACACTTCTTTTTCTATGGCTCTGGTTCACAGTTCACACACTCAAAATTCTACTACACCCAAGGGGCCATTGTATGGTTGAATATTGACAGACCTGGAAATGATTCCGGGTTGTTATTCCCTGTCCAACGCATGATGAGATGGCAAATGTCAAAGAGATAAAGGTGAAGGGGTAACAACACGCAATGCCAATTTAGTTATCCTAATGCACTCAGCCAACAGTTACTCTCCTTATGAACGCGTCATTTTGACGGCATGTTAGGGTACAGACTAACTATGTGGTCTGCAAATGAGAAAAAAACGAATCAATGCAATGTTTTGATGGTTAATAAAGCAAAATGTATAGACATATGGATACTTCCTAAATATAATGCAACCCAACTGAATCAACACTAAGCCTCCAACAGTCCTAACATTTCACATTTGACCTGAATAAGTCACTTAATCATGATACTTTGAGGTTAATTTGTGTATCCTGCCTCCTGTTGGCTGAAGCATCATCTCACAGACTAGGACTGCACGTGAGAAATGTAACCCTCTTCTAAGAAGGAGAAGATTAAAAATGAAGCCAAGTCAAATCCATGCTTAAAGAGGGGAGGATAGAGGTCAAGCTGACCCATCGCAAACGACCATGACCTCACGGCAGGTCACGTGCGTATCCTGGCTGATTAATCGTGTTTAATGCAATACTGAGTAAATGTAATCACTAATACAGTGTTGCAAACTTGCCTGTTATCGTACTGTGACTAAAAGTGTTAATAACAGTAAGTTAACAAGTGATAACATTTATGGATCGCGGGCAGTGGCGAGACTAACACTAAATATATTAATCTAAGTTATAAAATGTTCTCATAATTAAACAATGGGCACAAATTAAAACTGAGAAGCCAAAACCACATTTTCATTTTATGGATGGCCAAAAATGTCACGACTTAAATTGTGAATGGACTGAGGACTCCTGTACGGAAGGCGGCAGGATTGCACTTCATGAATGTTGCTTGCTGTCTGTCAATACATTCAACAGAAGAAGAAGAATGGATTGTCAGCGCCCAATCGCGGCGCGTAAATTGAAACGTCTCCGTTGTTGTCAGCAACCGGGTGACAATTCACCGAGTTTGTTATTGGGGTAGTTAATTCATACTTTCTTCTCAGACATAATACTATACGGAAGCAAATAACAACACACACAAGTGTATCAAAAGACGATAACGTTTGCTAAGTAACAACTATTTTACTGAGTTTTTTCAAATACAATCCAAGGATGACTTCTGCACTGGTAAGATCATTATATCACTTTCTGAGAATGCTGTATATTGAACGTAACTGTACTGTTACTAGTTAGCTTTTGAGCGGTTGGTAGCTCTCCCGAAATGAATAATTTGAAGGTTAGTTATGGCAAGAGAACTACGCTAGATATGAATAATTAATGAGTTGGCGAGTTAAGATTTCCTCCCAGTATTTCGTTGTTGTTACTGTGCAAAAGTGTCTAGCGCGATACCCAGCTTTGCCTTTTATTGCATAGGATGACCCGACCCTAGAGAGACACTTCAAGGGCCACAGAGACACCGTAACAAGTGTTGACTTCAACTGCAACATGAAGCAAATAGGTAAAGTGTGCTATAACATTGTCACATATCCAATTGTCAAACCCTAATTTGGAAAGAACATAGGACATTATACCACAATCAATAGACACAATGTGGTTTATCATATGTGGAACAACACAGTCATGTGTATAATGTTGTATTTGTGTGTAATCACGGGATGTGTGTGACCCTTACTTCTCCAGTCACGGGATCTATGGACTCCTGCCTGATGGTCTGGAACATGAAGCCACAGATGAGAGCCTACAGATTTGTTGGACATAAAGATGCTGTAATGTCTGTTCAGTTTTCCCCCTCTGGTCACCTTGTAGCATCGGCATCTAGAGACAAAACCGTCCGTCTCTGGGTCCCCAGTGTGTAAGTATAACAGTAGACAAGACACACAGTCTCTGGGTCCCCAGTGTGTACCCTGAATCTATCTGCCTTACTCTTCTATTCTGTTCTATTCCTTGTATCCCTTAAAGGAAGGGTGAGTCGACAGTGTTCAAGGCTCACACGGGTACGGTCCGCAGTGTAAACTTCTCCAGTGACGGCCAGACTTTGGTCACAGCCTCAGATGACAAAACTCTCAAAGTCTGGACTGTCCACAGACAGAAGTTCCTTTTCTCCCTCAGCCAGCACATCAACTGGGTGCGATGCGCCAAGTACGTGATACCTGTCATGGGAATGTAACCTTTCTACATGTTGTTGTGGTTGTTTATGTGTACATCATGATGACGTAGCTCGTTGGGCCAAGCGTCATGAGTGTATACGCTGAGCTTTCACTTACTTCGCACTGAAATAAAAATGTGCCCTCTTCCCAATCCTCTCCTTCAGATTTTCTCCAGATGGACGGTTAATCGTGTCGGCCAGTGACGACAAAACCATTAAGCTCTGGGACAAAAACAGCCGGGAGTGCATCCACTCTTTCTATGAGCATGGAGGGTAAGAGCCTACGCCTCCCCGGTGCATGGATCAAGGATCATCAGTGCATTTCATTACATTTAGTCAGTTAGCAGACGCTCTTATCCAGAGCGACTTACAGTAAGTACAGGGACATTCCCTGAGGCAAGTAGGATGAAGTGCCTTGGCCAAGGACACAACGTCATTTGCACAGCCAGGAATCGAACCAGCAACCTTCTGATTACTAGCCTGATTCCCTAACTGCTCAGCCATCTGACTCCCTGCCAGGAGAGAAGCCTCTGACCGTGTGTGTTTGTAAAGGTTTCTTACTGTCAGAGCCTGTTTCCCCCCTGCGTGTCTCAGGTATGTGAACCACGCAGACTTCCACCCCAGTGGGACCTGCATCGCTGCAGCCAGCACAGACAACACAGTCAAAGTGTGGGACATTCGGACCAACAAGATGCTGCAGCACTATCAAGGTGATGCTCAGTCATGTCCATGAAGGGAGAATGCCTGGCAGATTGTAAAAAAAACTAACATTGAACACAGAAAATATCGTCCGGAAATGGTGAGATCGGGCGGTATTTTTGAACCTGCAGTCGTTTCGATACGACCCCACAGTAGGCCGGTACAGAATACAGAATACAGAAAATAGACATTGTATGAAGTGATTGGAGAAGTCTGTTTCAGAATCCTGCTTGGATTTAACGATGTGTAATTACATCCCGCGGAGGAGACATTCGGAGATAAAAGACGTTAGATAATGACTCCTCCAGCCAGTTTACGGCTCAGTGAAGACTTAGCAGATTGTCAGCCATTACAATACTGTGTGGCATTAGGGGCACTGCAGTGACTGGAAGGAATTTTCAACATAAGTGGCGAGACAAGCTTGAACAAGCTGGTTGTAACTGGCCAAAAGAAATACCGTTTGACACGGTTTTAAGTTCCAGATTCAAAAATCTGCCTCGAGTGATTGCGTTCTAAAGGTTAAATGTTTTTCCGTAGAATCTGAATTCATAGAAAGCTTTAGCAGTGTAATAGTGTTTGAACTGAATTGGCCTCATTGGGAAGCTGCAGTTGTAGTAGCATCAGTTCAACACTAGAGGGAGTAGCATGCCTGTTGAATGGAAGTGCCCTGGACCGCGTCCCCTGCACTTTAACAGCCACTAGGTTCCTTGTTTTAGATCCTCCCTTATTTACCGCAAGCTATTCAAATAAGACAGCAACATACAAATGCGCTTGGAACTGACCTGTCTAATATGATTTGAGTTTATTAAGTGTCATTATATAGCACTATAACTATATATGTTCATTTGTGCTAGGGACGCGCATTGATTATTTGAGCTTGTTTCAGTTCACAGTGCTGTGGTGAATGGGCTGTCCTTCCATCCGTCTGGCAACTACCTCATCACCGCCTCCAACGACTCCACACTGAAGATACTGGACCTGGTGGAGGGGAAACTTCTGTACACCCTGCACGGACATCAGGTCCGTCACACACGCACACACACCATTATGGTCTGTCACACATGCTCTCAGACATACATTGACGTTTAGTCATTTTAGAAGACGCTCTTATCCAGAGCGACTTACAGTAAGTACAGGGACATTTTCCCAGAGGCATGTAGGGTGAAGTGCCTTGCCCAAGGACACAACGTCAATTACCACGGGCAAGAATCGAACCAGCAACCTTCTGATTAACAGCCCAACTCCCTAACCGCTCAGCCATCTGACCCCCATACATGAATGCTACGAAGCCCTGCTCCTTCTCTTTCCTCTGTGCGCACTCCATCTCTGTTTACAGAGACACTCTCAGTCTGTCGGGCTACATCTCCCCCACACTTGTTACACCAAGGACCTGTTCTCGCTCGCCTCGGCGTCGGAAAGGAAAGCGAGCGGGTTTGCTGGTGTTCGATTTCCCTTTTTCAGTTTAGTATCGTTTCGCCAGACGTTCTTCTGTGTATTTTAAAAAGAAGAAAAAAAACGGTCAGGGAATCGGCCTACCCACTCACCGTGAGTCATGGCAGGGAAGCTTCTGCCTCCTCTGTAGAGCCCCTCATGCAGGGAAGGTGCTGCCTCCTCTGTAGAGCCCCTCATGCAGGGAAGGTGCTGCCTCCTCTGTAGAGCCCCTCATGCAGGGAAGCTGCTGCCTCCTCTGTAGAGCCCCTCATGCAGGGAAGGTGCTGCCTCCTCTGTAGAGCCCCTCATGCAGGGAAGCTGCTGCCTCCTCTGTAGAGCCCCTCATGCAGGGAAGGTGCTGCCTCCTCTGTAGAGCCCCTCATGCAGGGAAGCTGCTGCCTCCTCTGTAGAGCCCCTCATGCAGGGAAGGTGCTGCCTCCTCTGTAGAGCCCCTCAGGCAGGGAAGGTAGGAGGCAGCACCTGCAGGGGCTCCAACACCCCACGGCTCTCTGGCTCTCGGCTGCTCTGGATGGGGGAGGACAGGAGACACTAAACACTCACTTTGGGAGTAGCTGTTTCTTTTCTCTCTCTCTCTCTGTCTCTCTCTCTCTCTCTCCTCTGTCTCTGTCTCTGTCTCTGTCTCTGTCTCTGTCTCTGTCTCTGTCTCTGTCTCTGTCTCTGTCTCTGTCTCTGTCTCTGTCTCTGTCTCTGTCTCTGTCTCTGTCTCTGTCTCTGTCTCTGTCTCTGTCTCTGTCTCTGTCTCTCTCTCTCTCTCTCTCTCTCTCTCTCTCTCTCTCTCTCTCTCTCTCTCAGGTGCTACTATTGAAGAGGGACCTTGATTGCTCGTCAGGCTGACAGTGAAGTGTTCTTCAGTAGAGGAGTACAAGGTGTATCTGTGGGATGGTGTTTGCGACAGGTCCTCGTGACTGAGGAAGTCCCTCTGTTCGGGAGGAAGGCTGAAGCCGTCCAGATAAAGACTCTCTCTCTCTCTCTCTCTCTCTCTCTCTCTCTCTCTCTCTCTCAAGCCGTCCAGATAAAGACTTCTCGCCTTCTTCTCTCTCATCTCTTTTCTGATCGGGTGACACATTTCTGAGTCATCCAGGCTGTTTGTCTCCTGCATGTTCTGGGGTGTTAATTGTTTATGCGGCTCTGCCAGAGCTCCGGCAGCCATCTGCCTGGAGCACAGGTGTCACTGATAGATGGGAGAGACAGAACACCTTTACGTTCTCTTCCAATGTGGGGCGTCGACGGACTACGGAAAGTAGGCCACGTGGAAATGTGTCGAAGCGAAGCGACGGATGCGTGGGATAAGTCGGCGAGTTTCCGCGCCACCGCCATGCAGCGCTGACGTGTCTGTGGAGTTCACGGAGCCGCGAGACAGTCGGAGGGGGGCCGTGCCAGGCTCGGAGCGGGCATTAGTCAACACACAGTCTGCCACTCCTTGTTGCCATGGTCCCCGGTCGGCTCTCCCAGGTGGTTCCAGGTGGGGAAGCACTTTGACCTTGGTCTGAGTCTGGCCTGCTGTGACGGCGGGGGGAGGGGGAGGGGGCGCTGATCAGGGGCCCCCCTCCACGCCTGCCGCCTGATTGGTGCCCCGCCTGAGTGTGTCTGCTGTGTGAGCTGCCCCCCACCGGCAGCCTGTTCAGAAGCAGGACTCCTGCCAAGTTAACGTTCTGCCTGGTCCCTACGCTGGGGAGCCTTCCCTGTCACGCACGCTGCACCCCATGTAGGGTTGCTCTCTGACACACATCCTGCCTGCACAGGACCTTTCAGAGGCCCTCCTACTCCCCTCAACAGACGGGGTGTTAACAGGGATGTTAGGTGGGGGGGAGGATTTCTGGTCATCTTATTTTGTCTCTGCCGTGGGGAGGCCTCCTCACTAGAAGGAGGAGGAGGTGTTGCGATAGAGTCGGTGGAAAGCTTGGCAAGGGGGCCTTCGTCGTTGTCCGTTTCCTCCCTTGTCCCAGTTTCCAAGTTGTGAGCGTGAAGCAGGTCAGTGACCCACTGTGTCAGCTGTGAGGGGTGCTGACGAGGTCTGGACCGCCTGCCTGCTTTCCTAAATCAGTCTGGGCCAGCCAGGGACCAGGAGGAGAAGGAAGGGGGGGTATGATGACCTGTATCCTGCTCCTTCAACGGGTTGTGTGTGTGTGTGTGTGTGTGACTGAGGCGTGAGTCACACTGAGTCACGCCAGACTAAGTAGCGCTATAGCAGCGACGGCTGGTTGGTCTGGCGAGATCTAATGGATCCGAATCATCATCTTTCATCCCCACATGATAACATCACATTATATACAGGGCTCAGCTGGGGCGGCACCTCGCGGTACATCACGGGCTGAATACATTCTGAGGGCGTGCGAGGGAGGTCTCACATGCTGCTCCTTAACAGTGTCCCGGTCTCTCTCTCTCGCTCCATTCTCAATGTCTCCGGAAGAGAGATTTGCATTATCGAACTGTTCCGGAACTCCAGCCGAGGTCTCTGTTGTCCCCGTCTGACCCCCCCTCCTCTCTCTCTCCCCAGGGTCCTGCTACCTGCGTGTCATTCTCCAGGACCGGAGACTTCTTTGCCTCTGGGGGATCCGATGAACAGGTCAGGGACTGACTGTATATACCACACGGTTATAGAAACCAACGCAAAGCATAACTTAAGCTCCCGACACGCTTGTGTCGTGTCGCATTGGAAGTGTGTATATTCTTCAACACACTGTGTTTGTGGCCGGTGTACCCCTGCAGGTGATGGCGTGGAAGACTAACTTCGACTCGGCCGACTACGGGGAGGTGCTGCTGCAGCAGCGGGCCTCCTCCTCCGACGTGGGGCCGGGGGCCGCCTTTCCTGGAGAGTCCCGCGGCACGCTCCGGAGCCAGGTGAACACCGGGAATGTCTGGAATGCACAACTCACAGAGCCTCCCCCTCTTCCCCCCGCCGCCCCCTCCGTGACAGGCTCTCATCACCCCAGGCCAGAAGCACACCTGATCTCTGAAATCTACAGTCGAGGGGTGGAGGGAAGCGCCGCAGAGACTGTGGCGGGGGGGCGGGGGGGGGCAGTGAGGCGTGTCGGCTGAACTATCGTGTGTTAGGTTCATTTAAAGTAACACAACGAGCGAAAGTTAATCACTAGCTACGTTTCTACGAGCTAGCTAGCTACTTGAGAGAATTCAGGAGTGGATTGTTACGCGTCCCACAGACCGGTCTCTAGAGGAACACCCCCTCATGTCCACAACGCCACGCATCCCTTCATGATCTGGTGCCTAGCAGAGGCGCCCGTGTCCTGCAGGAGGTCCTGCATCTGATAGGAGGCGTGTTTTCCTGCTTCCTCACGCTCCTCTGCCAGACAAAGCTCCAGGGCCAATCCCCCACACAATGGTATTCAACCTCCCCAGGACCAGAGCCCCAAGCCTGGGGACCAGACCAGAGAGCCCTGGAACAATGGCCCCGGTCGTATGCGTGCGTGTGCACGTGTGTCAGGGAAGAGGCGGTGAATAGAGGGGGGGGGGCCTGAGTGTTGAGATCTGTATCGCCAAGCGTGGCCGCCGTGGCGTGGCGTGTGAACCACGTGCCGACTCGGCACGGCTTTGCGTCTCACTTTCAGCCGTGGCCCCTCCCCCCTCCATTCACCATCTCCACATCAGCCGATGGGCCTCGAATACCTGACAGTCGAATCTCTCGTCCACTTCGAACCGTCGCGTCTTTGGTGATTTACCAAACAAACTGCACCACCGCAATATTCATTCACGGTAACCAGAATGTATAGCTAGCCCACACCAAGGTGCTTATCGTATTTACCTGTGTCTGACATTTTGATTACGACGCTTTGGACGGGACCTCTCGAGGTTTGGCTGTTCCGGTGTTATATCAGCGTACCGAAAGGGAGAAGAGGAACGGGGCGCTCGTGCTCGTGTCCCACGCAGTGTTAGATCACGGTGCGTCGTCTAGATTTCCCCGGGAAAACATGCAGCCTTCCTCAGAGAGTGTCTGTTGCACAAACGCAGCCTGCCTCGTTTCCTCTCCGTCTCCGAGTCGCATCCTTTTGAAGTGTGCCCCGAGGTGGACGCCTCCTTCAGATGTTTGTGCGGGAGAACTGTGGAACATCACATGATGGAGGCAGGTTCTGCCTCCTCTCATGAAGATATTTCGTATGTTTTTCTTTTTCTTTTTGCCTTTTCTTTTTTCTATGGGAATAACACGGGCTTGGGCTGTGAGTTGGTGTATCTAAGGACACACACCACACACACACACCACACACACACACACACACACACACACACACACAGATGAGCAAGCCCTGTCATGTGACCTCGTCTCTCTCTCTCTCCAAGCTGTGTGTAGGGAAGGAATACCATCTGGCCCACTTTGTTGCATAACCTGTAATTTATTCCAAATATCTCCACTTAGTCGAGCTGTTTTTCGTAGCCCAGGGAAGCCCACATTCAAGGCCTCGTCAGAACATGGTGTGAGAAGCAGACTTGGCACCCCTAGAAGAGAGATTACCTTGGTGGTGTTTAACTCGTTCTAGACCCTTGTTCCCCTCTTGAGCGTTTCGAGGCGGTTCTTTAAATCCTCTGCGGTATCCCCCCTGAACCACCTCTGCCCAGACGGAAATAGACGATGGATTGAGGTGTTGTTTTTCCAACCCTCTCCTCTTTGCAGAACAGTACTTGTGAATGATTGGAAATGTCTATATAGGGCAAGTTGGACATCGTGTCATTGTGGCTGTCAGAGGAAGTGTGCCTCTTCCTATTTCTCCCTGTCTCTCATCCTCCCCCTCTCTGTCTCTCTCCCTCCCCCCCTCTCTCTTTCTCCCTCAACCTCTCTGTCTCTCTCCCTCCCTCTCTCCCTCCCTCTCTCTTTCTCCCTCCCCCTCCCTGTCTCTCTTCCTCCCCCTCCCTGTCTCTCTCCCTCCCCCTTCCTGTCTCTCTCCCTCCCTCTTCCTGTCTCTCTCCCTCCACCTCTCTGTCTCTCTTCCTCCCCCTCTTCGTCTCCCTCCCCCTCCCTGTCTCTCTCCCTCCCCCTCTCTGTCTCTCTCCCTCGCCCTCTCCGTCTCTCTCTTTACCTCCCCCTCTCCGTCTCTCTCCTTCCCCCTCTCAGTCTCCCTCCCCCTCACCGTCTCCCTCCCTCCCCCTCCCTCCCCCTCTCCGTCTCTCCCCCTCTCTGTCTCTCTCCTTCCCCCTCTCAGTCTCCCTCCCCCTCACCGTCTCCCTCCCTCCCCCCTCCCTCCCCCTCTCTGTCTCTCCCCCTCTCTGTCTCTCTCCTTCCCCCTCACCGTCTCCCTCCCCCTCCCTCCCCCTCTCCGTCTCTCCCCCTCTCTGTCTCTCCCTACCTCCCCCTCTCCGTCTCTCTCCTTCCCCCTCTCCCTCCCCCTCACCGTCTCCCTCCCTCCCCCTCCCTCTCCGTCTCTCCCCCTCTCTGTCTCTCTCCCTCCCCCTCTCCGTCTCTATCGCTCCCCCGACACACTGGGTCGTAAATACAGAGTCTGGTTTCCTTGGGGAGGCTGAAACTGAGTAGATTGAAAGGGAATCCAGCGACTAACTCCGACTTCTGTTCGGCCACGGCTTCAGACCCCCCACGGGGCCCCCGTTGGAGATAACCCCTCACCTCTCTGCAACAAAGATATACGACTGAGCGGAGAGGAGCAGAGATACAGGACGTTACGCCTCTCGTGGCGCTGCTGTTCTTTTGCCGGTGTGATCCGGATTGACTTGAAAGCGATGCCGAGTATTGTGAGGGAGAGTGGCTGAGTGAGCGACGGAGAGGCCATTAGTGGCGGATAAATATCAAAAGATAACAGGGTTGCCACTTGCCAAATGAGCCCGTTGGTTTGAAGGGCTAGTCCTCACACACGTCCTCACTCGCTCACACTTCCACAAGCCAGCCAGCGCGTCACGGGCGGGGCATCTCAGGGCTCCAGGTTCGATTTCAGTCTCTTGACTGCAGCAGTGTTACTTACATCAACAAGGGCACTGCCAAGGTCCTAGTCGGCCCAGGGGCGGAGGGGAGCCTCAGTTTGGCTCCAAAACAGTGTGTGACCTCACGCCACCTGGGTCTACTGTTACCCTGATCAATGACACGGAGCTTTGAAGTGAGGCCTTTTACTGGCGACCGTAACAGGAGAACGACTTGGATGTTTACTCGGGTAGTCGCCAATCGACCAATACAACAAAGGACCCGATTTGGAACCGAGAATACACTCTCTCTCTCTCTCAACCTGGGAAAAGGCCGGTCGAACAGGTTGCGACCTCTGCGTGTGAGCTTCTCGTGCCCCGAGGTTCCATCACGGCCCGCGTGTGTTCTCCCTCCTTCCTGACAGGGCCAGCACGGCACCGTGATGTACTCGTCTGAGGCAACATAATGGCCTCTCATAGTCGTCCCACTTGTCAGGCATAATTACGGACGCCCGTCATGATTAGACCAGGCGGGTTTCCAGAAAAAATGATGACCTCCTTGAGTAACACATTTTCTTTCATAAGCAATTATGCTCTTCGCGACGCACTGCCTCCGAATTTGGTGTTCGATTTGAGAATACGATACAGTGCACTGCGATACAGAGCACTGCGATACAGAGCACTGCGATACAGAGCACTGCGATACAGAGCACTGCGATACAGAGCACTGCGATACAGAGCACTGCGATACAGAGCACTGCGATACAGAGCACTGCGATACAGAGCACTGCGATACAGTGCACTGCGATACAGTGCACTTACATCTGTAGTGCACTCCGTCGCTGATTAGTGCTGTCTCAAATGGAACACTTTACGTTAACCAAGTGACGGACGCAAATCTGCTCACGAAACCTGCCAAAATAAACTGGCTTCTTGCCATCTTCTTGTCCCTCGTTTACCCCTTTCTCCACCCCATGTGGGAAAAAGCTGCCGAAAGGGCTCCTCTTCCGCTACGTAGCCAAGATGGCGCCCGTTTAGGGCGAGTAGTGTCCACCGTTTTACACAGCGTCTTGGACCGTTTGCAGTGTGCCATCCGGGTACTTTCAGTGCTCGAGGTGCACAAGTGCTCGGTATTAGACACAGCCCATGACTTGTATTGGAAATGTTACATTTCAACAGACGAGCTGCCACTCCTATTGTCATTGTGCTAAGTTAACCCTGAGTGGCGTTAATGCAGTCGACAGAAAGCCCAGACGGCTCCTAGCCTCCTCCCTTGGCGGCCCCTCCCGTCAGGTAGCCTAGCCGTGTTGCTGTGTGACGCTTCCCCTGGCTCTTGGCGAGAGAACACACACTGCGCCGTGCCACAGTCCAAGTGGAACGAGCTGCCGGACATGATGAGGGATTTTCAGGCTGTAATGAGGGGAACATAATTAAAACCAGCCAGGGAGATAAAGCTGCTTTTTCTTCTTTCAGAGATTTTTTTGATTTTTGTCTTTTGCCCACGGGTGGACTGAATAAGAATACGATTTTAGCTTCATTCAATTCACATAACAAACGTGAATCCATTACGAGTAGATAACACGCATGCCTTACATAAAGGGGGTCCACGGATAGTGGACTGTCGTTTGTGTGTGTGTGTGTGTGCACACTTTGTGTGGGTCCAAGTGGGTCGTTGAACGTCGTCACGGTAATTGAAGACCTACAGGAGCCAGCAGATGCCCTTTCATGGCCTTTTTCTTCCTGTTTGTGTGCGGTGGTGGAGGTGTGGCCTCCCGTGCAGCTCTGCGTGCCCGCCTGTCTGCCCCCCCGTCGGGCCTCTCTCTGATGTGTGTGTGGGGGGGAGCCTCCATGCCTCCAGTCCTCAGGAGGACTGATGCGCACCAAGACACCATTAGCACGCGCTTGGCAGCCCTGCAGTCAACGGTGTGGCTTTTTCAGTTTTAGAAATGGACGTTCGTTATGATAAAAATGTGATGTGCTTTTGGTATGTGTTTTTGTATGAGAGAGGGGGGGGGGACAAAAAACGAGGTCTACGCTGTGTTATCTAGGACTGACTTCTCCTGAAGTCGTTCTCTGCTGACGATGACTGGGATGTACAGGTGGTTCACTTACGCAAGACAAGCTGACTTTACTGGAAGTGGTTTTGGAGAATGCAGGGTTTTGGTAAAAGAGTGTCTAGATGGTAAAAAAAAATTGGAATGGAATCCATTTTTAGTTTAAAATCTTCTAGAACTGATGTGATCGAAGAAGCTTTGTGCTGCACCTCAGCCATGACAGGCAGAGTTTGTGAAGCAAGAGGTACTGTATATAGGATGCGCATATATATACAGGTATATCGATAGCTATAGCTCAGTGGTAGAACATGTGCCTGGCGATCAAGAGGTGGCAGGTATCAAATCCTCCTTTGTATCAAAGTGTTTACTAAAATGAGTATGTGACATGACATTATCAATAAGGGGAATGGGGAAGAGGGATCGATAGCGACCTGGAAGAAGCACACTTGATAGATTCCCAGCTCTTATGTTTTATTCAGCGTGTCATATCCCATTCATTATTGATAAGAGGCCTTTCATGTGAGTCCGTTACGGACGGCAGATTCTGGAAATCCGGAATCTTCTGATTTATTCCGGATTTCGATGATTCGGGGCAAGCGTACATGACGACTGGAGCTCATGTTGAGCAAACCTGTCAACCGAAGAGGACGAGACGTGGTGATCGGTTAGGAGTCTCTGCAGCTTCGGCGAGCTTTATGTTGCCGTTCGTCCCTGTCAGTGTGCTGGCGCCCCGTGTGCCCGTGTTTTCCCGCTCGTGTGAATCGGGGACGTGTGCGCCTCTCGGAGCTGTCTGGCAGATCAGCTCCCTCTGATAACATCCCTCCTAATCCTGGTCGCCCCCCTCCTCTCTCCTCCCCACCCCGCTCCACATCTGGGTCTCTCTCCCGCTCACGTGTGCAGACAGACTAGCTACACACACACACGCAGCCGACTCCCCATCACACCGCCACACAGTACAGCTCCGGGGAGAGGTGGTGGCGGTGGTGGTGGTGGTGTGATGGGGAGTCGGCTGTGTGTGTGTAGCTAGTCTGGGGCACTGCAGTAATCGGCGCTGCAAATCTTCGTCCCCGCGCTCCCGACTCACACGCACTCACAGCAGTCTGTCTGAAGCGGGTGAAGCTTAGGAGCCTAGAATGATAATCGTCGGCGTGAACGAAACACGAGTGAGGTGAGAGAGCATGCGGAGGGTGTGTGTGTGTGTGTGTGTGTGTGTGTGTGTGTGTGTGTGTGTGTGTGTGAGTGAGTGAGTGTGCGCTCGTAGGGGTAGTGTAACAGTAGTGACGGTCTCTGAGAGGAGGAGAGTTTGGAGAAAAAACAAGGCGGGGAAACGGCGCTCCCCAGCGAGGGGAGGGAGGGAGGGAGGGAAGGGCAGAGACCGCAGAAAACAGAGACGGGGACAAAAGGTCTTGCGTCGTTGGAGAGAACGGCAGCGAGATACAGGGGAGATCCCTGAACCATTATTTAGCAGACATCTGTTCAGACTTGTCACACTTACCTCTTAGAGACCGTTTAGAGGAGAAAGAGAAAGAGGGGGAAAGAGAAAGAGAAAGAGGGGGAAAGAGAAAGAAGGGGAAAGAGAAAGAAGGAGGGAGGGAGACGAATATCTCCACATCCTGTCCTCACACTGTACATTCTGTACAGCTACAGTGTAAGCTACTGCACCTCTGGAGTAGACTCCTACTTCACCTCTGGAGTAGACTCCTACTGCACCTCTGGAGTAGACTCCTACTGCACCTCTGGAGTAGACTCCTACTTCACCTCTGGAGTAGACTCCTACTTCACCTCTGGAGTAGACTCCTACTTCACCTCTGGAGTAGACTCCTACTTCACCTCTGGAGTAGACTCCTACTTCACCTCTGGAGTAGACTCCTACTTCACCTCTGGAGTAGACTCCTACTTCACCTCTGGAGTAGACTCCTACTTCACCTCTGGAGTAGACTCCTACTTCACCCCTGAGGCCGTCACCCAGCAGAGAGGACGGCCCCTCTCTAGGGACCGCAGACCTACACTGCCTGCCGATTGGCTGTACATACTCGTTCATTTGTGTTCTCTTGTTACCTATCAGACCCGTGGGCCCAGTCTTCGCTTCCTCATTACCAGGCTGAAGAACACGCTAGTGAAACGAGGTCACGGTTCCGAGCTGCAGCGTCAAAGTCTTCGGTGCCTCTGCCCTCTGAGAGGGCTTCGGTCGGAAGGAACGCTCCGCGAGTTTCTGCTCGCTCTCTCTCCTTTTTCTCCTCGCCTCGCCTCGCCTCTCCTTTCATATCCTCCCTCTTGTCTTCAGCCGAGATAAGACATAGCGCGCCGGGAGAGAGAGAGGCGGGGGGGGAGAGAGAGAGGGGGCGAGAGAGAGAGAGGGCGAGAGAGAGAGAGAGAGAGGAGGGCGAGAGAGAGGGAGAGAGAGAGAGAGGGCGAGTAGAGAGAGAGAGAGAGGGCGAGAGAGAGAGAGATGGGCGAGGATCGAGAGAGAGAGAGCGATCGAGAGAGCGAGACTGAGAGAGAGCGAGAGAGAGAGAGAGATGGGAGAGAGAGAGAGAGGGAGAGAGAGAGATATAGGGCTCTCGACTCCTCAGTCTTGCAGCAGTGCCGCCCTCCTCTCATAGATCAAACAGTCTCATTCCCCTCTGCCTCTTTATAGCCCCTTTGTCCCCACACACACACACACACACACACACACGTGCACACGCACGTACACAAACACGGTTCCCCCGAGGTGATGTGTGTTTCTGTGTGCTGTGTGTCTATTGTGTGTCAGGATGTGATGAATGGTTTTGTAGGCTGTGAAGGGGTATTGATGGCTCTGTCAGACCAGTGCGATTCAGAGTTTCATTTGGGCCTCAGGAAATTTTCCACTGTTGGTTTTTCCAGTCCAGGTGATTCATCAGGAGGGTGTTAAACTGTGTGTGTGTGTGTGTGCATGTGGGTTTGCTGTTTTTCTGTGTGTGAAGTGAGTGAACATGAGGGTTTGCTGTTGTGTGTCTGTGTGTCTGTGTGTGATTGTAAGTGGATATACGGGCTTGCTGTTGCGTGTGTGTGCCTGCACTTGTAGCCTTGCCTTTGTGTCTTTGCGCACCTGCGCGTGCGCGCATGCACATGTGGACTTGCCGTAGTGGGTGTGTGCGGGTGTGTGCGGGTGTGTGTGTGTGCAGCTGTTATAATGCTGAGCTGTGTATAAGTCCTCCACTCAACACAAGTTAATCCAGCCTCGTTGAAGCTTGTTGGCTCAGCAGTAGTTCTTCCTTTCTCCCATTTTCAACAGTGAGTTCACCCAGCAGCAGCAGCAGCAGCAGCAGCAGCAGCAGCAGCAGCAGCAGCAGCAGCAGCAGCAGCAGCAGCAGCAGCAGGGCTGAATGTAGCCATGTGTGTGTCTGACGTGCCTGGCTGCTCGCCGGTTAAACAAGTCTCCTCTGGGGGGGTTCTGTTTGAACTGGCAAAAAGGAGCAGCTTTGACCCAAAACCCCTGTAGGACGACTGCTTCTGTCTGACTGTTTGTCTGACTCTGTCTGCCTGTCTGTCTGTCCGTCCGTCTGTCTGTCTGTCTGTCTGTCTGTCTGTCTGTCTGTCTGTCTGTCTGTCTGTCTGTCTGTCTGTCTGTCTGTCCGTCTGTCCCACCGGCGGAAGCTCGGCAGAACAGTGCAATGGGGCGACTCAAGCCGAGGGAACACCCTGCTTCTTAGTCCTCTGGCTTAATGGATAAACATGAAAAGTGGCGGTGACCCAAACACTGTGAGCTCTGTGTGCTGTGTGTGGGTGTGTCAGTGCTGTGTCTGTTGTCTCAGCGGCGTCTCTCGTCACTGATGTCGACACCGTCCCCACACACCTCTGGGTCGTCCAGTTTGGGACCCAGGGGGGCCCACTCCAACACTCTGCCCAGCCACGCCTCTCCTCCAGCGCATCAGCGTGCTGCGTCTCCTGCTCTCTTAGCCCGCCGACCGGGAGAACGAGGGTTTTCATTCTCAGACGGACGGCAGGAGGTGCACTGTTCGTAGGGAAGCAGGTGAAGGGAACCAGAGATGCAGGAAGTGTTTTTTGAGGGGGGGGATTTGAGACCACGTGCCAGGGGTGTAAATGTGGCTCTGTGGCATTAGGATGCACCGGACCAATGGGGATGTGTAGATGGAGGCTGCCCTGCCTCCTGATAGAGTAGAGGCTGCCCTACCCCAGGTAAAGGAGAGGCAGTGTTCCCTCTTGTCCGAGAGCATCTGGAGCACTGCTGCCCTGCTGTTTGGCTGGAAATCACCAGAGTCGCTTCAAATATTTGCCCTCCTCGGCGCAGGGGGAGAGCAGGGCAATAGAAAAAGAGTGAGAGAGATTGAGAAGAAGGAGGAGAAAGAGAGAGAGAAAGCCAGAGACTCGTCTAGCACATGTCGGCCAGATGTTGGACAGGAGCAGCTGGAGGAGGAGGGATGGTGGATGGTGGTTTGTAGCAGGACACTCTGCCCACACGCTGCCCCCTCCACAGCCTCTCTCCCCACAAGGAGCAGGACAGCTGGACAGCAGCCCAGTCTCCCTGCCTGGACTCTTGTTACACACAGGGAACACTGTGTATGGCACGGGCTGGGCCACCAGTGGCCGCAACACTCAGACCAAGAGTCTCGGCGTTAGCATGGCAGACTAGAAGGTTCAATCCAAACGTGGACGGTAACGTTTTGAACGTGAGCCGAGTTTGACGCGCTTGTCTTGTGTCTTCCAGCCTGCTGAGCCGGGTAGCGACCCGGTGTCTCACCAGAGCTCCGGGCCTGACCTGAGGAGTCGCAACGGGGGCCACAACGGAACCTCCAGAGGGCCCAGCGCTCGCTCCTCCTCCACCCAGCAGACGCAGCCCCTGAGTCAGCCCCAACACCAACCCCAGCCCCAGGCTGAGGCCCAGGCTGAGGCCCAGTGGGCTCCCTCAGATGGTGGGATACCTCCTGCTTTGGCCAACACCCTGGAACAAATAGTGGGTCAGCTGGATGTTCTCACTCAGGTAACCACACACACACCCACATAAGCTTCAAGATGGCTTGGTGTTTCACCTCACAGTTCTAGCTTGTCAACGTATATACTGAACATGCCGCAACGATCCACACCTCGACGTCTTCTAAAACGATTGAAACGAGGGCATACCCACAGGAACCGTGTTTCTGTTCTCTGCCCGGCTGCTCTGGGGGGGGAAAGAACAGCCTGCTGGGTTTCTAAGAGACACGGGCTGAACAGAACATGTATTTGGAGCCATTTGTGAGGGACCCACGGTGAGTTTCGTAAAGGCTTAACCCATTTCAAGCCGGGGCCTGAACTATCCGCCATCAAATACTCGCCAGGACACAGAACAGAAGCGTTTTAGCCAAGCCAAGAACAGCGAGTCCAGTTTTCCCCTCTAAACACGTCTCAACCCCGCACGAAACGTGACCCATCGATCTCCCCCCGAAGAGCGTCTCCAGCAGTAGCAGGTAGCTACAGTGCAGTTAGCAATGACTACACAAAGACTGCTGACTGCCCAGACAACGAGCAGCGTCCCTGTCTTTGAGACCGAGGAGCGGAGCCTTTGTGAGGCCATCCATGCGTTCTGCTGTCAGCTCCTCTGGGAGACGGCGGGGGCAGGTCTGGGTGAGGCTCTCAGCGGAGACGGTGGGGGCAGGTCTGGGTGAGGCTCTCAGCGGAGACGGCGGGGGCAGGTCTGGGTGAGGCTCTCAGCGGAGACGGTGGGGGCAGGTCTGGGTGAGGCTCTCAGCGGAGACGGTGGGGGCAGGTCTGGGTGAGGCTCTCAGCGGAGACAGTAATGGACAGTTTGTGCGGTGACGTCCTACTCATCGGCAGCCCGGTGTGTGAACAAAAGACAAACCGAGCGATCGCATCCATTAAGTCTGATCTCTGTGGTTTGTCAGTGCAGCTTTGTCTGTTCTCCAGGCATCTCATTCAGAGGAGGAGGAGGAGGAGGGAGGAGGAGGGAGGAGGAGGTGGTGGTGGTACCCACAGGAAAATACATCATTCATATATTAACGCCGGCTTTGCGCTCACTCTCTGGCATCGAACTTGAATGTTTAATGTACTGCCGTGTGGGCACGCTGCGACAAGGCAGTTGTAACTGTCTGATATGAGCCAGGGGACTACGGGGCCCAGCATGCCACAGTACACGCTGGCCCAGGGGACTACGGGGCCCAGCATGCCACAGTACACGCTGGCCCAGGGGACTATGGGGTCCAGCATGCCACAGTACACGCTGGCCCAGGGGACTACGGGGGTCCCAGCATGCCACAGTACACGCTGGCCCAGGGGACTACGGGGCCCAGCATGCCACAGTACACGCTGGCCCAGGGGACTACGGGGCCCAGCATGCCACAGTACACGCTGGCCCAGGGGACTACGGGGCCCAGCATGCCACAGTACACGCTGGCCCAGGGGACTATGGGGTCCAGCATGCCACAGTACACGCTGGCCCAGGGGACTACGGGGTCCAGCATGCCACAGTACACGCTTCCAGACACCGTGTACAGCCTGTGTGGCACCTATCTTGGCTGTATGACACTATGGTTTATTTTGTACCCCGTCAAAGAAGAAGCCTTGGAAAGGTGACTCCACCAAGTCTGGGATTGATATTGCCCCAGTCGTCGTCCCCAGAAAGGGAATTTACAGTGAAAACTAAAGGAGTGGAAACACCTCCGTCCACCGTTGCAGAATCCGAGAGACGCCCCTGAGGGCCAATGAAAACACGGCGTATATGACAGAGAGACATATATCTCACAAGGGCTTGTTTTTTAGTGGTCTAAGCATCAGCACTGTGTCATCGGGTCAATGTGCCCTGTCTTATGTCGGGCAACTCAAGAGGCCTGGCTTTAGAATGACATCACCTGTTACAAGAGGACCAATAATGATATTGTAAACGTGGCGATGATTGGCTGACTCAAAGTTAACAATGTTTGCAGAGTGGACCAGGAAATAAGTCATTAAAACGTCTTTCTTTCTTTCAGGGTATAATAAGGCAGGCGGGTGGGCAGGCAGCAGGGAAATGGGAATATTAATGTTTTATATTAGTCTGACTCAACCTGGCCTTGAAAAACTCTCTCACAGCTTTACACTTTAGAAAAGAGGAGGATCATGGGAAACCGAATCCAGTGAAGAACTGTTTAAAGAGAGAAGCCTCGTGAATACCATTCATCTATGTCACCTAGACCGTAAGCTAGCACGTGTGTAGCATGTCCAGGCACTTGATCGTTATCCTGTCATTTTGATCCATCTTCCTCTTATGTGGTTCAGACAAAACCGTGACATTTCGAGTGGCGAGTTCGTCAGTAAGCTACCTTGGGAGGTAGGGCGGCTCTGTGTGGAGAACAGATGGTTTCCATCGCAGAGGAAGTCCTGGTGTCCCAGAGTCCCTTCTGTTGCCTGTGGTGTGGACGTCTGTCCTGGAAGGGAGTGTTGGAGGGCTGGCTAGCCTTGACGGAGGCTCTCCCAGCATGTGGGAGTGTTTAGTAATGTTCCAGCGCTGCTAGCCTTCCCAGGGGGACGCCGACCTTTACCCTCCGGACAGACCTGGTGACCTTGGAGCCTTCCCGCCTTTTTTCTTCAAAGACCTTCCCTCCTTCCTCGCCCTCCCTGTCTGACTGTGCTGGGCACACTCACAGTGGTGAGAAGGCTGATATAACCACAGTTGAAAGTCCCCATTTGAATCGTTTTGAACTAAACTGGCTTTGTGGACGATATTTTTTTTATTCAAGGGATTGTGCGGTAGTTCTCCTACATCTTTCTTTCAGACAAGCGTAGCGCCGCCTCTTCATTGTCGAGATAATTAGAGTTATTTATAACTAACAGCCCCTGTGAACTCAGTCTAATGTGACATCTTGAAATATTTAGTGTGCAACATATTAAAATGAGCTCAGAGCTTGTAAGGGTCTCTCAACACCCACATCTGGACTCCAAACTGTCATCCACTGATGGCCAATGTTAGAACCCCAAATCGCAGGGGCAGAACACTAAACATCGCTGCCAGCAGCACCAGAATAGCCGTGGAAACAGACTCAGTCGACTTTCATGGCAGCATAATGGGTGTTATAAAGAGCACATGAAGAAGGAGGAAAATATGAACAAAGGACTTTCACCGTGGCGTTTCTGAAAGTTCTCACGATCGCAATTGGTTTGCGTGGCGTCGATATTTCGACGTTTGGAATTGATGCCTACGAAATGCAAGTTGTTTATTCGTTATAGTGTGACTAATGAAAGCAGCGCAGCTTGAAGTGCTGGTCTATGATCCCCTTTCCACCCCCCCCCCTCTCGGGTTTGGTAACGCCTGGTAACGAGTAATGCTGGCCTGGTTTTCCCCAACCTGAAAGACGCCAAATCCCCGAGTTAAAAGCATAATCAAAGAAGAAACTCCATTAAACGTCATTGACGTAGTCCTGCACTGGGCTTGATTTCTATCCAGGAAATTGCTCCCACACTTGTGTTTGATCTCAGGTCTTATCTGACCTGGATGATGGCGGCAGAAGGCTCATCGGCGCTGGGGGGGGACGTGCTGGGGGGGAAATCGCAGGGAGACAAATAGTTGAACTCATTTAAGCGGCCCGGGTATTATTTCATCTTGGGTCAACATGACCTGTACCAGTTTTTTATCTAAGCAAAGGAGAGATGTATAAATAGCGTCCGAGCCTATGTACCGTAGATAGCCAACGTGTGGGCTGAGTTTGACAACGACTTCCTGGGTTCACCGGGTAGATAAGAACCAAAGCGGCAGTTAAAGTAGATCAACCTTTCCAATGGGAATCACCTTGAATCCCGTGACCTACCGTATTGTATAACCAATGCAACAAGTTGAAATGAAGGAGATTCAGTATATAACTGGGCTGTACGTGAAACAAGCAACACACAGCCCTGGGCAACAGAACAGAGAATATATAGTGTGTGTGTGTGACAAAGCTCTGTTTTTAAGGATCAGAAGATTTAGTTTCTACTAGACTTGGAAAGCTGTAGGCCCCTGTGTCTAAAATTACACTTTTTTTTTCTCGGACCTACTAGCTGCAATTTAGACGTTTAGACGACTAAGGAGGCTCAGTAGCACTATCGGGTTGGCCAGATAAGCGTAGGGTATTATCGATTGGAAAAGCACACTCACAAAGGAAGGAAATGCAAACCCTTCTTCCCTCTAGCATGAAATACCAGCAGATGTTATCGAGCTCCAGCACCGCTGCCCAGGGGGACGTTCGGGAAAGCCTCAGCACTCCTCGTCTATACCGTTCTGTGTGTGTGTGTGTGTGTGTGTGTGTGTGTGTGTGTGGACGCATGCACCTGTGTGTGTTTTCACGAAAGGGCTCGTCCCAGGGTGATTATGTCAGAGCTGAGATAGTCTGTAGCTGAAATTGGATGGGGTTGTAGAGACGGATAAAGTATTTGTCGGTAGCCACATGAATCCCCGGGATTGGTCGAAACTGAAGCGAGGTCAGACCAGGGGCAGCTGTAACGTACGAGGTTTTACCCAGTGTAATTGTATGACCTGTAGTTTACATTTTGTTCAGGGTCAAACAAAGAGGTCATAGTTTTGATCCATCAAAAAAGATCCGTTTGACTCATTTTACAGACAAGACAAGCAAAAACCTCATGATACCACTACTAAGATATGCTGTGTCACTTCACAGCAAGGATGGCTGCATGTACACAATCACACACACACACAGGGAGTGTTTGTGTGGTGTGTTTGTCTTGTACTGATTCGAACACGGCTAACGAATACAAAACATATTCATATTTTAAAACCCCACCCCTCTCCGAACAGGTGCAAAAGACAACCTTGGTTCTGTATCAACAGTTTCACAACCTATATTTCCTCCCGTATCACGTTTTCAGCTATTTTCGGGTTCTTTTGTGTCGCGTTCCTTTCAGGTTTTAAACGAGCGCTCCGCACCTTGTCATGTGCTCATGCAGTTTCTCTATCTCACTCGGGATGACACGTGACCAGAGAGGGGTTTCTAGACTGTTCTCAGGCTTTAATGAAGGCGCACGTCCAGATCCCAAAGTCCTCCTCTCTTTTCACCAGCTCGGTGATAAACGCGTGTTTTCCTTCGAAGGATACGACTACCTCACAGGCTAAAAATAGAAGTTGAGCACTTCCTGTTTTCTTAGTTAAGGACTTCTTCTTCTTCAAGAAGCCATGACCCATCCTTGTTATATTTATTGTGCCTCTTTTCTCAGCGCTGGGTCTGAATACATTTCCACATCCTCTTCTGAATAGACCTTCCTTTAGTGCTAGAAGCCTTCAGTGATGACATGCAGCCTTGTCTGGCTCGAGTACTTGACCTACTGCCTGTATTCTCATGTAATATTAACCATAATATTTAAAGTAACTTGTGAGAACGACTTCAGTTGGGTCAACTGGCTTACCCCACCAGTGGCTATGCTTTAAGCAAACCCTGAATGATTCAAGGCCACGGCCGTAGCGGGTTAATGGACGTGTTGCAGTGAGTGCCGCGTACGACTCCAGGGACGCATCATCGAGCCTCCTTTAACCCCCCCCTGGACCATTGCTCCCGCGCTGGGTTTGGAATGCAGGTCGCGACCGCATATACTTTTGCACAGCAAGAGTTCAGTCTGGCACAGCTGCGCACGCTCGCGTGTCGCCTGTGTCTCACCCCCCTGCCTCTGGTGCGTGTCCGTCTGGGGGACATAGAGGCGGTCGTGTTAGGGTCTGTGTTCCACAGAGCCAGGGCTCAGGACGCACATTTCGCCCTCATAATCAGCTGGATTGTCCGCGGGGAGAAGCGAACATCTGTCTCTTGGAGCTACAAATAGATGCATTCATCCATTTTTTTGTGACGCTGTGTTATAACGCCCCCCCCCGTCCTCTCTCTCTCTCCCTCTCTCTCTCTCTCTCTCTCTCTCTCTCTCTCTCTCTCCCTTGGCCCCTATAGACTGTGGCCATTCTGGAACAGAGGCTGACACTGACGGAGGACAAGCTGAAGGAGTGTATTGACAACCAGCTGAGCATCAGCCTGCAGCTCCAGCAGCAGCAGCCGCCCCAGGCCTGAAACCACCGCCCTGGGCCCAGTGGCCTCACCCTGCCTCTCCTCCCCTGGGTCTCCCCTCCATCCCCCACCTGGACCGGCTCACAGGAGAGGCGGGCAGGGAGGGAGGGAAGAGGCAGGGCACTCGGCCACCAGGCCCCTCGAACCACGGCTTGGTTCTAAGATGCGGGAAGCGAGGATGAGAGGAAAGGAAATGAGGAGGAAACGACAGGAAGAAGAAGCCACTGTAGACTATTGGGATGTGGGCCGTGCACCCGGTCAGCTCCCGCCCTCTTTTTCTATTCATCATCCCAATGAACTGAACTGACCCCTCAGCTGGATCAACTTCTTCCTTTTCACTCACTCTCTCTGTCCATTTATTGCTCTCTCCCCACCCCCCCTCTCTCTCTCTCTCCCCCCTTCACACTCCCTCTCATTCTCTCTCTACCTCTTTCCCTTTTCTCCTTCACTATTAGTCTCTTTATTGCTCTCCCTCACTCTCTTTCTCTCTCTCTCTCTCCCCCCCCCTCTCTCTTTCTCTCTCTCTATCTCTCTCTCCCCCCCTCTCTCTCTCTCTCTCTCTCTCTCTCTCTCTCTCTCTCTCTCTCTCTCTCTCTCTCTCATTCAGACACATTGCCACTCTGTCCGCCTCTCAGTAGCTTCCTCTTCCTCCTGATTCTGTCCCTGACGTCTGTCTCGCTCTCAAGTGTACTTCTGTGTCCGTCTGTCCGTCTGTCCGTCTGTCGTCAGCCGTCCTCTCAATTCATTCAATTGGTCCTATTCAATCTCCTGATCAGGACTGAGTTTACTGATGACATGGAGAGGCCTGAGAGCTACTGAGGCATCGTGTAGGTTTGCATGAAAAGAACCGAAGGGCAGGAAATGCAGGCAAAGTTTAGACTCCAGATAACGCTGAGAGCAGATGGTTTTCTGCCGAGTAAGCCGGTCCCACCAGTCGCCTCGGGAGAGAAGATGATGTCGCCTGCTTGAATGAGGGGAAAAAGGTGTCAGAAACACCACTAATGCCACACAATGCTTCTGGCATGTGTTTGCCTCTTAACACTGATTTTGGAAACAGCTTTAACGGTAGTTGGACTACAAAGTGACTGTGCCTTATATTTCCAAGAGTCAGGCATCACTTTTTAAAGATTTTAATTAATTTTTTATCTGTTTTTGTTTTGTTTCTCAATTGTTTTGGTTGTAAATACTGTAAATCCACCCATGCCTTGATTTAACATGTTCCTTGACATTTTTAGTTGAGTATTTTTGAGACATTGTATGTCCTTTTTCAAGCTACAGTATGCAGTGCAAATAAGGATTTGCAATAAAGATCTTAATGATAATTTACTAAATGTTTTTTGAAGTATGCTACTATGCACCTCCTGTGAGCCGGGATCTGCCTCAGTCATTCATCACGAATACCGTTCATTACTCATGAGAACTGAGACACATGAGAACTGAGACATTTAAGACATCATCCTAATAAATCCCTTAATTCAGGTTTAAAGACAAGTCATTGTCTTAAAAAATTAATAGTTTTCACAAATGTTGCCAATAGGATGACCTTCGTCAGGTTCTTCCAGAGCGTCTGTGTGTGCTGATAGGTCCCTGGGGACGGGAACCTGGAATCCCTGCCTGTGTTTTAACTGCAGTTTGTATGTGCTCATCTCAACACTAATGGGAAAAGTTGAACTGAACCGGAGTCCTCAAGCAGGGCCCACTCTTTTCCTTCCTGTCTGGGGGCTGAGGCTGGGGCCTGAGGCTGGGGCCTGGAACAAACTAAGCTGCACTTTTATTTCACACTGGCTCAGAGAAAACAGCTCCCCTTACTACGGGCCTCCATAAGCAGGCCTGCCATTAACTAGAGGGGAGGGGAAAGGAAGGCACATGGACTGGGTTAAATAACTAGCATGCTCGCTCAAGTCCCCCCGCGCTCTCTTCCATGCTCTGTGCATGTGCGCTGTCCAGTACAAGGTCAATACGGGTTTCTGTATGTGTGTTTCATTGACGGAGATCTGGATAACATGCGGCCCACGTGTGGCCCACGAGGCCAGGGGAGGCCGGGGGTGGAGAGGCTCTCTGGCCCACGAGGCCGGGAAGGCCGGGGGTGGAGAGGCCCACGAGGCCGGGGAGGCCGGGGGTGGAGAGGCTCTCTGGCCCACGAGGCCGGGGGTGGAGGGGCTCTCTGCACATTTCTTGCCTCTTTTGAGGATGACGAAGCCGGCTAACATCTGGATGCATTTTTCCAGCTTCATGGTGCCACTGATCAGAACAGCACTGTGTCAGAGTTCACTCCCGCTGTAACGGCCGTCGCGATTCCATAGCCACGTCGGATCGTGTCCTTTTGTTTTAACTGAACCTTGTTTACTTTCCAAACGGTTTGAGGTTGAGATGGGATCCAGCTTCTTTCATTTTGAAGAGGGTTGTGGGAAGTGGTCTTCTGATTGATATTCCCTACAAAAGCAGGTGTAGAAATTCACTGGCTATAGTACAGCATGATAGGATTGAAAACTGGCTTTTAAACCAACGATAAAAATGGGATATTTGTTTTTCTCTGTACAATGGTCTAAATCTACAGTAGAGAACATATAAATTAGGTAACACCTACAAAATCATCTTATCTTCTTTTCTTTTTTTACTTAAGCCTATCGCAAACAAACCTTCAAGTTTTCCCTGTTCGGTTTTGAAGATGATACGACCGATACAACTTTCCTTACTTTAGACCTCTAGTGACACTGTCTCCTCTGACTACTAACTCTGCTTGGACTTGGCAAGGCCTCATATTGCTTCATTTCCTGCCCCCTCCTCTCGCCCCCCCCCTCCCTCCCTCCCCCGTGTGTACTAAGTTAATGTTTGTCTGGGAAGCCCGACCAGGTTCTGTTGGCCGGGTCTCATGTTGGGTCCTCAGCGCACACCAGCCCACGCTTGGACACCATCAAAAAAGATTTCCACTCCAGTGTTCTGGTGGTTCAGAGAATGTTCTAAAAGTAAGGTCGTTGTGAAAATAATCTAGACGACCAACTGCTGGAAGTTATAGTATATCTAACAGAACTATAAAACGATCGCACTTGACACTATGATGTAGGTAATGTTTCACACCTGTCTGTACTGTGACATGCCTACATGTGACATGAAGTAATAGCCAAGCAAACACAAAGGTTTCCTCTAACACACAGACGAAAGCTAGGGTGTGTTTAGTGGCCTGTTTTTATCAAGAACAGCCCATAAAGCAAACCTCAAAGTTCATGATGACTTTCAGCACACCCTTACTCTTTACCCGGGCCTCACCTACCCAAACCAGGTATCTCAGGAAGCGGACAGCATAACTTTGTAACATGAGAATACGGTATTTTGTTCCTTCTGACCACAGCCATTTCTTATGATTCATGTCACTTGGGGCATCGGCGAGAGAATAGGGTTGAAGGTATGACTCAGATCTTTTCTGGTTAGGAAAATTGTCCTGCTTCTTTGTTACATTTCCAAGTGCAGGTAGCTGGGAGTGGCGTGGCCTTGGGTGAGGTCATCGTGAGAACCCTAGGACACTAAACACTCCATTTCCAGGAGTTCCAAGAGGAACTCCATCATGTCCGACCCACTGCTCCACTATCCACCCATCGCCTTTAATAATGTATCTAGTTGAGAGGCTGTGCTTTTTGAGGGGACGAGTGTTTGTGTGTGTGGGAGGAGGAGGGGGGAGGGGGAAGGGAAGACTGCCGACTTCACATTGTGAGGTGAGCATGTGTTCCCTGTTCTCCCCGAAGCATACATGCACTCAGGTTCTCTCTGGGTTCAGTAAAATATTCAACACCTAACACGCTTACATTCTCATTGAAGAAGGACGGGATATGTTTGTGAAATACTTTGAAAGAGACTGATCTGATTTACTACATTATTGTGATGGCCTTTGAATGTAGTGCTGGTCAGAGAATGTTTCTATTAATACATTTTCCAAACTTGACATTACGGGGGAGGAACACAAGGTCTGTGGCTGCCCGTATGGAGACCATCAGAATATTTCATTTACAGATACCAAACAACACTTTTGGCCTTACCTTCGCAAATCACATTACCATTTAAGAGTATCTCACTAATGGAATGATGAGTTGCTTATGTAAGGTGATTTTCCATCTCTGTAGTTCATATGCTAATGTATTCCAACCTGGCTGAGTAGTTCATATTTTACATATATAACACCACATTTGAAAACATTCCTGCACAAAAGTATATCCCTCAGTCTCTGTCTGAACACTGGATATCTGACTCTAGCTTTTAACAATTAGTTGGAGGTATTTCTTCATTTTTTCATGTCAATCCCACAGGCATCTGATGTTGAGCACAGCTATAACCTTCTTGATGGGTTAGAATGTAGACTGGACAATAAGAGGGATGCGGACACCAGAGCTGACAGTTTCAAGTAACTGTATGTAGCCTATGTCATTCGGATGCATAAAGGGCCATTGTCTATAGTCACAGTGAGGAGCCTAATCATGCAGCTGTGAGGTAATCAAAAGTACCCCTTTATCAGTTCGTATTTGTAACCTGCTGGAGCACTAGCAAACATAAGTTGTAATGCTCAGGGTATGTGTAAAAGCATACGTTTCGTAACATAACTTTATACAGTGGTTTATAGGCTTATCATAAGCATTCCTTTCGTACAGGAAAATCATGTTACCGAATATTGCAAACATTACTTCTTATCATTGATATTAAACAGAACCGTGTCGGAGTTGTAAACGGTACGTAAACGCATCAACATTATTGATAAATTGACTCTTGTCTAAGAGAGAACTGCGTAACGGACAGCTCTAACCAATGTGCGCCATTGACATATTTTAACCTCACTCTTTTCCAATGTTCTGAATGGAATGAAATACTAGGCTATGAATCTTTGTAAACCTAGCGGTATTCATTACAATTTAACTGTTTCATTCCAACCTATTCCAACGTTTGGGTAGCCAACATAAAAAAGTTATGATGAAAATATTCTATATAATATCCCTACATTTTATCCACAAACGATGTCCAGTGGAAAACACATTCAATCAATGTATAGGCTATATTATTTGAATTCACATTCGTAAGCTATAAGCCTTATTGCGAACCCTCAAGAGTGAGTGAATGAATAAACCTACATTGGAGGTCCTGCATCTTTAAATTTCACACAACTCCTCCTTCTCCAATGACATGATTGTCTGCAAAGCCTCTTTTAGTTCGGACTGTCACGGCGCTTGCTGGAAATGACAAACGGGAGGCGGTCGAAAGGCAAATGTGCAAGAATACTGCGTTATGGCAATATTATACTGAGAATTAAAATACATACACATCGCAGCTCAAATATAGACCCAAAACGCACTGATTAACACGGAGAGGTCGACGGCACAGAAATAATTATCTAATTTCTTTGGACTAAAAGAAAAATATCCTTAATGTTTTCAACCCTGGTGTTCATCCCGAGCGAGCGCTCTATCACTTGCTGTAACGAGGAACATCAGAGCGTGCGGTTCCAGCGGCAGGAGAAGTTTTGCGCCGTGATTTCCCTTATGTTACTGCAAAGAGCAACCTAAATCTTTCCCTAATGAAAATTAATCTTTGGAGCGGTTCCCGGGACGTGACTATGATGATGTCGAGCAAAAGTGTGGAATGGCTGCAAGAAGAATTGGAATCCGGTGTGAGCTCACTGCTCTTACTGGATTGCCGATCGCACGAGCTCTTCGAGTCTTCTCACATCGAGACGGCCATCAATCTGGCCATCCCGGGGTTGATGTTGCGGAGACTAAAGAAGGGGAATTTACCTATCCGCTCTATTATCCCGAATAACGAGGACAAGGAAAAATTTGTCAAGCGGTGCAAAACAGATATTGTGGTTCTGTACGACGAGGCCACCTCGGACTGGCAGGAAAATGGGGTGGCAAGCTCTGTTCTGGGGCTTCTCTTACAGAAACTGCGGGACGATGGTTGTAAGGCACATTACTTGGAGGGTAAGAAGAGTTTTAATAGGCTATTGTAATGCAATTTTGCAGGTTGACTATGTTTATATTTTGTTCGTAAATAACTGTATGTAGCATATCCCCTCTGTCATATTGTCAACGAACGTCAGAAGTGATAGAAACAATTCATAAACTTTTTCTGTCGGTCTTTATTTGTGTCACAGAAATATAGCATCATATAACAAATGAAGTCATACATAAATAACCATGCCGAACGTAAGGCATGGTTTTGTACAAGTCAACAAAAGCCTATAGACACACACACAAAGTTAGTTTGCTACATTGTAGCCATTTTATTACATTGTGACAGATTATTTTCGGCCAGTTGTGAGAATATAACTAAATATAATCCTTCTATAGTTAAATCAACGTCATCGTTAATTACCAATTTTATGATTCATGATGAAAGATTTATGGTTGTGTGTTCAATTCAACCATTAGGGCCTACCCTAAACTTATATTTCATATTGCCAATATTGCATTGTAACCTATATCCTTATTGTACTAGAAAAAAAGTTATATATATTATAGTAGGCCTATACGTTTTAATTTCCAAATATGGATTTATTTATCATAGCCTATATTTCCATTGCTCTCCGATCACCAACATAAAATAATACCAATCTTTGAACATGTTATATTGGTTAAGAATGTAGTAGCCTAGTCTACATGTGTTGACTGCACTTAAAGAATGTAGTCTAAAACAAATATGTTTTCAATTAATTTTCTAAAATGGCTCCGCCATGTTGTCCTCCTTCAGGAAAAGACATGCATTTCATGAATGAACACGAAGAAAACGATCTAGTGTCTGAAGCTTTCTCTACACTATGCGGCACTAGGAAGAACATTCTTCACATGTTAAAACAAATGGCTTTACTGTTCCTCTTCTGACTAAACGTTTCTCGTATTTAGTAGGAAGATATTAGACATAGATTTGCCATGGTGCAGGCTCTCTGTCATTCACAAAAAAGTACACAGAACAGTGGTCTCTGTCCCCTCCCTATCAGACGAGTGGTCGAATCTCTCCAGGGTTTACCGCATGCTAACTGTGTCAACACTGAACGCGGGGAGGCATCCTTTACATGAATGAACAGATTATCATTGATGGGTTTAAAGGCTGCACTTAAAATGTGCCACTGTATGGTATTTTGTTTAAAGGTGTATAGGCATGGTACTGTATATTTAGTTGCTCAAAAAATGTCATACCTTTAATGGTGCAGTACTGTACGCAGTGCAATACACATTCATGTGTGTAACATGGTCAAACACCAAAACTACCATTGCATGAAACGAGTAACCCTGGCACAGTTTTAGACAAATCCTGTATAGAGGGAGTTGGCTTAAAAGCACACTTGTTCTTCTATGGTCCTATACATTTGCCTCACGTGTTTTTCATGTTGTTAAGACATATCTCTTGATTTGTTTTTAGGGGGATTCAACAAGTTCCAGACTGAGTACCCAGAACACTGCGAGACCAACCTGGACTGCTCCTGTCCCAGCAGCTCCCCCCCTGCCTCCGTCCTGGGCCTGGGGGGGCTCCGCATCAGCTCCGACTGCTCCGACGGCGAATCAGACAGGGAGCCTGGCAGCGCCACGGAATCGGAAGGCAGTCCCTTGCCCAATAACCAGCCAGCATTCCCCGTTCAGATCCTCCCCTACCTTTACCTCGGGTGTGCCAAAGACTCCACCAACCTTGACGTACTGGGGAAGTACAACATCAAGTACATCCTCAACGTTACCCCCAACCTGCCCAACATGTTTGAGCACGACGGGGAATTCAAGTACAAACAGATCCCCATCTCGGATCACTGGAGCCAAAACCTGTCACAGTTTTTCCCCGAGGCTATTTCCTTCATTGGTAAGTATGTGGCCTCTGAACTCCTTGATCCTCTGACGTTTTTGATTGGTTTTGTGTCCTCGTGTTATTGACACCTCAGCTTCTTTTCTGTTTAGATACGACAGCAATTTTCATTCTTTTCCAATATGCTTCTGCTTTAGGCATACAAAGCAAATATGAAGGTATTATTGAGCTTTTTCCTTTCCTAGTAGTGATAGTTCTACATTTTGAATCATCCATTAAGCACATAAACGCAAAAAACAAAAAGTATTACTCGCAACATTAATAATTATAATTATATAATGCAGCTATCGTAGGGAGCCAACATTCCTAGATGCAAGCAGCACGACATTGTTTCATGCTTGATTGATTACAAACACGAGTGATTAATGTCCTCTCAGAGAATTGTGGTATTTCCTGAAACATAGAGGGTTCACAGGGTGAAAACCCAGATTCATACCTCCTTCCTTGTGACGGTGGAAGTTTGTCTCTATGTCAAATAATTCTCGTAGATTACTGTAGGTCTTGGCCATGCCATCTGTACATCCATGCAATCAGTTTCACTTTTAATTTCAAATCAATCTATTTGAGTTGTCAGATACAACTTTGTAGTTCTTCATTCTTTAGAAATAAGTATACACGAGGATGTTTATGTTTCTCTGCATTGCTCTTGCTATGTCTGGTGCAGTGTTTGGTTTGTATGTCCCACTGTTAGGACATCTTGAAAAGTTAAGAGTTCCATGATGTTTTGTTGTCCTGGTCGAGCGACTTCTAGAATGTGTGTCAGGGTTCATGACTCCACAACTGCCAAATGCTCTTGCTAGTGGCTCAGGCCTGCTGTATGGCCTGTGAACTATTTAGTTTGTTTATGGCATCAGTTTCTTGCAAAGATGTATGGATAGTTTCAGTCATTATGAGGCTAAATTTCTGTCTTATTCAAGATACTTTGACGAGACCTTTATTTTGAAGGAAGAGCTAATATAACTTGAAGTTGGCTCCTTGCTAGCAGCCCTTAGCCTGTGAGCCAACTGACCTTGATCCTGTAGACAGAGATGCAGCTAGCGAGGGTAGGAACACCATCCACCAGTAAAAGAAAGAGGCCGTGCTGTACGCGGAGGAGGAAGGAAGCACTCTGCAAGGCAGCGCTAATGGCTTTGATAGTGCCCTGTTGCACCAAATAAAACCCTGAAGGGTTGTATTTATTAATAATTGATCGTCTCTATTCATGTTTTTCTTATGTGTGGTGGTGAAATAACGGCGTGAACTCACATCGTCGTCGTCGCAGATGAAAGAAAAGTCATTTCATTGAGAGTGATAAGAGCGTGGGCCGTCTGAATGCTGTGAAAATGCTGCCCTTTCCTTGCGTAGTGTGGAAGCCCTCAGTCGGTAACCGAAGTCTTGACCCATTTTTTTGTCCCTGTGTCTTCTTTCTTCAGATGAAGCTCGTTCCAAAAAGTGCGGGATCCTGGTGCACTGCCTGGCTGGCATTAGTCGCAGCGTCACGGTAACGGTGGCCTACCTGATGCAGAAGCTCAACCTTTCCCTCAACGACGCCTACGACTTCGTCAAGAGGAAGAAGTCCAACATCTCGCCCAACTTCAACTTCATGGGGCAGCTCCTGGACTTTGAGAGGACTTTGGGTCTCAACAGCCCCTGTGACAACCGCTCCCCCACCAATGAGCAGCTGTTTTTCACGACGCCAACCAATCATAACGTTTTCCAGCTCGACACGCTGGAGTCCACATGAAGACCGGACCAGGCAGGGGCCCGGTAGGGTTTGGAGCAGCCATTGTTTGAATGTTTATCTCTGATCACCACAGGCTGTCACACCTGATAGCTAGACGAGGTGCTTGGACAGGGTGAGAGGTGAAAGATGAAAGGGCACATGGTATGCTGCTTAGAAAGGCCTTTACCCAGTAAAGTGTGTGGGATGCCCTGCTCACACAAAAGCTGTTGTGAAGCGGCTCGTCATGCCTTTGGAACGTTCAAAAGGATGTAATTGACTGAAATACAGAATGCTTCAGGACAGAGAGCTTCATTCAAAGATGGCTAAAATGGAATCTGCAGTGCTTAATTTATTGTTGTCTTTCACTGACAACATCCTCGGTCTTCTGAGGTGAAAGGTGCCAATGTGTAGTGTTTAAGGAGGTGATCTCAATGTACCGAATGTAGGGTCTCATTTTACAAAACCAAGGAATTGACTCAAACAAAATTATGTATGTATGTTCACGTGCATAATATAACGTATATGGACAGTACTTAACTGTGAGTATGTCTGCATCCATTGTATATCTTTGTATACATTTAGACATAATGTATACAATCATTTTTTTGTCAAAACTTAGTTAATACAATAACTTCTGATGAGATTGTAGCTACGAAGAAACAGACCAACAAAAGACAACGTTGTGATATTCTGGTTTTGTATTTTTTTTTCTATGTTTGTAATGACCTAATGCAGTTTGCACAGTGGTGAAGCCATTCACTTCTTGGCACTTCAAACTGGTCCTCCAGGCAGGCAGATAAAGAGACATTCAGAGGCCTGTGGAGCAGCCAGTCCTAGGCTGCGACTAGCCCGGGCAGCTGGAGGATGGGGAGGGACCGGGGCTTGCTACTGGGACGCCTCTTAGCTACTTAAAAGCGTATTGTTCCTCAACTGCATTCGAAAGATGGATCTTTTTGTGTCACTGCAAAGTCCTTCCACTTGGTCAAAGCGAGTGTATTATTCTGGGTTGATTCACCCGCAAGCCTTGGATATATTATAAATACTACAATTATATTACACAAAATAATGACTGTATCGTACAGAAAAGGCTGGTCGTCAAATGTCATATTATTTTCCATACATGAGCACGATATAATATACTGTCTGAGCGGGCGACTAGCAGAGGGTTGGATGTTTATTTACTAGTGGAAAACCAAGGGATGAGAACTGTTTTTTTAAACTACTATTGCTGCTGCAGTCACAGGTAGAGTGGCGAGTGAGCTGAGTGTGGCAGCACACAGTATGTAGCGAGGAGGGTTTCTGGGATAGAAACACAAGACTGGTTCACAGGGGAAAACTGGTCTAAATGAGCAGGGTTGCTTTAAGCTAGCCTTATATAACCTTTTTAACTTCTTTCTAATGCTGACTGTTCAATACTATTTGTATCTCACTTTAGAAACTGTTGTGTGTGTATAAAAGCATTTGTTGTTATTTAAATCAAAACATGGTAATAATGGACTAATTATCTTTTAACGGGTCTGATGAGGTTCTGTTTGTTACTCTGCAATATATCGAAACACCTTTTTGCAGTATTTTTTAGATCCAAGACCTCTGGTTTTTAACTCCTTTTCTTTTGTACTATAATTCTAAAGAGAGCTTGACTGCTTCTGGACTGAAGTCTTTTTCACCTCGGGTGTCCAAAGTACAGGGCTTTATAGGGTCACATACAGTGTTTACCTAAGAACTCGGTATAAAGTCTTAAACAATGAGACAATGAGTACCTATTACTAAGCATGTTTGTTTCCGTTTTTTCACCATGCATTACTCCATTAGATTAAAATAATCAGTCAAGGATTTTGTTTTATTTTGGTGTGCTATCTGCTATTCATGTGGCCTTTTAATATACTGTATATGAGCTTATATGCTTATATGCAAAGTTCCAAGATACAGTATCCAAGATTAGTATTGTTCCTGCTTGAAAAAATTGCCCTGGTTTGAGGTCAAATCGACATCCCAATAAGGAAACATTGACAAGGTGTTCCCTTTCACCCCAGGATTGAAATGTATTTCAGTGCAGAGCTTGTTCTATTTAAAAGAAAATCCTTGATTTCAAGCTGCTTCTTGTGTTTGTGTCTTTGTGACAGCAAAAGAGAAACTCGTTGTTTTTCTTTGTAAATTGCCAGAGCATAGGAACGATGGTTTCTGTGTCGTTTCTTGTAGCTACATCTTGGTTAGAATGTTTGGAGGAAGTGTGTATGAGAGAGACAGAGAGAGAGAGAGAGATGGGCAAGGGGAAAAGGTGAAAGAAAAGTGAATGCTAAAAATGTTTATCTTACCTCACGGAGGAATTTTTCAGGGATTTTTTTGACAATGCATCTGCATCATGTTACAGCTTCAAACACATGTTCAGTAGCTGTTTTATATGTGCTGTATACATTTTTTAAAGATGCAATCTATATATATATGTATAAAACTGGGCTTGTAAACAGGGGTATAGTTCAACTTTCTGATTCATGAAGGATATAAATTGACCCTATGTATTGTATAGTATATGGAAACCAACACAGACATGTTTATACTGCAAATAAATATTGAATTATTTTTTCTTTACAAAGTTCAGTTTGCCTATTTATTCACGGTACCTTTCATCGAGGTCTTTAAATATTCAGGCTTATTTTGTTTGTGTCCTCAAATGAAGGATCCCTAGGACTTAAACAATGACTGAGATGGAGAGACTGAGACCAATGGATGCGATAAAAAGCAGCCAAACGGTTGGTCCGAAATACACAAAATGGTGGAAGAATAGTGACTTGTGAACTTGTTTGAAGTTTGTTCAACGTGACAACCACAGTAGTGTCTGAGAACTTCACGGTTCTGCAGCTGAAAGGCAGAAAGTGATCAAACAGCCGGGGTGCTGTGGTCTGTGTTAGCAGTACAACTGCTGGGTTACAGTGATCTTCTCCCGCCCACGTCAGGCTTTCGCTTCCTGTGTGCTTCCTGTTACTTTGCTGTGGTTATGATGAACCATGTTTTTTAAGGCTTGTGACAGGAGCTCTCTATCCGATTGCTCAAATTGAGACTGAGCCACTTCCCTTCTGCCTTTCGCTCTAGGCTATATAAGGAAACCGTGAATCAGTGGTTAAAAAAACATCTTGTTCATCTTTGATGTTGTTTCGTACTGTAAATACGAATACCGTATTCAACAATGTAATACAAAGCCTGGTACTTGCTATCACTACAGTGCACATTACTGTAAATACAGAATGTTAAAGAGTAATACTATTACTCAAAATTATTGTTACGCAAAATTGCCTAGAAAATGATGAAATCCTGGTTTCCTTCCCCTTAATCTGTGTGTGTCGTTGTCTGCATGTGTGCACACATATCTGCATTAACGTTCATGTGCGTTAACATGTATGTATTACCCTACTGTGTCCATATACTTCCAATAGTACTTTATTAGCCAATGTAGAATGTTATGCACAGAGACAGTTAGGAATAGAACATGAGATGCAGAAGGAGAGACAGACAGGCTAGAAAGAGAGACAGACAGGCTAGAAGGAGAGACAGTCAGGCTAGAAGGAGAGACAGACAGGCTGGAAGGAGAGACAGACAGGCTAGAAGGAGAAGGAGACAGACTAGAAGGAAAGCGAGACAGGCTAGAAGGAGAGACAGACAGACTAGAAGGAGAGAGAGACAGGCTAGAAGGAGAGGGAGACAGAGATAAGAGCAACTCTTGAGCAGCACTGTAAGCTGGAGAACTATAAATATCCCTCCAGAGTCATCTCCCTCACTGGTGTGAGTGGCACAGTGGTGATCCCGGCTCTGCCATCAGTGTTAGGGCTGCCAGAAACAGCCCGCCTGGGGGCATCCATGTGTTAATTGGCCAATTTGAGAGCTATTTTGGGAGACCTGGCCAATAGCAGCAGGCAGCAGCCACACCATGAATGATTTGGATTAAGAGTGGGAGACTGGCTGGGGTTCAGTCTGTCTGTGGATAGTTTGAAGGAGTTGTTTACCAAAGGCAAGAAAATCGCCACGCTGAAGAGACAAAGTTAACATGTTGAAACAGTGTATACAGAGATTGTTGAAACATAGTGGTGTGTCTTGAGTTCTAGCCATGATCTCCATGTGCCCACATGGTTTATTTCATTGTCTTCTACACACCGAGGTGAGGACAGTGACAGCAATGGTGTTTTACATCAAACTTGTACTGTACATCTGCCAACAGCCTGGTGCTATATATCCCTGAGTCACGACATTTCTGACGCTTCTGTGTAGATTCTGATAGTTTGAATGTGTAAGATATAAAGGAATCACACATCTATCGAATTTGTAGTTGTGATATGGCCACATTTATTATAGAACAGAAGCTCCACAGGTTTCTCGCAACCTTGCTCTACAAGCATCCCAGTAGCGTGTGTTTGCGTCAGGCTGTTGAGGTCTAGGAGAGCAGGGGGCGGGTAGGTTCACGGTGGAACCTTCTAGTGCAGGTGTACAGTATGTGTTAGTTCACAATACAGCTGGTATCTGATCACCATGTGTCAGGGCGCATCGGCCTGAAAAGCGTAACACATTTCACAGCAGGTCAGGACTCGTTAGAACTCAGCAACACAACTCCGACAGAGCCATGGACAACTCATAGGGAGCGACCCGTGACCAGACTGTGAGCGACAAGTGGCGGTGGCTCGGTTGTTCCTGTTATGCTGTTATATCTGTGATGAGTCAAGTTCACATGAGTTCGTTCATTAAATTCCAGGGTAAAACAAACAAACAAAATAATCCCTGATCTTGATGGTCCAACACACTCTACCCCACCAACAGAGTTGGATGAGGAAGGATGAGTAAATGTGCTGCACTGCAGGCCCTGGATGACTAATGGGCTTCTGAGAATCATTTCCCTTTTTACCTCTTCTCTGCTTCCTCTGAAACTCATTATCATCTTTTCTCTGAACGACTTGGGAACTAAATGTCGATGATGCACAGTTCATGCTCCTTTCTGATGATTGATAGGTATGTGCTGTTTAATAATAAAAAAATCCAGAAATGCAAATGAGTCAGTGAATGGACATGTCTGTGAGATTTGGAAAATATGAATTATTCTGGATCAGACAAAGATGCTGTCCTTCACAGATCTCCAGGTGAGTATTTTCTGTAGCTGGGGCAGGTGTAAGATGCTGTCCTTCACAGATCTCCAGGTGAGTATTCTCTGTAGCTGGGGCAGGTGTAAGATTCCACCCTGAATCAGCCTGAAGCCTGAGACCAACTGAACACTCAGTGTAAAGGAATGTGACAACTTTTACTTGCTTACATTCATGCTACGAGTCGTCACAGGCTGTGGCAAGCTTTCAGATACTACGATTCAAAAGTATATTCCCTTGACATCACATTAGCTTGAAAAAAATGTCATTGCAAAATGTTGCCCCACTGTGCCATTCTCAATAACCCCCCATTGATTGTAGCTTATGACTACAGATATTGAACACTGAAAGATCAATTGCTCCCCAGTTAAGATACAAGGGATGAGCAACAATCCTCTTTTCAGGTCATTTCATTAGTCTAGTTTTTAGTCAGATGGCAGACATGATTGGGATTTTCCTCAATGCAGCTTATCGCCCTCTGGTAAATGTGTAGTACCTGGCAAGTCAACCAATGATGACGTGCACACACCAGGTCAGGTACAGTTTTCTTACCTAACCGGCTCTGTTGTGACTTGTCCTTAATATGTTCGTATCCCTGCAGTAAACGGCTGCTGCACCTTCATGTTTCAGCCTCTACCTCCCACCAGGAGTGACGCCTCTAGCTCAGAGTTACGCAAGAGAAGCATACTTGACATGCGTCACTTCCAGAACATAATGAAATGAAGGTTCGGTATGTTCCAATCCTCAGTGTCGTGCATACCTAGGGGACAGGTAGACAGACACGCAGACAAGCAGAGACGCAGGCAGCCAGGCAGGCAGCCAGGTAGACAAACAGGTGGACATGTGGACAGTCAGACAAGCAGACATACAGACAGCAGCCAAGCAGACAAAGCTTTAGGGACAACTATAATCCTAGCTTTACAAGAATATTGAAGTACTATATAATTGCAGTGACGCTGGCTGTTATGTCATCGTCATGTCCTCTCGGTTTCTTTTTTATTTCCTCGTTTCTGCGTGAGGTCAGTCATTCATTTATTCAAGGATGTATAGGTTTAATTCCTTTAATCTCTGAGAAACAGCGCTGACCCATCTCCTCTCTAGCCCCGTTCTCCCCAGCAGGCTTCTGCATTTGTGATAAGCCCGGTGCCATTTGTGGTTTGGAGGTTATTGGTGGGACTTGACAGCTGTGTTCATAAAGTCAAAGAGCCGTCGCTTCAGCAGAGGCTGCTGCCTGCTTTCGCCAGTCAGCCGTGCCCTGTACGAGGGCCAAACAAGCTCATGTGAGAGCGAGCGAAAGTCTCCCCGCTTTACCTCCCTCCCCAACAGGATGTGAGACAGCGACACCATCTTAGAATGGGTATCTGAGTGATTATCAGCTATCAAGTGACACTTCCTCCCTTGGCAGCCACGCTGTGAAATCCAAGCCTGTGGCCGAGTCCGGAGTCTGCTCCAGTCCCACTGCAGAGGGACATGCCTGTCGTTTGGCACCAACCCCATTAGTTGATGAGTGAAAATTGGCCAGGCTTGGACAGCAATACAGGGACAGATTAGGACAAATGACTGTCTTGTATATGACACCATCGCCCCCCGACTTTCGGTTATGTGGTTTATTTATATTCATTTAAGTGTCAATGAATCAGGATGAATTGGAAGAAAAAAAAATCATCCTGTTTGTTCAGTAGGACTATGTATAATCATCCCGTTTGTTCAGTAGGACTATGTATAATCCAAACTTGATGACCCTTGTTGGTTTTGGTGGACTTTGAGTCAACCTTAAGATAGCAAACACTGTCACATGTACCTATCTTATGCTCTTTGCCCTTTTTGGAAGGGCACTTGTTTTATCAAGCTCACACCCTCCCCTTCAACTCAAATACTGAGGTCATTATAGGCTACAAACTCACACAACAGGTTAATGTGTGGTAAATAAATGGTTTTGTTTCATCTGAAATTGACTTTTTACACTCTGGATTACACGTGAGGTTTAAAAGGCTTATGTCAGGTTGAGTGTAGTCCAGACTCGAACGTCTTTGACAGAATAAAGTTTCACTTCTATTGACAAATCCATGCCCGTCCTCACGTCCATCCTCTGCTCTGCCCCAGATTGTTGACCTTCCTCCTCGAGCCACCCCCTCGAGCCCCCCACCCCCTCGAGCCCCCACCCCCTCGAGCCCCCACCCCCTCGAGCCCCCACCCCCTCGAGCCCCCTCCCCCTCGAGCCCCCACCCCCTCCCCCTCGAGCTCGAGCCCCCACCCCCTCGAGCCCCCGCCCCTTCACCCCTCCACGGTGGAACATGACTCTGCAGTGAGGACAAGAGGCCCAGCTGGACGCCTGTGAATACGACCGTGCATCCGGTCTCCGGTTAAAGACTAACAGGTGATTACCCAAGCACGGCCAACGTGCCAAAGTCCAGACTTCTACGAGGGGCTATGCGGGTGTGGAAACCAGGCTAGCTGTGAGTGTCCTTATAAAGATCTTGTCATTGATGAGCAGAGGGTGAACCTTTGACTGCCAGCAGTGACCATGGCACAGCAGCCACACAGAGCTCTCTCCTGGCTTCCATATGTTACGGTGTTAATAGCAAATAGAGATATTCTCAAACGATGTGGACTTAACAGTGAAGAGGGCTGAAACAGTACATATACGCCCTCACGCATTGAGCTGGCGTGCCCCCATCGAGCAGAACCACAATGCAAAGACAACCCTTTCCAAAAAAAAAGCATTTTGAACGTTTTCTTCACAGAATGACAATAATATATGGTCATCGATTTTGAGAAAAAGCCAACACAGTCAATGAAGTGGGAGTTTACGTTAAGAGGCTTCTGGAAGCAAAGCCATAGAGAGTGAGAGTCACACATGCATCCGCTGACATGGAGTTGTGTCTCTTCTAGTCCGCAGCACTGAGTGCTCCTGGGAGAGGGGAGGGATGAATATAGCTGGCTGTAATCCACATTTATGGGGCTATTTTCATAATGTGAGCGTGGCAGTGCATCCGGCCAGGAGCTCTGAGCTGGACAGAGACCACACTTAGATTAGAGGCGAGGTCAGGACAGGAAGGAACACACACACACACAGGCACACACACACACAGGCACACACACACACACACACACACAAACACACAGGCACACATGCACACACACACAGGCACACATGCACACACAGGCACACAGTGGAAGAGGAAGAGAAAGGTCCTTGAATAAACACATTAAAACCCCAGAGCCGAGGTTGCTGTCCAAAATCCGTCCACAAAAGAGTGCTTGACCACTAAGCTAAAATATACTATGATTTCGAGCTTCATGTTAACAAAACGAGTGGGCTCGGAACCTTTCTGCCATATTCAAGCTTCCCTGCTCGTGAAGGGAAACGTCCAATCAACTCAGGGAGAAGTCCGCTTGGTTTCTTATGCCTGAAGACACAAACCAAGTGCACCTTATGTATTGAACCAGGTCTGCTCCATGAGGCTGTGTGGGCGTCCATTAGTATGACATGGCCTTGCTCCTCTCTACCCTGGCTACACCTCCAGGGAAACACAATCACATTACAGTAAGACACTCCGTTGGGGCACACACTTACACCGGGATATCATCATCCAGACGTTCACATAGTAATGGAAAACATGATGTCACCCCAACCCCTACTTTGCTGATCTAATTCAAATGATTTATCACGTGTGTGAGTTGTTCTTATTAGAATTGAGCATCAAACCAAACAGCAATCCAATGATGAAGTCAAACATGAAGCCATTCATGTCGAAAAGGATGAAAAGTGAACATTCAAAAATAGATGTGCGGGTCCCCTTGCTTTTGAAATACCATGACCCTGTGGGTTCTCTTGAGCTGCTTGGAGCGGAACCAGCCAGGTCATGTACACATCTCAGTTACGTTTGCAACATCCTGTCTTGGAATGATGACAGTATGTTATTTCTGTGTGTCTGCAGTCAAGCAAGGAAGGAAGGAAGGAAGTGGAATTGATTAGCTCAGCAAAAGCGACTGTGGTACATTGCAGGTGGGGGACTGACTCCTTTCTCTTTCTGTCCTTGATGCGTTGCTACAATTTGAGTTAAACTGTATGCATGCCGTCAAATGGGAGAGTGTCTAGCCTCTATGACTGGCTGTCCAGCCTCGTGAACAGGGCCTCAACAGATGTGAAGCTCTCGCTCCGAAAATACAGACAGAGAGAGAGAGAGAGAGGCAGAAGGTGAAGACTGGAGGGAGGAGAGTTGGACCCGGGAAAGGAGAAACAGGGGATAGAGAGTGTCAATCTGTCTGTCTGTCTCTCTCTCTCTCTCTCTCTCTCTCTCTCTCTCTCTCTGTCCCCCCTCTCTCTCTCTCTGTCTCTCCCCCTTCTCTCTCTCTCTCTCTCTCTCTCTCCCCCACCTCTCTCTCTCTCTCTCTCTCTCTCTCTCTCTCCTCTCTCTCTCTCTCTCTCTCTCTCTCTCTATGATTGTTTCTCTGTATCAGTCCTCATTTGTGGAATTGTAATCCCAGCAGTCAGCTGTGTAGTCCTCAGTTATACTCAGCGTACTAAACAGGACTGATAATACTACATTAGGGTTAAAACGTCTCATGGACGACCTAAGGTCTGATAAATCACAACTAATACATGGACGTTGGAATGATAGTTAAATAAATGTGCTGCCCATGTGTTAAAAAATGTTAAGAAGAAAAAAAAGGCATATGAAAAATATGTATATATGCACAGATATCACCTCATAAACAAATCTCTACATACTGTTGTACACTGTAATGTTGACTATCGCTGGGCAGTTTAACAAATTCTGTATTTGCATATTAATGAGGTACTCAATTACCAATGTGCTCATATTTAGAAAGAAATGTTCATGAGAGGCCTCTTACGACATGAAAATAATGATAAATGTTCTTTCCACATTCTAATCCAATTAGGTGTTCCCTTCTCACTCACATGCAAAAAAAAATTCTCCTAATGCCTCCCACCTCTCCTCCTCCTTCCTTTGTCCGCTCCCTCGCTCCCTCGCTCCCTCGCCCCCCCCAACCTCCCCTACAGGAGACCCCGGATCGAGGCAGTGATTTATGAATGTGAAACTTCAGCTCGTTCACACTGTGCGGACGGTCCGTGAGACTCCGAGGCAGACGGTGAGGAGGTGAATAATGGATAAGCCTCATCAACTGGCTGAGTGGGGACGTCTCCGCCTCACTAATCCTGCACGGCCACTCCATCTCACAATTTACAAAACACACACACACACACACACACAGATGCAACACACAGACGCGTACCGTGGGTGCTCTACTCTGCCGCTTTTATATCCGTACCAGCAGACGCGCGAAAAACGTGTTCACGTGCCGGTGTTTGCGTGTCCACGTGTGAAGAGGCTTCATTGAGAACAAGACGGCATCACGATGCCATGTTATATCCTTCTTTCTTTTTTTTCTGTTTCTCTCTTTCACTCTCTTTCTTTATCAATGGCAGCCTATTGCTGTGAGGTGAAGGCTGTATGGAACAATCGTCATCGAAATCTTCATGTCACGCAGCGTGTTCCGAGGTAACGACGAGCAGCGTTGTGGTGGAGAGCCTTCTCTTCAGCTCTGTTCATGAGATACTGATCCTGATGTTCAGCCATATTTGGGGCCATCGATTACTGCTTTCTAGCGCACCGATTCCCACCGTGACTATTTGTGACCAACGTGTGGCCACTAGCGTGCGCACACACACAAACGCACACACACACACACGCAAACGCACACACACACACGCAGACACACGCACACACACGCCCACACACTTGTCTATTGTGCGGCGTAACATTGAATGGTCTTAAGCTTTCCATTATTTCGTTTCTCCATCCTTACTCCTCGACGGTCTTTGTTTGTCTCCCGGAGAGAGATTATTAATAGATCTCCGAGCTCGTGTGTGTGTGTGTGAGATTCAGACAGAAGCTCTGAAGTAAAGGGTTTTCAGCTAAGGTAGCTTGAGTGTGTGATGGGATGGTATTAATAGCAGAAGGGCCTGTGACAGGGTCAAGCCCAGCCTGTCACTCTCACAGACGCCCCACACTTTGTTAATGAGGCAGACACAAGCCTTGACTGACATGGAAACACAGTCTGTGCTCTGAGAGGAAAAACACACCGCGATCCAAATGACTGCTGCAGAAGGGCAGGCATGAGGACACAGAGAAGGGACAATATGGTGGGCGTTTTGGACAAGTCAGGTGTCAGATGTCAATTAGAGCCTACGTGTTCCTTTGCTCCCGTTCGTTAAAAGTTTGCACCCGTGGGAAAAAGGAGTTGTGGTTTTGGGATGGCCTGGCTCAAAGGAAGCCACGTGAAGAAGAAGACAGTTGCCTAGCCTCTGTCGTTTGTGTGAGCCATGTTCTGAAGGCCTCTGGCTGGTTCTTGTTGTTCCTCTGCGTGTCAGTCATCATGGACTCCCTCTATGGGAAAGGCTTGCCCTGTCCTTGGCTCCCCGGCCATGTGATCCACAGTGACAAATTCTCCAGATATCAAGCAGATCAGGTGTACACGTTGGCTTCCTGCTCGGCAGCCTGGCCACAGCTGCCGAGGGGGTTGGGTTGCACTGGTGAACCTGAAAATAGCTGCCACATTAAAATTCAACATGTCAACAAGCCACTTCCTGCCTGAGAAACAGCAGGGGTCTGGGGTTACCGTGACAGAATAGTGGGCCTGACCAATCCAGGCTCCATATGTCCAACTGACCTGGTGCTGTTTTTCACGTGTTCACTCTGTCTACCCCTACCCTTACCCCTAGCCCTTAGTTTACCCCTAGCCCTTGTGTCTCGAAACTGAGGGGTAAGGGCTACATAGCCCTATGAAATGAGACACCACTTGGTTACGGTTACGTATATCGATGTCTCCAAAGCAAGTAGTGAAATTTGTTTGAAATTTGCTGCTAATGGAGTTTAATTAAACTGTAGACATGCATGGAGTCCATTCAAGGCTAATCAGAGAAATGCGAGACTGTTGTGCAAATCAGCAATGTAACGTTAGCGTAGCAAACTGGCAATTTAAAAAAACGTTTCAATTAAGAACATGGTTCCATATATATATGTACAGGACTGTGCAGAGCACAAAACAAGACTGTCATAACTTTTTAAGCAATTATTGAAGCCGAAATGTTTAATTTATGGGACTCTCTGGATGATCTGTCTGCCATTGTTGCAGGTAGCGCGGTATTCACATACCCCTTGGTTTCAAGTAAGGCCCTAAGCTTACTTGGTTTTAAGGGGTGTATACCCCTTCGTCTTAGCCCTATACCCCTTGATCCTCACTTACTCTTACTCTCACGGGAACGCGCAAAAGGGGTAGGGGTAGGGGTAGGGGTAGGGGTAGGGGTAGGGGTAAGGGGTGGGGTAGGGGTAGGGGTAAGGGGTAGGGGTAGGGGTAGGGGTAAGGGGTAGGGGTAAGGGGTAGGGGTAGGGGTAGGGGTAGACAGAGTATTGGGATTCGTCTGGTGCCCCGGAGATAAACCCTTACAGGGAGCAAACCCACTGAGACAATGAAACCTTCTAGGGAGTGTGGAAGACGTTGTTGTCTGTCTCCACAGGAACCGTGTGGCTATCAGTTCAGGTTTGGAGTTTTTAAGTATTTGCCTGTAGTTTTCCGGAATAAGTCAATGTTCGTCATCATAAGAACTTGGTCATTCAACCCCCTTTAACATCCCAACGAGGGCCAAGTAAAATAATATGAAATATAGCTGCTAGCAGCAATGGCGGATTCCTCCTCAAAGTTGCAAAATAATAAAAGTTGTAAAATTGACATATTTAGAGGGTTGAACTAAACTGCCGACAAGGGAACCATAAAAGCAGTAACACCCGTCCACATTCTAAATCTTTGCATGCATCAAGATTTCTATCCACTATCCTTTAGATTCCAGATGCTACGCTCTAGAAAACTGATCCACAGGAACTTTTAGTTTTGGAAAGTTTGTTTGCACGAGTGCACTCGTTGTCTAACCTGAATGGGAATACACTCCCAATGCAGTCTTACAATATCGATCAGTTTCCAGATGGCTGACATTCTGTCCAGATATAGTATCAAAATATAGCTGCAAGCATCAATGGTGGGTTCCTAGAATAATAATAAGAAGAATATTAACAACTACAATAGGTTTCTTCCCAACAAAGGAATCCTAAATATAAATTCCATTTATTCATGTTCAGCCTATGTACTTAAGTGCGAAAAAAAAGTATTCTCTGGCATACAGATTGTCATCAGGCCTATTTCTGTGTGAAGTGCAGACAGCAAGTGTAATTGATGGTTGAAGTGTTTCCAGCAAAAGTGAGAGAATTTTTCCCCCTCAACACAAGGCTTTTCAACCTCATGAGATTCTGTCCAATCAACGCTCAAACAGCTTGGGAGAGGGCGCCATGATGACTAACACAACCACAGTGCGAAATACACTCAATGGGCCACACACACACAAACACAACACAGACAGACACACACACACACACAAACTCACGCACACAAGAAGACACAAGAACACATACACACTTACTGTCACCACATCACTATGGTAACTAGGGCAGGCAGCCATTATCACCGTACATGTGTTCCCGCTGAAGTTCCTCTAACCTTTACGGCTTAACAGTGACACTGACTTCCCTCTGTTAGGAAGGAACACAGTTCTAGTATATACTGTCTGGAGGTGAAGTGAATCACCTTTACAGACATTATGAAATATTATCCAAATATACAGCTAGGATGCTGGGAAGGGAAAAGGAAAGATGTGGACATGCTGGTAGATCCTATAAGAACTGGGTCAGGCATATTATGAGTTCAAATACATGAACAGTTTCGGAGTGATCCTGTGCAAATCGTGTGTGGATGAGAACAGTGCGGTGGTTGGAGGTGTGGAGAGGTATCCACGTAACAGCTGCCAGTAATGGATGAGTCTTGCTTCCATAGACAGAGGGGTAGAGGTTGGGAGAACATGAGTGGGCTTCGGATCAATAGGTTTGCATTCATGATTCGATCGTTCGATCAGAGAGAGAGAGAGAGAGAGAGAGAGAGAGAGAGAGACGAGAGAGAGAGAGAGAGAGAGAGAGAGAGGAAGAGAGAGAGAGACCGTGAGAGACGGCAAGCGAGAAAGAAAGGGCACAAGGAGAGAGAACAGAGAGAAACAGAACAAACATTTTTGGAGAGATAAAGCGCAGCCCGGGCGGAAGGAGAGAGGGAGACGAGAGACGGGGCGAGAAGGAGAAAGAGAAGGGGAGAGAGCGGAGAGGTAGACGGAAGAGAGCACAAATGAAGTAGGGAAGCCGCTTTCAGTTTTCAAGACTCTTGAGGCATTACCAGGCGGAAGTGTCAGAGCGGCAATGAGCGGAGAGGAGCGGCGAGGAGCGTGTAACTGGAAGGTGTCTAATCGGGAGCTACAAGGGAACACGTCACCAGAGAACAGGGATCCTGCCACAGAGAAATGAAACTGAAGAGTGGCAAATGAAGTGTATCCGTCAAGCTTTTGTCCCCGTTTTTTTTCCAAAGCTCACCTTACACTGAAATAGTTTGAACATGTGCTCCAGTAGAACGTCCGTCTGACACTGCGAGCCGTACCCCCAAAGCCAAGCTGGAATCCAGACGTGCTGGTCGGCTGGGAGGTTCAGGCCTGTCTACGGTGTGCCCTATGACTCCTAGGGTTGTCATCAGAGGAGGATGCTGAGACAAAGCATTCTGCAGCCTCAGTGGAACATGAAGGATTAGTAATGTGTGTGTGTGGTGTGTGTGTGTGCGTGCCTGTGTGAGTGTGCACAGGATGTGAGTTGGTGTCTGGCTGGGTGACTGCTGTGGCATGGTGTGTGGGATGGAGGGAGTGAGGACTGGCTGTGCTGTTCTTGGAGACAGCTATGGACAATTAGTCATAACGGGTCAACAGACAGACAGATTCACCTCAGACCACCAAAATCCTGGAGCCAGAGTTTTCTCCGACTCGTCTCTTTTCATATTCGCATTGCGTGACCTTTAAGCTGACTTTGAAAGCATAACGGATCAATATGGAACCAACTCCAAAATGCCTCCTTGCCCACACACTTTTCCTTAAAAGCCAACAGCTGCATTTTCAGAAGAAGAGTGTATCCAGGTCTGCAAAAGAACTGCAAAAACAAAACACTGCAGGCCACTTACTGTTGTCCACACCACGAAGTCACGACTGTAAATGCTGCTGCTGCGTGTGGGTGTGTGGCTGTGTGTGGCTGTGTGGGGCTGTGTGGGGCTGTGTGGGTGTGTGGCTGTGCATGCATGAGTAATATACAATGTGGTGTCTGAGAACAGGCAGTGTGATTAGCTTGAGGGAGACAGTCTGTCACGCAGGTACACCTCTCTCCTCGATGTGCCCTGTCTGCGAGAGATTTAGCGCAGCTGAAAACCAGAGGATCTCATGCCCGCTCACAGCCTGCCAGATGGACAGCACAGGCAAGCCTCACGCTGCAGCAGACACTGTGGACACCCAGGCAAGGTAGTGGAGGTGGTTCGGGTAATCAGACTCACAGGATGAGTAATCCTGTCTAAAAATGACTAAACAGAACTGCCCTAATGGCTTTAGATAAGGACCTCATTAACAGACGACCTGAGCGTTTAGCTCTGGTCGGACTGCTCATTTTGTATCAATTAGCCGTAGAATAGACTGCGCTGAGTGCTGTGTATTGACTATCAGCGTGGTTTATTGTCAGTGTGACCCTGAAAGTTGAGATGTGGAAAGACATTGTGTATTTCTGCACAATAGAAGTCAAGATGCATTCAATTCCTACAATCGTCTCTCACAGTTGGACAAAAAGGTTCCAAAATATCACACGGGACCTGGTCTTGACTGCGCGCCAACAGCCTAAGAACCTCGTGTATTGATTCCAGAGTGCACTTTAGGAGCAACTGAATACCCCATCAGCCCTCCATCTCATGTCTAAAATGTTCTCCAGGATCCTAAAGTAACAGAGATATTGATTTTGCTGCTATCATCTCATTATGATGTGCTTTATTACACTCTGGTTATGCTCTTTATTGTTTTTGAGTCAAGTCTCATATCTCATTCCCTCTCTGAGCGTAGCAGACATGACCGGAGGAGAGCTCTGGATCGATGCTCTCGGGGATTACGTCATCGTTTAGATGCTCTAATCCAACTAGATGCCCTGGCTCTTTGACAGAAACCATCGGAAACCAGAAACCCCTCTAAATCATTGATGTGTGTCTGGACTACAGTTACAAAGAACCTTCCTGCCAAGGACTAAAGTGTGCAGGAAAACAACAGATTGTAAACACGAGTATTTGGTTTGTCCTGAGAAGTTCCCTTCAATAAGGACTGTACAGCAATGCTTTTTTAGATTGAACTGAATAAATGTTGTACTTCTGTTGATCGTTTTGTGGCTAAATCATAACAAGTCCATGTGTAGACCATCCCCCTTGAGTTTAACCTTGGACGGATGCTGTGAGTCAATATGGAGAAGTCACCTCGTGTGGGTGGGAGAGTGTCGCTGTATAACTTTACACCACTTGCTTCTGTTTAACATGGCAGAACACCAGATGGATGAGAGTTGGCCCTGGAGGAACTGAAGGCTGGACTATTTTAACGTTTTTTTCCCATCAGAGTGATGTGAGGAGGAACAGGCCCAAAATGTACGTTTCAAACATATCTCACGATTGTAATGGCATGGCATATCGAAAATTGTGCTATCGGACACAAACTTTGAAACCCCCCCCCCAAAAAAGTATATATTTCGGGTGTGCTTACTTATCTATTTTATCTTGCAGCACTGAAGCAATAAAATACTGCAGTCCCAATTTCTCTCACCCAGCACACAAATTGTTCCGCATAATCAAGCACACCTGACCCAGCAATGATATCAGAATGGACGGAATCCAACAGTATTGGAGCTATCCTCTCATACCCCAACAGTATTGGAGCTATACTCTCATACCTCAACAGTATTGGAGCTATACTCTCATACCTCAACAGTATTGGAGCTATACTCTCATACCTCAACAGTATTGGAGCTATACTCTCATACCTCAACAGGATGTAGGCCTATTATCTACTGTGGAAAGAGTCCGTTTGAGAACGGTTGGATGGAAGAGCGACAGAGCTGGATAAGTTGGATAAGTCCTTGTTACTTATTAATGTGGCAGGGAGAGCCCAAGGTAACCTGATACTCTAACACGTATTCACTTTAATGAGATGTTAAATTCCTTCCACAGTATTTCCTGTGTGGTAAGATCACACCGCCAGCAAGCCAGACAGTCAGCTGACCAGGAAGTGTTAATCGACTCTAGTCCTCCGCTGTTTAGATTGGGCCATTTAGATATCTGAGAAATGCTATCAGTCTCTGAACCTCGGAGCGATTGGCACTGTGATACATCCCATCTAAGGGAAGCAACCCTTTTCTAATGAGAAACTTCCCCCGTTGACATTAGCCATGCAGTCAACCAGTCTCCAACCTGCGGCCCCTCAGGGAGTCATGGCAACATAAAAAAAACAGAATCAAACTGTAATGAAACAGTCTATATTTTCACCATCAAGACAAGGGGATCTGAGGCATGAGCGAAGCTAGTTCAGGCATGGCACTCGGGCAGCGCTCGTCATCCGCTCATTGACTACACCTGTGTTAGCCTGCTCAAGCCCATTGGGCCACGTCCGATAAGGCGGCATTATAAGGCCGCACGGATACACACACACACGTTCACACTCACAACGGTTGCTGTATGATCTGTGCAGCTGCTGCCCTCCACCATGCCCTTCTCCCCCTTGCTGTCTGTATGTTCTGTCATCAGGGCGATTATATCTCTATTATATCTATATATCTATACCTCTATTATATCTATAAGGGAGTGCTTCCCTTAGATCATCCACTCCGCCAAAGTCAAACCTATTTCCATGTCTATGGTCATCAATAAATGGTCAGAGAGAGAGAGTGAGAGCGGGCACATGTGCACGTGATGAGAAGGTGCCCTCATTTGTTGACAGACAGATCAGGAAAAAACTGTGCTCTGCGTTCCATGTGATCATTAAGGGCTTCCTGTCTGGTTTCCCTCACAGGAAAGTGATTGGATTCTGAGGGGAACATCTCCATGGCAACCGGGCCCGTTGCCCCTCCTCGCATGAAATGTCTTCAAATGGCTGCAGTGCACCTGAAAGTGATACTGCTGCTGCAAATAAGGGTGCGCATGTGTGCACGTGTGTGTATGTGTAAACCTGTTCTTGTAGAAGAGTACACATTCACCTTTTCATGTTTTGCTTGTCGAGGTAATTGAATCTATATCCATTTCTGAGACAAACAGTAGTGACTTGACTATGTTTTTAGAAGTGTTTCTACCTCCCCATGCAGACTCAAACTGTCAGAATAGGATCTGTCCATCTCTAGCCACGGAAACATGTTTGGCTGTGAGCAGGTGCCAGATAAGGAGATTTAGCTATATGAGCTGTGTGTGTGTGTGAGTGTGTGAGTGAGTGAGTGTGTGTGTGTGTGTGTTAGTGTGTGGGTGTGGGTCTGTGTGTGAGTGTGTGTGAGTGTCTGTGAGTAAGTGAGTGAGTCTGTGTGTGTGTGTGAGTGTGTGTGTGTGTGTGTGTGTGAGTGTGTGTGTGAGTGAGTGAGTCTGTGTGTGTGTGTGTGTGTGTGTGAGAGTGTGTGTGTGTATGTGTGTGTGTGTGAGTGTGTGTGTGTGTGTGTGTGTGTGTGTGTGTGTGTGTGTGTGTGTGTGTGTGTGTGTGTGTGCATGTGCGTGTGAGTGTGTGTGTGTATGTGTATGCCATTGTGTATGGCTGTCATACCCAGGGCTTACAGCAGGCCACACATAGGGGATCTGCAGCTTTTCCCAGGGGGCTCAAGGTTGACTCATCAATTCTGTCAGCTCTCTACCAAGACTGAAGTCTGCATTACAGACTAAGCTGCCATTACATTCTCAGTCACATAGATGAATGCTCCATTCAATAATTCACTTTTTAGAAACCAATTAAAACATTTACAGAGAGGGTTAAAGGTATCTTTTGCTCACAATTTCGTATTTCTTTTACTCTTCAAACATTTCAGGTGTTTTTTTCTTCTTTCATCCACATATTATATTTTATATATACTAATGTGACTTAACTGTCCCAACATGGTTTAGCTTTTCACAGAAACCAGATTCAGGCAGGATCAGGAGCTCAAGTCTCAGGCTGTGGGTTTGGGACAGAGAGACCGACAAGGCTGGAGAAAACCTGAAGACCCAAGCCAGAGACTGAGACCCGATGGTTCAGTCGGTCTAGCCTGAATCCAGGAGTCCTCTCAGGAGCTACTATGAGGACCAGGCAAAGAGGCAGCTCAATATTTCTATCTCAAGGAGCTCTCCACAACGGATCTGGAGACATTCTGTTAAGTGAAACGACTGCAAAGGAAAGGTGTTTCTGTCGGCTGGAACCATTAGCAGTGAAGATGTCTCTTTATGTTCACATACGGACATGGTCACTGGGGACTGTTGGGTCGTGTACATGGCAACGCTGCAATGCTTCAGTAGGCAGCAAGACCACCCACAACAGTTAGCTTCGTTTATTAGAGCTCCACCACATCAAGTGTCTTAAAGACATACTATGGGGATATCTGGATAGCCTTGTTCTGTCCAATGATTGTTGAGTTTTAGCTTGTCACCCTTCACTGGAATTGTTCCCACCTCAGATGTACCTGTAGTTCCTGTTAAACCTTTTTATCGCTCACTGAGCATGCTTCCTGTCAGAAATCAGTGAGTGCTCCGTAATGATACCGGGCGGCACTCCAGAAGAAGCTGTTGACGACATCTCAACCCGGGCTGCACAGCACACAGTCTGCCTGTGACAGGCTGCCATCATGCTACATTCATTCACCCATTCATTCACCCATTCATTCACCCTCATTCCTATCCCCATACATACAAACACACACACACACACACACACACCACTGCGGCAGAACTAGCTAGCAACTCTTGACAGAATGTGGTAAATGATAATACTGGGATTCTAAAGGTACAAGACTCATGCGGATAGTAAGGCTAACAAGCTCGTGAAGTCTGATACAGGATGTGCTTCTTCACCTTTTGCTCTGGAAGATTTATTCCCTCTTGCAATCACCCGCTGCTCTTACTTCACAGTTCACTGACGTTTACAGCGTGAAGCAGGGAACTAGACAGACAGCGAGAGAGAGAAATGTAGACATGGGACTAACACATGAGTCTGTGCATTGCCTGTGTTGTGCATTGTTATGCCTGTGTGTAGGTATGAGTGTGTGACTTCTGCAGCCACCAGGGGTCCTGGAGCATTTGCCAAATGTAACCATTTTCACTCAACCGAAAGCATTTTGAATCATACTATATTGCTACAGATTAGCAACAAAGAAAGGTGAATATGTTTGTTTTCATCAGATATTAGAGTTTATTGGGTCTGCACTCTGCACGGTCTTCCCCCTGAGGGGGACAGCGATGTCTAGATCCCTAACGCACAGCCTCACTTCTGTGTGTGAAGGACCTGGAGCCACTGATGAAAGCTATGTTCTGTCTGAGCACTGAGGAACAAAGCAACTCATCACCATTCATTCATTCACGTTCTGAGCCATCGTGTGTGATGGTGAACCAGCTGAATCACTTTCCCCCCCTTGTGTTCAGTTGCCACGAACATTCAAACATTTTTGCACGTGGTTCAAATGAAGCGGCACCTCTAATGAAGCATATCTCTGATTGGCCCTCTGGGCAGCCATTACACCCTCATATGTGAGAGACTGCTGTGTTGTTGCAGCCTCCAATCACTCTGTCAGCTTAACCAATAGTCTTCCGGTTAGATTTCCTCGATTATTCTCTTGTGGCCTAATGTGTCCGAACTTCCTGTTCCTTTTAGTTAAAACGTTTGCGTCCAATTTAGGTTTCCTCCGATAAGAAGAGGCCATGTGAACATGAGAATGACTGTACTGACTGTTTCTCATTTATAATGAGGTATCTCTCTCTCAGCGCTGCTCATGTGGATGGTCAGTGCCTAATTCCCCAGAGGCTGTGGCTGGAGGCACAGTCAGAGGTAGAGGCAGAGTCGGATGAGTAGAAATAGATGGGTAGAGGAGGCGAGTCATAGGGGCAGGGTAAATAGGAGGTGCAATTATTGAGGTGAAGGGAGACAGTTTCAGATGTGCGATGCGGTATATTCATATGATTGCAAGACAAGTGAGTAGTAATGGATGTCATAATCTCATAGCAATGCCGTTATGCTTAATAATTGGAGTACAAATATATAATTGGAATTGGATCAAAAGCCCAGGACCAACGACGCCAGTGCCATAAAGTCACATATTCTGACGACAGCTATCAAATATGTGACCTATCGTGCCCAGGTCTAGATGTTAACCAACGCAAAATGTTACACTTGGCCAACATTTGCACCCAGGTTCAAACACACCACTTCGGACATTTCGAGCTTGACCACTACCAGCTACACCAATGGAAAGTCTGACCTCTTGTGTCTAGATGTTGACCAGATCAATGACTCTTTTGTGTGTCCCTGGGAAGCTTCAGGCCGCTGTTTAAATAGGGCCCTTGCTGAGGGTTGGGTATGATGTGGATGCGGGGGTGTTGAAGTGACATGTATTGGGTTCTGGTTGGGTGTACTTTGACACACCAACAAGCCGTGTTTAAACTCTATGTTTGTTTTTGGGGTGAGCCATCACACTGCACTGCTGCTGCCCTGGCAACGTTCCACAAAGTGTATTTTCACGTTATGATTTATGAATGATTATTTGTCACTCTTTGATAACTATATTTACTCAGCAACTCTGCAACGTCTGACAGTTGAACTGTGACAGGCCTCCACTATGATTGTACGCTGTTATCTAACAGGACTTATCAATGGACACGAATGAAATAGGTGAATTGGTTCACATCCGCATGATATAACGGCGTAATCATTGTCCAAGCCATGGATCCTTTGTGCTAAAGTAAAAATACCTCAGAGTAAGCCGCTATCTGAGAGTTGTAGTCCCGTTATCAAACCAGCCGTCCACTCTTTGTCTGTTCTCTCTCTCTCTCTCTCTCTCTCTCTCTCTCTCTCTCTCTCTCTCTCTCTCCCTCTCCTGCTCCCTCTCTCTGGACTCTTAGCAAGGCACAAGGTCATTTCATGAAAAGCCGACATGTTATCTCAGAAAAGTTAAGCAGGGGGTTCTTGTCTCTGTCTCTTAATCTGGATGGGTTGGTGGGTGGGCGCTGGTCATGTCCAAAATACTACAGTTGGGGGAGTGCAGAGGGAGTTCTATATGTGACAAAGGCCATGAGTCACCAGACTTATGCAACTTAATCACCTCTCTTCCACTTACTGTCTTCCAGACTAAAACACCTACAGTGTATGCCTCTTTGTAAAACTGAGCTTCTTGGTCCTGGATGCAGAATGATTGTTATTGTCAGTTTTTAGCAGCAGTTGTCCAAACGTTTTTTATCGCATCTTCACCAGCATTATACAGTGGATATGCAAGCACTGGCTTGCTAATTCGTGTACCCTCTAAGTAAGAGAGCTGAATGCCATTTAGGGAAGTTTGTAATGCAGAGTTGTGCATTGTGTGTGTGTGAGATGTGTGTGTGTTTGTGTGTGGGGGGATCTGTCTGCTTCTGCCAGCTGAGCCACTGTGAGTAGAAGAGTTGAGGAAGGGAGAGATGGGACAACAGAAGGGGAGAATGACTCACTAGTTGTCTCCTTCCATTCTTCCCCCCATCCCATGTCCCAGCAGTACCAGAGCCCTGATTTGTTGAGACAGCGGCCGCTGAAATGATCTGTTTTCATTCATCCTCTTCGAACCAATGGAAGAACCTGTGTATATGTGTGTGCGTGTGTGCTCAAAAGATGTCCGCTGTGCAGGACACATAAACATAGATCTGAAATATGCTACAGTGTGTGCACAAGGAATGAACACACACACACCACTCACACACGTAGGATGAAACCTACAATTCAATTAACATCCAAGTTCCAAAAACATGTCAAAAGTGTGTGTATGTGGGAGAGAGATAGACATAGAAAGAGAGACAGGGAACGACAGAAAGGACAGGAAAAAAGACCATGTGACTCGTCTGTCTTGTCAGCCGCAGCCTGTGACACCCAGCATGGAGGCTGGGGAATGTCAAGTGTTGGGGACTCTTTGAGGAACCCAGGGAGAAGCCCAAGGGTTGGGACTTAACGTGTTGACAGGCTGTCGATGTGCCGTCGACAGCTATTGTGAAAGGGTGTTATTGACCCGGAACACCTTGCAGATGGACTCGCAACAAAGTTTGGTTTTGAGGCTTTTTGTTGTGCTACAGTATCTGTCAGAAAAGAGAAGATTCCCAATGTAAGGGCCCTTATTGATGACTACCAGGCGATGTTCTGCTCTACATCCTACAGCCCCTGGATTAGGTTAGGCCTGGCTCAAATTGGAGGCCATGTTTCCTAAATTTCTGAAGGGTATATCCAGGAACAAAATCATTAGCAAAGTCTGAATTAATTTTGGAAAGCAGACGAACAATGACCATACTGGACCACACATGATTAAATTAAATCCCACATAAACAATGTACTGTACAAGCCGGCTGCCTTTGACGTGAAAAAGCGTAAAACAATAGACTTTATTTTCCAGTAATCTAAAGGTGAACCTTCCTAAAGGGATTTTCTTCAGGGAGATTTCCGGGCTCTCACAGATTAAAAGACTGGGAAAGGAGGCTGTGGTCTTGAGCTGCTTTCTGTGCTGTACTCCAAGAGTGTACACCATGTGATGTATGCTATAGTCCCAGGGTTATTTGTTATGTAATAGAATGGAATGGTGAACCCTTGACACTTTTTCACAAGGGGGAGGGGGGGGTTGGGGGGTGTGTGTTGGCTCCTTTTAACAGGAAACACTGCCAATACAGCTGGCGTGGAGGTGGATTGCTTCATATTGTTGATGGATTTAAAAGCTCCAGTTACCATTCATGTTCAAAGAAGATCATCTCATTCAATGCTGATTAGTCACAATTGAAAGTACAGTAGTGAATACAAATGATGTTGCATTATGAAGGTAATCCCCATCTTGTTCTAATCGTTGGCAGGAGAACACATTTGCAACAGAGACATCACAGGGCAAACGCTCGTCTTCATATTAGATATCACTTTCACGTGCTTTCCTATCACCTTTGTTCAACACTAGAATGTGTCTAATAAGACATTCTGTTAACGAAGGGATCATGGACAAGTGCCGTGGCTATATATAGTCTTATCTATGGGTTTGGAATATCATTTTAGCGAGAGGCTAGCCAGAGCCGCGGTGCTGCCTGTGTGTTCAAGGAGACATCTAAATATAGGATGCTGCGTGATTACTTCAGCTTCAGTGGAGCACCACCACAGATTGAGCTGGAGGAGCTGAAGAGAGGAGAGGAGGAGGAGATGGTCACGAGCAGGCTCAGAGAGATATCCCAGGGTTTCTCATTTCTACTCAGGAGCTGAGGCAGAAAGTCACATGGCTCCTCATCATACCACAACACAGGGGAGGGGCTTGGGGGGGGGGTCTCCATCGTACACGTTTGAAACAGGCTGTAAATCTTTATGTCATTTAAATAAATTGAATGGCTTCTCTTTGAAAAACTTGAACTGGAGGCTGGGTAAACAAATAAAAGACGGATATGCTCAAATGCTTAATTGATTTTGTATTGACCAAACCATGTACAATGATTATGCAAAATGCAGTACATGTCTGTCTCTCATACACTCGCACACACAAATGCACACACACAGACAAAGACACATGCACCCACATACAGTCAAACACTAATAATGATAAAGAATACTTTTGTAAATATGGGTAGACAGACAGTGACACCTCCTGGATAGTACTGTTGAATTACAAGAATATTGTCACATGGCTTCTTGTCCATCTGAACTGATTCCTATTGAGTGAATTGAGCTGAAAACGAGCAAGCTAAGTGCAAACCTGATTACTTTTTGCTTGGAGGGTCAATATTGGATCCCTTTAGTGACAACATTCGCTACGGGTCGAACATTATATCAGGTTCTCATCACCCTGAAGACATAATAATATCCGATAGATGGCAGTGTCTACTTATTTTTCTTTACCCTTCCCCTTAACTAGGCTGGGTATTTCTATTCCGGGTCACGCAAGTAACTTCCTCTTTCAGTTGTTGTCTCGTACGTGTGGTAGGTAATATATTTCACTCCTTAGAGTACCTTTTAAATCAGAATGAATCCTTCGTTCTGTGTTTTCTGTAAAATCTCTCAATAGATGTATATAACATAAGGCCCTTTTATCAACACAGCCGTATAAACATTTAATGATTTGTTATCACCGATTTGCAATAATTTAATATTTAGCCTTGCCTGAATTTCTGTCCCGCAGTATAGGCTAAAAGCGTAAGCTAAACATGAATCAGCCTGACTGAACATGCCGAATGTTTGGAACTTTTAAGTCAACCTATGCTGCATAACAGCTTTTGTTAGTACACGTGGGTGAAATCACACGCCGTTATTTTATAGGTATATCGTTCTGTGTCTGTCTAGCTTGTTCTATTTCCAGTCCGTACAAGTATGGATGCTACAAGCTAAGATGATAGCTTGGCTATGTTGCAAGTGACCGAACGCACTGCATCCACACCAACAGCTTTTCTCAGTTCCTAGCTAGATACTCATCTTTAATTTCTGTTTCCACAGATCACAGAAGTTGCAAAGGCAATGGCAAAGTCAAAAAATCACACAACCCACAACCAATGTGAGTAAATGAACGGTATTCTTACAGACAACGCTGTATTCCAAATATTACCCATTTTCATGTACAACATGTTCTGCCATAGTAGCATACCTTGAGCTCAAATTTGAAATTGGTAATCTGAAAGATTGTTTGCTAGCGTTAGCTGACTTGTTTTTGTTTCCTCAGCCCGCAAAGCCCACAGGAACGGGATCAAGAAGCCCACCTCTAACCGATATGAGTCTCTGAAGGGGGTATGTATAACTCTGAATTGCTGCATCTCCCAATATGCTGTTTTTGCACTGGTTGCAACGTGTTGAATGAAAGGTTTATTTAAATGTTGTAGAAAGCCTGTTTTTCTAGCTGGACATTCAGCCCAATTTGAGACCAGTCTTGATTAGATGGTTTCATCTTCAGCAAATGTTATCTATGCGAGGTACTCATCATTGCTATTGTACGTTGTGGTAGTGTTGTGGAGAATGACTCACAGTGCCTTGTTATCCTTTGTCATATTAAATATCTTGATTGAAGTTGTCATAGTGCTGAGAGGAGGCATGCCCCTGACATGTCAAAAAGCAAATGTTTGTTCTGAATGTTTTTGCCCTCGCTAAATTTAAAAGATTGGTTGTTATAATTGGTACTATTGGTTATATATTCCATTCGTAGTCATCCAATTGAAGGTATTTCTCTCCAGGTGTAAGGACTGTAGATGGCTCTAAACTGGGTTGTTTGTTCTTTTCTCACGTCTTGTTAAGTCTGTTATACCCTGGTGTTTCCCCCTTGAGTAGATGAGAAGTCAGTTATCCGAGTGCACATCAATAATCTAAATTGGGTGGTCCCTCACCTTCAGACAGTGTTGTCAACAAGCATTTGTTTTATCCGTAGTGTCATCAAATACACTTCTGCATGAAGACCAACACTAGTATTGTATGGCCAAACAAGATTTTGACTTCCAGTGTTTTCAAGCCAGACTAGAAACGTCAGGGGGAACTACAGTTTGATTGGGACTAGTCCAATCTAGTTGGGTTAGAAAAATACCTCCTTAAGATGTATCCTCACACTGAAAATACACATACCTAATATACTTATGCCCTCTCTTGCAGGTGGACCCCAAGTTCATGAGGAACATGCGTTTTGCCAAGAAACACAACAAGAAGGGTGCCAAGGCAATGGCCCCCAAGACAGTGGCCCCAGTGGCTGTGGCCCCCGTGGCTGTGGCACCATAGTCTGTCTGTCCTTGTTCCATAGACTTTGTCATCACAATAAAGCTATGCTTTGTTAAAAAAAGAAACATGGATGTTCTCTATCTCCTGGTGTCTTGTTCAGGTCATTATTCTTTGGCATGATTAGGAGTAAGTGTCAGGAATAGCCCAGGTTGTATGGAGGCTATTAAAAGGCACTTGTGGCTCCAGACCCTTGTGTTCCCCAGGCTCATCATCTCCAAAGCGACAGCCCTGTACAGTCACTGAGCAACAAATATGACTGCATTCCAAACGGGGCTGTTGAATTGATCCCCACTTTGTGTAAACATTGACTCTGCCTAAGGCAGAGCTCCTCAGTTAGGTTTATACACCCAGGCAGGACATCCACATGCGATACATTTTCTGCATGCTGATTCTCTTGCAAGTCACCAATAGCGTTGTTGGGTAACTTTGGTATTTGTGTAACTAAATGGTATTTGAATGGTATTCCATTATAGAAAGAATGCAGGAAAACAGTTGATAGTCTGCACTGGTCTCTCCATCCTTGTGATTAGTATAGTTTGAACTTTAATATTAATGTACGAGTCTAGCATGTCTAAAACTGAACCACCCACTTTTCTCGCATTCTCATAACTTGTTCTATCCATAGCCACTATTAATCAGACCCCAGCCATGCATGTAACAACTGCTATACTATTCACTTTGAAGGAGCTTTTCTCTGACATGAGCTCGGGGCATTGAGAGGTCATGGAAGCCTAGACCTTGTCTGAATATTCCAGAAGTAATCTGCTGTCACCAGAGAATGTCTCATCTCTGCTTTAGTAAATATGTACACAATCATGACTCAGTCGCCATAATTACTTTATGAAAGTATTTCAGGGATTACAGATTTGACTCTTTGGTATTACACATGAATGAATTTTGTTTTTCTTTGGTGTTCTCTATTCAACTCCTTTCATGAAATCCAAAAACTCTGGAGAAGAAAGAAAAGATTGAACATATCAAATAGGCAAATTAGTGACTGGTGACTACCGTTTAATGTTTGGCCTTAATCTTACCATCATAGTCGATCCTCCCATCATTGTTCTTGTCTCCGTCCCTCATCAGTTCCTCCAGGTCATCCTCAGTGATGCCCTCGCCCGTCGTGTCAAGCATCATCCTCAACTCCTCCAGATCTATGTAGCCATCTTTGTTCCTGGAGATGACATATTCAGAAAACAGAACTTAGACACATATCTTTGCAGTTTCAAGTGGGATGGGCACTGCCAGGTTATAGCGGTTCATGTGTAAGTTATAGTTTCATTTCTAATGTACTTGTCAAACATTCTGAAGAGGTCAGCCAGTTCCTCCTCAGTCTTCCCCTTGCTGTCATCCTTCATGCTCCTCACCATCATGACCAGGAACTCGTCAAAGTCCACTGTGCCACTACCTGCATCAAAGACATTTTCAACTTTCAATGTGAAACACCATTTTATAAGATTTTGTTGAACCTCATTTCTAGTTACAGAATACAGTGTATGTCATCTGTGAGTGGACTACCATCCGCATCGACTTCCTTGATCATCTCCAGCAGCTCTGCAGGTGTGGGTTTCTGACCCAACATCCTCATCACCTTGCCCAGCTCCTTGGTGCTGATGCAGCCGTCCTCTGCATCCTGGACAAAGATGTCAAATGCAGCACGGAACTCTACATCACACAGGAGAAATAACTGCTTCTCAGACAGGGAAGGAAAGTCTAACTAGTGTTACTGAAAATCCAGGTTGATGTGGTAGACCTGTACAGTAGCTAGGAGTGCTACATATCATGTCGTACCATGTTTCTGTTCGTCTGTCAGCTGCTCTACCTGTGAAAAAGATGTGAAGCTTGAATCCCATGTTGACTATTACTATACCTTAACAATATTAAACAAATGTCCAAGTACAACTCAAATGCATCTATCAGAATGACATTCTCAATGATGAATGCTCATCACGGAGGTATCCACATGTCCCCACCAGGTGCTTGTCATCTTATAAGAGCTATTTACACTGAAAACAATAGGGCAATAAACGTTTTAATAAAGACCACTATTGCTCACGTATGGTTTTGGCAAAACAATGACATGTAATCTTGACAAAGCTACCCAGAATTAATATTAGAAACAGCTGCTTGTGCTAGAGTCTGAGCTCAATGCAAGATCAGACTCGGCTCCAGAAGGACTTAAATGGGTAGGCATTTTTTTCACAAGGGGGGCACGCATTTACAAAGCATGTATGAGAGTCAAAATAAGAGCAGAGCAGACCTACATATTCTGCAGGAACGTTTGGCAATCTCGATATTTAATTTATAGCCAATGCCAGTATCAAATCAATATGTTGTAGAGTAGATGGGAAAAATGTAGTCTGGACAACTTTTCTTTTTTGGCACACAAACTTGTGTGTCGTACCAACTACAACAAACAGTTTGGGTATTGCTGCAACAAAACTTGGTTTGAATGGTTTATCCCAAGATCATCATGATCTAGGGCCCGGGGTATCTGTTCCAGGACAAGATTAACCGTAGCACTAGCCTTGTCATCATTTACATCAGAAGGACAACTGAAACTAGCACTAATGTTATCAGACAGTATATCAAGGGGACTATAAACTCATATTTTAATAGATATTAACTGGTAGTCCAGGTAAAAGCAGACAAACAGGAAAATGTTCCACTTACTGCTGCTTTGTAGATGTCATCCATAGTGAGAATCTGAAAAAGAACAACCACACACTCACACACCCAATCACTCACACTGGGGTCAACTCTACTAGAACAAGATGCTGCTGTGTGCTGACATTATATACTGTCATTCTTGCATGGAAAGGCCCCACCCTCCGAGTCTAATAGCATATGACCTTTTAAATGGGATGACAATGAAAAGCATGAATAAACACAGTTTTATTTTTTTCCTAATATTTTTTTAATGATCTTATCACCCACCACATGTGCTCTTAACTTAAACTTAACATATCTTTAGTGTGATACTGCTCTAATTAACGTTAGTTTTGAAGTACATTTGAAGTATATCTGAATACTAGAGAGGGTACAATTTCTGGGGAAATTGTGAGGTGTGTTGGCGGCTGCTGCAGCTGGGGCAGTTTTTTAAAAAATGTTTCATTCTTTTACTATAACACCTCCTCACCTATGGAGAAATGACTATTCCCCAAGCCAGAACAAATTATTGTTAGACAAGTTTGAACTCATATAACAAACCCCAAATGTTTATTCTTACTTATTTTCGTTTTTGCCTATAGGGTTGTTAAATTGATCCCCACTTTGTGTAAACATTGACTCTGCCTAAGGTAGAGCTCTTCAGTTAGGTTTATACACCCAGGCAGGACATCCACATGCCATAAATGATCTGCATGCTGATTCTTGCAAGTCACCAACAGCGTAATAATGTCTTGTTTCAATTGACCTGTTGCGTAACTGTAAATGGTATTTGAATGGTATTACATTATAGAAGGAATGCAGGAAAACAGTTGATAGTCTGCACTGGTCTCTCCATCCTTGTGATTAGTATTGTTTGAACTTCATTATTAACGTACGAGTCTAGCATTTCTAAAACTGAACCACCCCCCTTTCTCACATTCTCATAACTTGTTCTATCCATAGCCACCATTAATTAGACCCCAGCCATGCATATAACAACTGCTATACTATTCACTTTGAAGGAGCTTTTCTCTGACATGAGCTCGGGGCATTGAGAGGTCATGGAAGCCTAGACCTTGTCTGAATATTCCAGAAGTAATCTGCTGTCACCAGAGAATGTCTCATCTCTACTTTAGTAAATATGTACACAATCATGACTCAAAGTTGCCATAATCACTTTATAAAAGTGTTTTAAGGGATTACAGATTTGACTCTTATGGTATTAAATATGAATGAATTTTGTTTTTCTTTGGTGTTCTCTATTCAACTCCTTTCATGAAATCCCAAAACTCTGTGGAGCAGAAAGAAAAGATTGAACATTTAAAATAGTCAAACTACTGACTGGTGACTACCGTTTAATGTTTGGCCTTTACCTTACCATCATAGTCATCATCGACTTCCTTGATCATCTCCAGCAGCTCCGCAGGTGTGGGTTTCTGACCCAACATCCTCATCACCTTGCCCAGCTCCTTGGTGCTGATGCAGCCGTCCTCTGCATCCTGGACAAAGATGTCAAACGCAGCACGGAACTCTACATCACACGGGAGAAATAACTGCTTCTCAGACAGGGAAGGAAAGTCTAACTAATGTTACCGAAAACGTCTAAAGATAATTCAGGTTGATGTGGTAGAACTGTACAGTAGCTAGGAGGGCTACATATCATGTCGTACCATGTTTCTGTTCCTCTGTCAGCTGCTCTACCTGTGAAAAAGATTTGACACAAGCTTGAATCCCATGTTGACTATTACTGTACCTTATATATATTTTTTAATGCAAGTACAACTCAACTGCATCTATCAGAATAACATTCTCAGTGATGAACGTTCGTTTGTCATCCTATAAGAGCTATAATACACTGAAAACAATAGGGCAATAAAAGTTCTAATAAAAAACACTATTGTTCACGTATGGTTTTGGCAAAACAATGACATGTAATCTTGATAAAGCTACCCGGAATTAATATTAGAGACAGCTGCTTGTGCTAGAGTCTGAGCTCAATGCTGGATTCAACACAGACTATACAAAGGGAAGCGTGTAATACAATACACACATTGGTCATGCATTGGATGTTCTGGAAATAACAGATGTCACACTCGTTCATACTTTCATGAGAGGGGATTGTCACCTGTAACTGTTGTAAGCCTAATTTACAGCCTTGTTTACAAACCTTGTCATCATTTATATCAGAAGGACAACTGAAACTAGCACTAATGTTATCAGACAGTATATCAAGGGGACTATACACTCATATTTGAACAGATATTAACTGGTAGTCCCAGGTAAAAGCAGACAAAGCAGTTCCACTTACTGCTGCTTTGTAGATGTCATCCATAGTGAGAATCTGAAAAAGAACAATCATACACTCACACACTCAATCACTTACACTGGGGTAAACTCTACTAGAACAAGATGCTGCTGTGTGCTGACATTATATATATAATTATTGCATGGAAAGCCGCACCCTTCCAGTCTAATAGCCTATTACTTTTTAAATGGGATGACAATGTAAAGCATGAATGAACACTGTTATATTTTTTTCCTAATATATTTTTTTAATGATCTTACCACAGCAAATGTGCTCTTAACTTAAACTTAACATACCTTCAGTGGGAGCCTGCTCTATTTAATGTTAGTTATGAAGTATATTTATATATATATATGTATATTTTTTGTCGCTTCCTTTCTTTTTGGGGAAAGAAAGTTTACTTTTGACACCAAATTAACAAAAAGTACAGTTTCTCTTCAAACCTTTATTTTGAAATGTTTTGTAGAAATCAACCGGAAATGTTTTTTTTATTTTTTATGGAGGCGTAGGTTCAATCCGTTAGTTACGTTCAGTTGCATCATTTCCTTTTCATGCCCCTCTATTGGTAGCCGGGGACAACACATGTGAGTGTCTGCAATTAACATAGAAATCATCATGTCTGACAGTTATTAGGTATAGCTAAGCATGTATATATATCTGCACATGCGTGCGTAAGAACGTTATGCCTCGAGAACGTGCAGTGGCCTTTCAAAACTTGAAATTGACTTGCTGGCTATCTTGTTAGCCAGCTAGCTCACTGCATATTAGCTAGCACAGTTAGCTAGACCAGAGCCATTCTGATCCATACCAGACTAGAGCCCGTCATTCTCTGTCCACACCAAGGATACGTCATTCCTAACTAGGGATACCAATAGATAGCAAAAAGCTTCAGTGTAAATATAAACTGGAATGTGGTATTGACATTCAACAGGACCTAATATATATTGTGTTCAATTAAGTAATTAGCACAGGACTGTGCGTTTTTTTTAAAGTACTGCCAATGTTGAACATTTAGGGTCCAAAAGCTTTGGAACTTTGTGAATTATTGGCAAGTGACAGTGACTCCGGGTTGTACTTCAGCTAAATTGGTTGAATTCCTATTTCAGTTCTAGTCCACTTCACATAGATAGAATATCTCTTGCTCAAACTCAAACACTGTGTTGACTGATTGGTTTTCCAGTGACCATGGTAGAGCCAGTTCCTGATTCCATCAACTTTCCGTTTGAGGAGGAGCGTATTCTGCAGTTCTGGAAGGACAAAGATTGCTTTAAGGAATGTCTGAAGCAATCCAAAAACAGGCCAAAGTAAGTGGTAAATCAGTCAGTAAGAATGACTTAAGAATGACTATACAGAAGATTCTAATGTGTCTCTGCTGATCAGAAGATGAATGTACAAATTGTTGACACCAAGCAAAACATACACCCAAGTCCAGTGTTCCATCTAATGGTTCTGTCCCCTACCCAGATACACCTTCTATGATGGACCACCGTTTGCCACTGGCCTTCCTCACTATGGCCACATCCTTGCTGGCACCATTAAAGACGTTGTCACCAGGTTTGCCCACCAGAGTGGCTTCCATGTAGACCGCAGGTTTGGCTGGGATTGTCATGGGTTACCTGTGGTAAGAATCTGAGTTTTAATTGTATTTGGGGATGCAGATTTGGTTTGCCTACAAATAGGGGTGGTGGGGCGGGGCATATCCCACCTAGAATTAGAATGAATCATTGATGTACTCTGCATAATGCATTGGAAGAGTCCAAACTCTTGGATGGAAGTTTTACCTTGAATGAGTTCATTGCTAGGATTCGAGTTTGGTTTATATAGCATTCTCTATATTAAACCATTGTCGTAAAGACATCATTCTCAACTGTATGGATTGGAAACATGTCCTTACACAAGTACTTATCGCGTGTGGAAGAGGTTGTTCACCTGTTTGGAAGTACCATCTGCTCCTTACAAATGATAACAGTACAGTTGTCCTCTCTCAGGCAGAGAGCTCTCGAAAATAATTGTGCCTTTTCTACTGTCCTGTGATTTAAGAACCAAGTTCCAAATGACAATGCCAGGTCATTCCATCTGTGTGATTCAATGCTCCTGTCATCCTATAACCCCCCTAGGAATATGAGATCGATAAGACCCTGAATATCAAGGGACCTGAGGATGTGGCTAAGATGGGTATTGCCGAGTACAACAATCAGTGCAGGAAAATCGTCATGAGATATGCTGGCGAGTGGGAGGTGAGCAGTTCTGTCTCATCGTGAACAGACATCTACTACATCACCTACTACATACTCACAGCATGTTTGCCATAACTCAAACTGCTATCATTTGATCATATTATCCCCCAGACGTCGGTGACAAGAATGGGCAGGTGGATTGACTTCAAGAATGACTACAAGACTCTCTACCCATGGTTTATGGAAACGGTCTGGTTAGTGAACATAGGAATTTGCACTTTAGAGAGTTCACTGGGGTTGTCTGGACATTGTACAGTAGGGTGAATTTTTGTAATCTGGGAAATGTTTTGCGTGCATAGTGCCCTGACCCTTTCTGTGACACCACAACAATCACGTTTTGTGATTTCAGTCACATAACATCCATGCTCGATCTAGAGTCAAAGTTCTGTGGATTAGACATTGTCATAGCAGGGAAGAAAACACTCTGGAGTTTAGGTGTCCCTACATTACCCAATGTCCCAGAATACCTAAATTCACCCTATGTATTGGAAGCTTTCCTAGAGAGACTCCTATGTGTATTGTCCATTGCCTGCCATCACTAATGTTCACTTTAGGGATACAATGATGTATTGGCCACAGGTTAATATTTCAGTAATACTGATGATTAAATATCATGTGCAATATTATGATGGCCCACCTCCTCTGTGTTGCCCCCCCACCCCCCTACTCCAGGTGGGTTTTCAAGCAGCTGTATGACAAGGGTCTGGTGTACCGCGGGGTGAAGGTCATGCCCTACTCTACGGCCTGCAGCACCCCCCTGTCCAACTTTGAATCCAACCAGAACTACAAGGTAGACTGAGCAATGCAGTGTCTTTAGTGAAGGTGTCTTTTGATTTAGAAAAGAATATTGGTCCAACAAGTTCTTCCTCCTCGGAAGAACTTACAGAAGTCGCACACTTGTGCTCGTACTTCTTCGTCGACCGCTACCGTATAAATCGACGACTCTCCGAACGTGGTTATCGCTTCTTGTTAACTTCATTTACCTCAGCTCAGACTGTGGTCTTTCGTTCACCTATATGCCTCGGTAAAAGGTCACCCGGTTAAACGCGGCCATCTTGTCTCTGTCTCCCAGGATGTCCAAGACCCGTCTGTGATTGTGAACTTCCCCTCTGCTGGAGGACGAGAACGTGTGTCTGATCGCCTGGACCACCACCCCCTGGACTCTGCCCAGCAACCTGGCTCTGTGTGTCAACCCGGAGTTCCAGTACGTCAAGGCCAAAGGTCAGACACGGAGTCCTCCGTGAACGTCTCGTCTGTGTTGGGTCGTGAGTGTTCACGACCCAACCCAGTGTTCAGAGTACATGGGCCTGTTGGATAGGTGATACCACGTCAGGTGGATACCACGTCAGGTGGATACCACGTCAGGTGGATACCACGTCAGGTGGATACCACGTCAGGTGGATACCACGTCAGGTGGATACCACGTCAGGTGGATACCACGTCAGGTGGATACCACGTCAGGTGATGCCACGTCAGGTGATGCCACGTCAGGTGATGCCACGTCAGGTGATGCCACGTCAGGTGATGCCACGTCAGGTGATGCCACGTCAGGTGATGCCACGTAAGGTGGATACCACGTCAGGTGGATACCACGTCAGGTGGATACCACGTCAGGTGGTTACCACGTCAGGTGGTTACCACGTCAGGTGGATACCACGTCAGGTGGATACCACGTCAGGTGGATACCACGTCAGGTGGATACCACGTCAGGTGGATGGCAGAGGTGACCCACAGGGAGGAGGGGTTAGTGGGCTTAGCTTGGTGCTTTTCAGCTTCTTCTTAAAGTCACAGCCTAATTAATACCACACATTCCAGAAATCCCCCCTAAAAAAACAGGTTAGGTTGGTTTTACCATCATGCAGTGTGAAATGCAAACATTGTATGAGGTGAGGATCTTACAGGATTGTCATTTGAGACCCGATTGCCATGAGTGTGTCACAGGTCGTAAACAGAGCTGCATTAAATTCTCTGTGCAAATGATCACCCATCTTGATGCCAACTTGGCCTGAACTACCATAAAGCTGGGACTGAAATGTGAAACACGGACGTTGTCAAAATCAGGCCACTTAAAAAAGCCCCGCTGCTCGTTCAAATAAAGAAAAATACTCCAGAGAGGTTTATTTTTGTTACTTTTTTTTTGGACTGTAGCTTTGGATCTTTGTGAAAATGGCATTTCAAAAAGGTGACCTACTTTCCTGCGTCCGTGTCGTGGACGGGCGTGAGCTGCAGGGGGCAGGCGTGAGCTGCAGGGGGCAGCGTCGCCTCACACACGGAGCGCCACGCGCATCACTGTCTGTGGCGTGCTGCATGGACGAGCGCCTTGGAATACCAATGAACTCTCTCTGTCTCTGCTCTACACCAGTCTTTCTCTCCCTCCCGCCCTCCCTCCCTCTCTCTCTCTGCCCCTCTGCCAGTTTTCTCTGCGTCGATGCTATCGGAGCCTGGCCTGCCTGCAGCAGCCATCCTGGGCTGAGAAATCATTTATCGTCCCGCTGAGGGGGAACTGCCATGTTTTATTGATACAGCCTCCTCTTCCAGGGCGGTTGGGTTTAAGGCCCTGTTATTCACATCCGATTAGAAGCTCCTCTGTCGTTTCCTCCTCTGCCTCTCCTCCACTCCCACGGGCCAGGGTTGGAGGGGTGAAGCCGCTTTTTAAATGGTATTGAAACGCTGCATTATTTAGGATTCTTGTGTACAGTCGACGGACTGTTTTCGCACACCCTGGGAGAGTTTTCCCCGAGTGGAACAGACCTGGGGGTTTGTGTGTTTTTTGGTCCTCTAAACTTGATGTCTTTAGTGTTTGACTCAAACGAGGCCTATTTTCTATCCATAGACCATCTTGGTTTACAACCAAGACGACTGGGAACATTTCTACAATGTGCATATCCGGGTTGTGCACCTATGGAAATACTGATGGGGATACACACCTGGGTACAGCTCAGTGGTAGAGCATACAGATGGGGATATACACCTAGGTATAGCTCTGTGGTAGAGCATACAGATGGGGATATACACCTGGGTATAGCTCTGTGGTAGAGCATACAGATGGGGATATACACCTGGGTATAGCTCTGTGGTAGAGCATACAGATGGGGATATACACCTGGGTATAGCTCTGTGGTAGAGCCTTTCACAGCTGATCTAGAGGCTCCAGGTGCACATCCCCTTCTCTGTGTCCCTTTCCAAAATGTTTCATGAATGTTTCAAGTGGAGTCCCACTCTCACGCTGCCTCCCCCGTCTCACTGCCCCTTCTCTGCGCATGGTGCCGTCTCCCCGTGTCCCAGACAACGCCACCGGGAAGGTCTACATCATGATGGAGGCCAGGCTGGTAAGCCTCTTCAAGTCGGAGGAGGAATACACAATCCTCGACAAGTGAGTCCTCAGAACCCCTCTCCACGCCCTCTCCTGTGAGGCTCAGTCCAGAATGTTCACCGCCGATTCCACCCCCACCCACTGCATTCGAACTCAATTCAGACATTGGTTATTGACGGGTTATTCCCCCCAAACAGTGTGGATCGATCTATAGTTGGTTGGATGCTTTTAGACGTTCTTCTCTTAGCTTGTGTGTGTGTGTATACCTGGTCACTTCCCTGTTCCAAGCCAGTCCCTCTGGAGAGGGGAGATAAGTGACATGAAGAGAAGCACACAGAGGGATTATATCTCCACGCATTCCTGGACGGGCTTATCGATCAGTATCGCTCTGGGTTGGATTGCTGTTCCTTGGGATTGTTGGTGCTCTGGAGAGGGGATCAAAGATAGGCGTGTGTAGGAGGAGCACCACGTTTTATCCATTTGGAAAAGAGTTTGGTAGCCAACGATTCCTTTGGTAAAGGAAGCCAACGTTGTGAGGATTTGTCAATTAAAATCACTGTCATATACTGATGGTTGAGATCAATACATGTGTCTGGTTCGGGACGGACTTCTGACATCATGGCAAGCTTGTGAGCATGGCTTTGAACCCCTCGAAAACGTTAGTTGTTTTACTGTCCAATTGCAATTTCTTGAAGATAATGAGGTGTTCTCGAATGAGCTAGGCAATGGCAGACGTTTCTGGTTGTTGGAATGCACCTTAGTGCTGAAAGAAGTCATCAGGCTGAGTTGAGTTAGTCTGTACTCACTGGAAAGACATTCCTTATTACACAGCTCACTGGCTAGTATTGGAGCAGGGAGAAATGTGGGTAACAGATTAAGTGAGGTATGTCCGTACACATCACAGTCAAACTAGGTCCGAGGGCTATTAAAGCATTGGAGTCTACCAGGGCTAGAAATAATGGGGATTAAAACAATCCTAGTGGAACAGTGTTTGAAGGAAAAATTGATTGTATTTTTTATAACGTTTCATTGTGCGTGTGCGTTTTTTCAGATTTCCTGGGAAGACTCTGAAAGGGAAGAAATACAAGCCCCTGTTTGACTACTTCTACACCAAGGTGAGAATGTCACCATCACAGGTCCTAATGACCGCGTACATCAACGCGTTGACCTTTAACCCCTAACCTGTGACTGACCTGTTGCTACCAGGCAGCAGCAGGCTCCATGTTTAACCTCACTTCCTCCGCTCATCAGTCACCATAGCTTCTGTAGTTTTTTCACTGTTGTCCTGGTGCCCCCTCTCCCGTTCCTCTAGTGCCAGGACAAAGGGGCCTACACTGTGGTGACGGACAACTACGTCAGAGAGGAGGAGGGCACGGGGGTGGTCCACCAGGCCCCCTACTTCGGAGCTGTGAGTTTCACCCGCCGCTGCTCAAGCTTCAGGCTTACGATGAGCCCAAATGCTTCTGTAGAGAGACGTGCCTTATCGTTGGATCGAACGAGGAAACTGCTCGTCGGCAACTTGCCTACAAATGGGGGATTCGTCAGGTTGTTTCAAAAAGCAAAGAAAATAAGAAATCTGCGATAGAAATGAATGTGCCAATGGTAAAGGGTGTTGAGCTCTGCCAGACAGGAGCTTTGAGAATACACTTTAGTGTCAGCCCACATGCTTCCTGTCTAGAGCTGGTGCTCTGGAAAGCTCGAGGAAGCGTCCCCTTCTCCTGGATGTGTGCTGCAGCCGTGCTCCTGCAGCAGTGTTCTAGTTAGTGCCAGTGGAGATACTGCCCGAGGCCGGGTCTCTCTCATCACAGGGCCACCTGTCTGCTGTGGAGGTCCTTGTCAAGGAGAGACGCTGCTAGCTGCTGGGAGCTTGGAGGAGGCGGGGCACAGAAACGGGATGATGAGACACAGGGAGAGAGACACAGGGAGAGAGACACAGGGAGAGAGACACAGGGAGAGAGACACAGGGAGAGAGACACAGGGAGAGAGAGACACAGGGAGAGAGACACAGGGAGAGAGACACAGGGAGAGAGAGACACATGGAGAGAGACACAGGGAGAGAGACACAGGGAGAGAGACACAGGGAGGGAAACAGGGAGACAGACACAGGGAGACAGACACAGGGAGAGAGACACAGGGAGAGAGACACAGGGAGAGAGACACAGGGAGAGAGACACAGGGAGAGAGACACAGGGAGAGAGACACAGGGAGAGAGACACAGGGAGAGAGAGACACATGGAGAGAGACACAGGGAGAGAGACACAGGGAGAGAGACACATCGAGAGAGACACAGGGAGAGAGACACAGGGAGAGAGACACAGGGAGAGAGACACAGGGAGAGAGACACAGGGAGAGAGACACAGGGAGAGAGACACATGGAGAGAGACACAGGGAGAGAGACACAGGGAGAGAGACACAGGGAGAGAGACACAGGGAGAGAGACACAGGGAGAGAGACACAGGGAGAGAGAGACACATGGAGAGAGACACAGGGAGAGAGACACAGGGAGAGAGACACAGGGAGAGAGACACATCGAGAGAGACACAGGGAGAGAGACACAGGGAGAGAGAGACACAGGGAGAGAGAGACACATGGAGAGAAACACAGGGAGAGAGACACAGGGAGAGAGACACAGGGAGAGAGACACAGGGAGAGAGAGACACATGGAGAGAGACACGGGGAGAGAGACACAGGGAGGGAAACAGGGAGAGAGACACAGGGAGAGATACACAGGGAGACAGACACAGGGAGAGAGACAGAAAGAAATACATAGAAAGAAAGAAAAACTTACAGCGAGACTAACAGAGACTGACAGACTGACAGAAAGCTCTAGAACGTACTAGACCACTTCGTAGAGAGCTTTCTTATTCCTACAAAATAGGCTGACCAGGCTTCCATTAGTACCAGCTTCATGTTATGGGATTCTCTATAAACTAAGAGTTCTACACACACTTGATAATATATTAGGTCAGTGTGTGTGCGCGTTTGCCTTAGTGACTGTCAGGGTATTTATTTATGAGATGAAAGAGAAAGTGGAGGCATTTTCATCCATCGCAGTTGGAAATGTCTGCCAAGCCTCAAGTTGCACTGTGACAGTTGAGTCAATGTTCTCAAAGTATTTTTTTCACACAACTAGCTACAAAAAACAGCCCCAGAGTCAATTAAATGAATTTTTGCAGAATATATTCTTTTACTCTGGGAACTTAGGTTGATGATTAACATTAATATTAACAAGTTAACATTAATGGGCTTTTTCTGTCTCCAGGACGATTATAGGGTCTGCATGGAATTCAAAATCATCCAGAGGGATGATGCTCCTATTTGCCCTGTGGATGCTTCCGGATGCTTCACTGCTGAGGTCACTGACTTTGCAGGACAATATGTGAAGGTAAGTGTACATTTAAGCTGAATTTCAATCAGGAGGGCCTTGTTTGTTTTCAATAAAAATCTGTTGTCCACTTAATTGTATTAAGTTGGGGAGAGAGAGAGAGCGAGAGCAAGAAAGAGAGACAGAGGGAGAGAAAAAGAGTGAGAGTGAGAGGAATGTAGAGCAAGAAAGAGGGAGGGAGAGGAATATAGAGCAAGATGGAGGGAGAGAGAGAGGGAGAGGATGAAAGATCCACCCTCTGTCACCCGGTCCCCAGTACAGCCTGTCTGCGCTCCCTACACACCAGCCTCATTACAGGGCCGCTCCCAGTCTCGAGACGCTCCACAGTCTCAGGGCCGCTCCACAGTCTCAGGGCCGCTCCACAGTCTCCAGCCTTCCCTGGATCCCCAGGTGGCACCTGTGACTGCTGACGCCAGCCAGCTGATCTGTTACCAGCCCAGACACGGGTGAACTCCGCTCTGCATTACAGAGAGGGAATAGCTGCCGTTCTCCAAGCCAGCCAGCCAGCCACCACGAATAATTACCTCTCCGGTGGGAGACTTGGGTTTCTAAACGGCACGACAGTCTCCTTGGATAGACAACCTCATAGTAGTAGTAATAGTAATAGTTGCGCTCCAAGTGCCGACTTGGCTTACCGCACACGCCTGATGAATCGCGCGTTTAGAGCGCTTGGTTTTCGAGCGCTTGGTTTTCGAGCGACTCCAAGCTTTTCACGATGACGCGTGCCAGATCGGGTGACAAGCTCTCAAGACTGTCGTCAGCCCCTTCCCAGGGCTGGTGCAGCAGCAGCCCAGCGTACAGTCAGAGGAGCGCCGGGGGGAGGGAGAGGCGGAGGCAGGGCTCAGATCCGCTCCTTCACATCGCTTTTGGTAGGTTAGGAAAAAGGCTCGGGGAAATCAATTATGCATGAGACAGGAAGCCAATTCAGCTCCAGTTTTGCTGCAAGGACACCGCGGACGCGTCTCCACGGAAGCGATTTCATCATCGGACTTTTGTGGAAAGTCCATTTCTTAATGCAACAAGAAAGCGTGACTGAATTAGGATATAAAACAGCATTACAGTGAATACAGTAAAACATTGAATGAAATGGTGCACCCACAGGACTAATTTATATGTGTTGGGTTGCAATATCCATGACGAAGTATGGCAGAATCATCTCCCAATGATATACACCATTTAGATCCAACGGTAACGATGAGTCACATGTTAGGTCTCACTGTACTGTTGTCCTTCTCGTTCTCTCTCTTTCCTGCCACCAGAACGTCAGTATTAAAATGTCTGCCGTTCGATTAGTTAATAGACTGCACGCGAGCGACCGGGCCGATGCGTTGAGTAGGATGTAAGTGACCCGTCTCTCTGCCCCCCCCCTCTGCAGGATGCAGACAAAAACATCATCAAGTGGCTGAAGGAGAAGGGGCGCCTGGTCAACGCCAGCTCCTTCAAGCACAGCTACCCGTTCTGCTGGAGGTGAGCCATGACTAACGTCTCCCACACAGACACCAGGGAGACTCTGCCCGGAAACACATCTCTGCCGGGCCTCGTGATAACACCAGAACCATGTATCGACTGAGCAGGGCGTATATCCCCACCTCATCAGGCTCCCTGTACGGACCTCCTTAAACCCCTCCCACGGACCTCCAGAACAGATTTTCGCATTAAGTCAGTGAGGAGGGATTAAAGAGGAGCTGACAAGGTTTCTTCCCGCCCCCCCCTTCTCCTTCGGTGTAACATTAGCATGAAGAGTCAATACAGAGTTGCTGCCTCAGCAGTGGGCCCCACCACAGAGACCGCTGGGCCAAGGTCAGAGTGGCCGTCCCCTCTCTCTGGTTCCCCCGGCTGCAGCTGCAGAGAGACCTGACTGGGTTTAATTAGGCGAACCTCTTGTCAATATGGGGGAAACATGCCCACTTCACCCAGAGCTCTCCACACTATGACACCGTCTAGCAGCCGCCGGACACTGCTGGGGACCGATGACTCTTCCTTCTGACACATGGCAAACCTGTTGTTCTACGTTCTAGTCCTGACCTTCTTCTTTACATTTGGCCGTAACTTATCATGCAAACTCGGTTGCGACACATAAACACTTCAGTTACTGTTTAGACTGCCTTGCTGATGCCCTCCCACCGCAACACACACGTGTCCTTTGACTTCCTGGTTATCTGAACGGTTCAAAAGGTTTCAGCTACTAAGTGAACCAGCCGTGACCTATCATGTTCAACACTCCGATGGGTTGCTTTGAAGTCTTTCTCTAAAAGAACCTGTCTCTTTATAAAGAGTACGTTGCACGCTGTAAATCATTTCACAATATCAGACGAGGACAGCCTTTAAAAAATAAATCCCAGCTCTCTGGGAGGAACACTCCTAGATACCAGTCAGATGGTAAAGCCCAGAGCGACTCACTCCAGGGTCGTGCATTATTGATGTTTCTCTTAGCTCGGGCACATCCAGGCTAGGTTATACTGTAAACATGGTTTTGAGTAAACCCAAACGGTTGTGAGGGCCAGAATATGACCCCCGAAACCACTGTTCCTCCTCTCAGGTCGGACACGCCGCTGATCTACAAGGCCGTCCCCAGCTGGTTCGTCCGAGTGGAGCACATGGTGGAGAAGCTTCTGGAAAACAACGACAAATGTTACTGGTAACTATCCTGTCTCTTACAGAGAACCACCATGGAACACCACCCACCACCATAACCACCACCCACACCCACACCTCACTGAAACAGCCTTCAAGTGTGGTCCTTTTTGAAGAGAAGCTGGATGTTCGCCTCTCCACGACAGAGCGACGCTCCTCCCGTTTCCGCCGTGGCCCCCTCTCCAGCCCTGGTATATGTGGCTGCTTTTGTCGCGAGCGATACCTTACGTGCATTAGCGCTAATGCGTCTCGTTGCGTTTCGAGCGGCCTCCAGTCGCTAACGAGGTAGCATCGTTCACAAGAGCACAGAGACCGTTTGGGTCGACGCGAGCTCCGCTCCAGGTGTTTCCCCCTCCCGGGTCTGTGGGGCAGGACGGCCTGCGCTAATGCTGCTGTCACAGGGAGACGGATCACCAGGCCGTGGAAAGGTAAAGGCTGGAGAAGAGCCGTGGGACTCCCCAGGCAAGGGCCCGGCCGGGCCATTAAAACAACAAGCTGTCACCGGAGCACGTGGACTCCCAACATTAAGATCGTATGTAGTTACCATGTCGTGGGCGGGGGGCGGGGGAAAGAACGTGAGGTGATCTGGAAGGATTTTTCCCGGGTGTGGAAATGCCATCCGCGGTGTGCGTGTGCGGCGTTTAGCGTGATCGATGTGTCTGGTCGTGTTTGTGATTTGTCAGGACAAGCTTTTGATGAATGACACGTTTCCGAAATTCCCGCCACCATGCTAATATGCCAAGCTAAATGCTAAATGCCATCCGCGGTGTGCGGCGTTTAGCATTTAGTTTAGATTCCCGCTACCATGCTAATATCGGCAGTGTGTCGTCTGGGTCCTGGACTAGATTGTGGTGGGGCAGATGGTACCACCGTTAAATGCAGAGCAGGTTCAGAGTGTAATGGCTGCTGTTCTCTTCGTCCTACCCCCCCAGTCACAGCCTGGTCCCTTTTAATAGAATTCTGGAAGCACAATTATTCTAATGTGTTCCATCAAATCTTGTGGGGAGTAGCTGCTTTTAGCACATCCTCCTCATGCATACACACTCACACACACACTCACACACACACTCACACACACACTCTCACATCCTCCTGATGTGCACATGCATACACACTCACTCACCCACCCACACACACACACACACACAAACACACACACTTTCTCACATACTCCTGATGAGCACATACACACACACACACACACACACACTCACACTCACGCTCTCTCTCACATCCTCCGCTGAAGAGCAGCACAGAGCACACTCTCTACATTTGTGTGGTTCTGGGCTCAGTGTGTGGGTGTGCTGGTGGGCAGAGCCTGCGTGGGAAGCCAACACTGGCTTTTATTCTCCAAGCTGAATTACGGCAGAACCAGATAAAGAGATCTTTGATCGAAATCACCGCTTAAAATATTCCAAATGACTTTCAATGCCAGCGTCAGTTGGCTCAATCGGAAATGCAGATGGAGTCACGAGTGGGTTCACAAGTGTTTGTGTCTCAGGTGTGCACGTGTTGGACTGTGGGCGCCACGTGGGATATTCAGCTCGAGGGAGGACTCGTCAGGAAGCCAACTGGGGAGATATTGCCACTGGCTCTGGCATTTCCAGGGAGCAAGACAGGCAGCAAACTCATTAACGACACCTCCCCAACTCGTGATTTTGAGCCCCACCAATCTACCTTCCCCTCTCCGCTCCCTCATCAGCACCAGTCACCAGGCTTTGGGTCGGTCTGCTGGATACAGCGTTAGTATAGAAACATGTAACGTGCTCTTTAGATAGACCTGCCCGTTCCACATCTAGCACAGGAAAGCACCATATTTAGCGTAGGCAAGGGTGGGGGGGAGGGGGGGGGAGGGGACAGAGGAGGTGAGAGGGGAAAAACCATTAAATTGATATATCGGGTGCCTAAATAGAAATGCCTCTCACAAATGGGAATTGATGGACTCGTTGCTCGGCGGGCGGAACCTCGCTGCGATTTTCTACCTCCAGCCTCCTGGCGAGGCGTCGTGGTCCCACGACACGGAGAGAGCAGGAGCAGAGAGAGAGAGGGAGAGAGAGAGAGAGAGGGAGAGAGAGAGAGAGAGAGAGAGAGAGAGGGAGAGAGAGAGACGCCTGCGAGCGAGCTCTAACCTTTTGCGCTTTCAATTCGATGAAGAAAGCGTTGCCATTTATTTTGAGCACAAAACGGACTTAACGTGGCGCCGACGCGCGCTCCTCCAGTGCTAGACCTGAAAGCCCCAACGATTTTGTCCCCCGCAAAGTGCGTTTTAACGGCTGTTAGCGAGTGTTAATTACAACGACAAGTAAATGGCATGCATCCGGGATGTGCATGAGGTCCAATTCCCCGTTCATTGATACAGGACGCCCTATTTGTGAAAGCAAAATGTGCTCAGTCGTCGTTTACTCCTAAGTAGGTCAGTGGTGTTGAGTGAATAGTGTTGTACTGTGTGTTCACTGTGAGTGACATCACAGGACAGGAGTGAATAGTGTTCTACTGTGTGTTCACTCTGAGTGACATCACAGGACAGGAGTGAATAGTGTTCTACTGTGTGTTCACTGTGAGTGACATCACAGGACAGGAGTGAATAGTGTTCTACTGTGTGTTCACTGTGAGTGACATCACAGGACAGGAGTGAATAGTGTTCTACTGTGTGTTCACTGTGAGTGACATCACAGGACAGGAGTGAATAGTGTTCTACTGTGTGTTCACTGTGAGTGACATCACAGGACAGGAGTGAATAGTGTTCCGCTGTGTGTTCACTGTGAGTGACATCACAGGACAGGAGTGAATAGTGTTCCGCTGTGTGTTCACTGTGAGTGACATCACAGGACAGGAGTGAATAGTGTTCCGCTGTGTGTTCACTGTGAGTGACATCACAGGACAGGAGTGAATAGTGTTCTGCTGTGTGTTCACTGTGAGTGACACATCACAGGACAGGAGTGAATAGTGTTCTACTGTGTGTTCACTGTGAGTGACATCACAGGACAGGAGTGAATAGTGTTCCACTGTGTGTTCACTGTGAGTGACATCACAGGACAGGAGTGAATAGTGTTCTACTGTGTGTTCACTGTGAGTGACATCACAGGACAGGAGTGAATAGTGTTCGTACTGTGTGTTCACTGTGAGTGACATCACAGGACAGGAGTGAATAGTGTTCCACTGTGTGTTCACTGTGAGTGACATCACAGGACAGAAGTGAATAGTGTTCTACTGTGTGTTCACTGTGAGTGACATCACAGGACAGGAGTGAATAGTGTTCCACTGTGTGTTCACTGTGAGTGACATCACAGGACAGAAGTGAATAGTGTTGTACTGTGTGTTCACTGTGAGTGACATCACAGGACAGGAGTGAATAGTGTTGTACTGTGTGTTCACTGTGAGTGACATCACAGGACAGGAGTGAATAGTGTTCCGTTGTGTGTTCACTGTGAGTGACATCACAGGACAGGAGTGAATAGTGTTGTACTGTGTGTTCACTGTGAGTGACATCACAGGACATGAGACATGTGCAGACGCCTCGTCAGTTCTAAGAGAGGAGACCTGCCTCCTCTCTGTCTCCTTCCTGCCCCCCTCCTCCCTCCACCTGTCCACTCCCAGCACGCCTGGCAGGTGGATCGCAACACCAGCCGCGGGGGGTCCAATTGAAGGAAAACATTTTGCCTTACCAAATCTCAAATGTAGGGCATTACGTAAAGACACGTCTCACGCATTTAGTTTGCTTTCGCGAGCCAGAAAGTATAAAGCATGAAATTCCTAATGAATATAATTAACGAGTCCTTTTCTGTAAGTATGTTCTGAAAGACAAACATTAAAACAAAAGCAGTGGTCCCGTGTGTGGATGGACACAGCGGTGCTGAGAGGAAAGCTCTCCTCTCCGTGAGCGGCTCGTCTCCACCAGCAGATGTGGCCGCCGCGACGCTCCGCCGTGTCACATGTGCGGTGTTGCGCGAGGCGTCATGTGCTCCCCTGCTCCTCCAGGTGCCGGCACAGACCCAGGCTGGAACGCCTCGTCCACCGCGTCCGAGTCTGCTCGTTTGATGATCACGGATCTCCCAAGTGCATCAACAGTGTTTGTTTTCTCTCCGTCTGTCTCTCTGCTTCCCTCTGTCATCCCTCCTCCAATCTGCATCCCTCTCTGCCCCCCCCCACCCTCTCTATCGTCTGTGACTCATTCTTCTCAGGGTCCCGGAGTTTGTGCGGGAGAGGCGTTTCGGTAACTGGCTGAGGGACGCACGGGACTGGGCCATTTCTAGGAACCGTTACTGGGGCACGCCGATCCCCCTGTGGGTCAGCGACGACTTTGAAGAGGTCAGTATATCCGTCCTCCCGACCCTGACGTTTGGAAAGAGGCGTCCGGCAGCAGTAGACAGGCAGTGGGAGTTGTGCTAGCGGTCGAATAAGCCGGCTGTGCCCTCAGATCGGGACCCAACAGAGGAGTTCTGGGCGGCTTCCCCTCCATCACCTATAAACCCCACTCATTCATAATTCATAAAGGATAAACAACAACATAATAACACCCCCCCCGTCCCCAGTCCCCCGTCCCCCCCGGAATCTCTCAACTGTGTTTTCTGGTATAAAAACAAATAAGAAACACAAGTGAACATCAAAGGTCCTCAGACTGTGGCCTCTCAGCTTCGTCGTGCTCGTCTCTGCGCTCGTCTTTATTTGGGCCTCGGTACGTGCTGCTGACTACACTGACATGCTGAAAGCCTGGAGGAACTCTAAACCCACCGTCTGACGTGTGCTTAGCGGAGGAGCTCACGACCAGAGACTTTCACTCGGTTTGGATGTCAGATTTGGGTTGTTTGAACCGTCGACAGAATGAAATGAAGCTGCTACCTAAAAGAAGGACGGCGACCTGCTTCCTGCAAATAGCATTGTGACTGTTTCCAGGCGTGAGTCTCCGGGGGAACTCAGGCTCCCCGAGCTTGTGCAAGGCCAGAAAGTGGATCTGGATGCTCTCTCTCTCTCTCTCCCCGTCTCTCTCCCCGTCTCTCTCTCTGTCTCCCTCTCTGCGTTGGCGGCCGTATCTGGGCCATCTTACCTGAGTCTGTTCAGAAATTGGAACAGGATTACAGCTCGATACTCTGAGGAGAGGCTGCTAACACACTTTCCGACAAAACTTTTTTACCGGCACATGAGAAAGTTGATAGTGGCCGACCGTGACATGTCTGCTCTGTCTCTCGCTCCTGCCGAGATGAGAACATCCGATAGTTCTGTCCTCCCCATGTGCCGTCGAGAGATGCCTCTGCCAAACTGCCTCGCCGCTGACTCATTTCCCCCCCCCGTCTGCCGCGTGTGTGTTTGTCACAGGTGGTGTGCGTGGGGTCGATGGCGGAGCTGGAAGAGCTTACCGGGGTGAAAGTAACGGATCTGCATCGGGAGAGGTGAGTCACCGATAGTCTGCGGCGATTGCGGGGCCCCGAGCGGCCTCTCCTCTGGGCTCCGCGTCACGCCTACGAGCCCCGTCAGACGGCTCCAGTGACGGGGATGGATCACTTTCACCGCTCCTAATTACCCTTAATTGATCATGAGAGAGAGGGGGTCAGAGGTCATCGGAGACTTCTAGGTATCTGTGGAGCCGCGGGGACGAAGCTATTTATGGCCCGTTCGATATTTGCTCCGTGACATCAAAATAAGTGTTTCTGCAATACATGGGGGAGGAGCAGGTGAGCGGCGTGTACGTGGAAGGAAGGAAACCCAGGTTTCATTTGGGGAAACCATTCAGTATTGCAGACACTGTATGCAAGTCCCACACAGACCTCTCCGTCACGTCCCTCTTCCCCACCCCCGCCCACCCTGACGTCTGCCCTCCCCTGCAGCATCGACGACCTGACCATCCCGTCGCGTTGCGGGAAGGGGACCCTCCGGCGGGTGTCGGAGGTGTTCGACTGCTGGTTCGAGAGCGGCAGCATGCCCTACGCGCAGGCCCACTACCCCTTCGAGAACCTCAAGCAGTTCGAGGACACCTTCCCCGCCGACTTCATCGCCGAGGGCATCGACCAGACCCGAGGATGGTGAGGAGGAGCCGCCCCGGCACCCATCAGCGGAGCTCAGGTTCACGTGCGAGACCTGAGACCCGTGCCTCTTCTGAACGAGGCCTGCGGAATGACGGAAGCCATTTTGTTTTCTCTCGCCCCTAGGTTCTACACGCTGCTGGTGCTGTCGACCGCGCTCTTTGGCAAACCGCCATTCAAGAACGTGATCGTGAATGGACTCGTCCTCGCAAGGTCCGTCCTCCTCCTCTCTCCCAGTGTTTGCATGCTCTTGAGTCTCCCCCTCCCCCTTACATAATAAGATTAGTGGTGTGTACACATTTTCCTGTATGTGCTGTGACATTTTGCCTGTGGGGGGATCTCATATTGGAATTTCAGCCCCCCCCCCGGGGGGTTCCAAACAGAGAAGTGTTCAAACGCGTGTGCTTAAAGGCCTGGTGACCTGGAAGAACTTGGCTCATTTGAATACCAAATGTATAGTTTCTCATGTGTGTGCGTGCGCATGTGTGTGTGTGAATGGTTTATTCATGCAGCGACGGGCAAAAGATGAGCAAACGCAAGAAGAACTACCCAGATCCTGGTCTGATAGTGCAGAGCTACGGAGCGGACGCCCTGAGGTAAGCTCCGTTTGGCACGGTGGAGGAGGAGAAGGAGGAGGGCCCTGCAACCACCCTCCCTCCCTCCCTCCCACCCACCCTCCAGATCAAATCTGACTTTCTTTTTCAATATTGGTATATTTTGATCCTCCCGTTGTACGCAGAGCCCCCGGCTCTCTGCTGTGACATCGCCATATGGTTCATGATTAAAGCACGGCTCGGCCCGTCCATATGCTAAACACAGAATCCTGTCTCGTTAGCCAATATTCCTGCGGAAGCCTCGGTTTCCGGACTTTTCTGTCACACGATCCCGATATCCTAAGATGTTACGATGCAAAGCGGCGCGGATCGTTTCCCCCCCCGCCGCATGTCCGATCCTGTCGGGGTCGTGTTTTGAGGTGACTGGCGTTTTCAGCGCGTTCATCTTCTCTGCCTCGGAATCCATGATAAATGAATGAGCTGAGCGAAGTGGAGGCCGAGGCATCTGCTCTCCTCTCCATTTTTAAAGCACTGGTGGTGTCGACCGTGTCATGGGGAGGGAGGGGGGGGTTCAATAACCTCATTTCTGGGTAGCCGTGGAGAGGGGATCAGAGGCCATTATGTCATGGTGGTTCAGGGGAACCAGGAGACCTGCCCCCCTCACACCACCACTGTCCCCCCCAGTCAGGAGACTCACTGATCTTTCATCTCAACCCCCCCTTTCCCAACCTCTCCTCCAGGCTCTACCTGATCAATTCTCCGGTGGTGCGGGCAGAGAACCTGCGATTTAAAGAAGACGGCGTTCGCGACGTCCTGAAGGATGTTTTCCTGCCCTGGTACAATGCCTACCGCTTCCTGATCCAGAACGTTCAGAGGCTGCAGAAGGTACCCCTGCCTGCCAGCCTCCCTGCTGGTCCCCCACCCCCCTCCACACACACACACACACACACGCACGCACGCACACACACTCCTCTCTGGCATCCCTGTCAGCATCCATCCGATGCACAGCCTTTATCTCTCCCCACACGCTCCTTCCTGGACCTCTCTTCCTTTAGCTTCTGTTCCCCCGCCCCCCCCCGTCCTCTCTCTACACGCCCTCCCGCAGCCTCTCTCCCTGCCTCCCATCTGGCTGGGGCCAGGCAGCTGGAGGGGCTTCACACGGGGACGCTCGCTGGGCCTCCGCCTCCTCTCTGGAGGAGGGTGGGGGAGAGAGAGAGAGAGAGGGGGTACAAACAAATGCTCTAATTTTAGATTAGTGCTTATGTTGTTTTTGTTACTCTTTCGGTGGAGGAAGTGTGTGATGTACTGTGTGTGTGTGTGTGTGTGTGTGTGTGTGTGAGTTTCACTGTACGAGCCTGCATGTGGTCTGGTGTGTCTCATCGAGCCTGTGTGTGTGTGTTGGCTCCTAGGAGGAGAATGTTGCCTTCCTGTACAATGAGAACACGGCCAAGCAGAGTGACAACATCATGGACAAGTGGGTCCAGTCTTTCACACAGTCCCTCATCCAGTTTTTCAAGTCTGAGATGGATGGTGAGCCCTCCGTCTGTTGGAATCCCTCGCACCATTAACCCTATGTCATTTATACAGGTGCTTGTCATATTATTAGAATATCATCAAAAAGTTTTTATCATTTATTTCACTAATTCCATTCAAAAAGTGTATATTATATTCATTCATTACACACAGACTGATATATTCAAATGTTTCTTTTTTTAAATGTTGATGATTATAACTGACACAATACCCCATAGATTTTCAATGGGTGTAAGGTCAGGCGAGTTTGCTGGCCAATTAAGAACAGGGATACCATGGTCCTTAAACCAGGTTGGCACTGTGTGCAGTTGCCAAGTCCTGTTGGAAATTTAAATCTGCATTATAAATTGAGAATATTCTAATTATATGACAAGCACCTGTATATTCTACTATATACTGTAGGGGTGGGGGAAAAATAGATTCACATTTGACTCGCGATTCAGTCTTGTAGCGATTCACCAATGTAATTTTTGTAATAATGTAATTTATTTTGTAAACAATCGCAGAAAAACTAATTGATTCGGGGTGGGGGGTCTTATTATGTATGCATGTTGTCGTTCTGGGTAAAGTTGTTCTTGCTGCACTTCACCTTCTCTGTCTGGGATTAGATTACTGTGGGGGAAACTAATCCATGGTCCTCCCTGCAGCCTACAGGCTGTACACTGTGGTGCCCAAGCTCGTCAAGTTTGTGGACATGCTCACTAACTGGTACGTGAGGACCAACCGCAGGCGTCTGAAGGTGAGATCCCCAGCAAAACAAACACCGACGCATTTGAAAACCCACCGTCATGCCAGGATAGGGTGGACCAGAGGGAACCAATAGGGTTCAGACCCTCATCCTCATCATCATCATCATCCTCATCATCCTCCCTGGTGCAGAGCGGCTGTGTCTCCGAGAGATTCCTGTTTCCATACCTCCTGTAGCTGGAAGTGTGTGTGGGCAGTTTCAGTCAGCTGCCAGCATGCTGATGCGTGTGTGTTGTGTGTGTTGTGTGTGTGTGTGTGTGTGTGTGTGTGTGTGACCCTGCAGGGAGAGAGCGGGACCGAGGACTGCCTGTGGGCGCTGGAAACACTCTTTAGTGTGCTCTTCTCCATGTGCAGGCTTATGGTGAGTCACTGGTGCTTTAGACTGTGTGTGTGTGTGTGTGTGTGTGTGAGTGTGTTAGAGAGAGAGAGAGAGTGCTACAGGGAAGAAGAGTTCAGCCCTGCTCGTTCCTCTGTCCTCAGGCTCCCTTCACGCCCTTCATCACGGAGATGATGTACCAGAACATGCGCCACCTCATCCACCCCGAGTCTGTGGAGGAGAAGGACGCCAGCAGCATCCACTACCTCATGCTGCCACAAGTCAGGTATCTGAAGCCGGGACCCCCCCCTCCCCCCCCAAACCCTCTCTCACAGGCACCCGCCTGCTTCTCTCTCTGTCCCCAGCTCACGCGGCCTTCACCACACGCCTTACCCACACCAGTGCATTCCCTAACTTCCAAAGTCCGGAACTTTCTCGGGAATTTCCAATTGACACGAAGCAGACGTTTCTTCTTGCTTCCAAACTCTCTCGCTGCCTGTCAGCTACCTGTCAGACCAGCCCGGCTCCCTCTCCGGGTTGTACAAAAGTTGCCACGGCGTGCTGGCACATCGAGGGCCCTCCCAATCCCCCAACTTTCAATCGAAGACAAAAATGACGGGTGGGGAAATGAAATCGGGCGTATCTTTTATTTATCCGAAATAGAGGAAAACAGTGATGACAGCAGGTACGAAATTGGCGGGGCGCTCGCGTCGAGGCGGTGTCTGTTAACATTTCACAGGATCTCCGCCGTGTCTGTGAAACGCCCGTCATCCGGGCTGTGTTTGGTGATCAAAAAGAATATGAAACGAGCCTCCGCCGAGGCACGGCCCTCGTTCGCTAAATTGATAGTGATAGATATTTGTTTTCATACCAGCGACATCAAACCTCGGTTTACAAAAACCCCGCAGGCTGTCTCTGTGTGTTTGCGGGCGTCTAACCCCAAACCCACGCTGATTAAACCTGCGAGAGACTCCGAGGGTAATGGACTCGGCGGTCCGAGAGACGGTCGGAAAAAGCCTCGTTCGTTCTGGGGTCGGCGGCATCATTTAGTATGCACCTTCAGTGTGTCCCCCACACACAAAGCCATTTGGTGTACGGCTGTAAATAGCCTCTCAGATGTGTTAGTATTCTCCAGAGAGAGTCTCTCCCCTGCTGAAGGTCTGGTGCACCAGGCTTTGGCGTTCCTGTGGCGTGTGTCTGTACAGTACCCCGCTCTGCATGAGGCTCTGCCGAGGCTGTCTGACCTCACAACTGTTCTCTCCTGGACAGAACTTCCTGTACCCAGCACAAAGGTGACCCACACATCAGAACTGACGGGGGTCGGCAAATCTGCCGTGAACTCATTAAGTGATTGGCTGTCCCCCCGTGTCCTGTTCCTGCGCGCACAACTCAGATACGGACAAACTCAGATACACACACACAGACAAACTCAGATACACACACACAGACAAACTCAGATACACACACACAGACAAACACAGATACACACACACAGACAAACTCAGATGCACACACAGAGACAAACTCGGATACACACACACAGACAAACTCAGATGCACACACAGAGACAAACTCGGATACACACACAGACAAACTCAGATACACACAGACAAACTAAGATACAGACAAACTCAGACACACACAAACTCAGACACACACACACAGACATACTCAGATACACACACAGACAAACTCAGATACACACACACACAAACTCACACACACACACAGACAAACTCAGATACACACACACAGACAAACTCAGATACACACACACTTTCCTCGGGACACAGTGAATCTCAAATGGCGTTCCCCTGCATTCAGACTGTGAGGATCAAGTCTCTTCATAGAGCCCCAACTGGACTGAGATGTGATTGAACTCGCCAATTAAGAAACCCCGTATTCCTCCAACTGACATTTGAGCGATTTCACGATAATGAGCGGCAGTCAGTTCAGCCTCGCATTGTACCACCCAAGATCACATACAGAGAGAAACAGTGGACCTCTTCTGGGAAGGCTCTTAAGTGGAACTGCCTGTCAGTCAGTCCACCCCCCCCCACCCCCGCAGTCTGTCTCCCGCTGCCCGCTGATCTGTCTCCGTCTTCCAGGGAGGGTCTGATTGACAAGCGCATCGAGAGCGCCGTGCTGCAGATGCAGTCCGTCATCGAGCTGGGCCGAGTGATCCGGGACAGGAAGACCCTGCCCGTGAAGGTACAGTAACCCTAACCCCCCCCCTAACCCTGACCCCTCGTAACGCGTGGCACCGTTTTTCTACCCCTCACGTTGGGTCGTTGCTGACGGCGACACCGGTGTGTTTTCTCCCCAGTATCCCCTGAAGGAGGTGGTGGTTATCCACCAGGACGCCGAGGCCCTGAAGGACATCCAGTCCCTGCAGAAGTACATTCTAGAGGTGAGTGGACGTTTCCGGAAGCACGCGCGTCCTTTTCAAAACCCTGCGCTCCGATTCCACGGTTAGGAAACGCGTTCGTTATCCACGCGATCACGATATCACGTCTTTAATCTTTTGGTCACGCAGTCTAATAATACATGCGGAACATGAGGGTAGACGGGACCAGATTTGGGCGGGTGGGTGTGTGGTGGGTGTGTGGTGGGTGTGTGGTGGTTAGAGGTGTGTGTGTGTGGTGGTTAGAGGGAGGGAGGGAGGGAGGAGGTGCGGGTAGAAAGTTAGACATTTAACCTTGCTGTCCGGAAACTTCCCCACGAGTAAACAGTCTCTTCTTGTCGTACATTGAAAGTGGTTTAAGGTGTTTAACGCTGAGCGAAACCATTCAGACGCACGGCGTCATCGGAGGGGATGATGAGTCCCGTTGGCTCTGTCAGCAGCGAGAGATATCGACACGGGGACACGCTCTCCACGCAGCTGCTGTGAGGGACGTCACCTCGTGTTGCAGACGTGTCGAGCACGCGGGGAAAACAGAAACGCTAACCTCATCGCGTCGACGGCGATAACGGGATCCACGCCGGCAGGTCCGTGCGTTCAGGGAGTCCTACGTAAGAGAGAGAGAGAGAGAGAGTCCTCTGTAGAACATCCTTTGTTGCTGCCTATAAAATGCCCACCTGCAAGAGAGCCGGGCTGTTTTTTTGTCTCTTATTGATTGGGCAGTCCCAAGCCCTCCCCCCCCTCCTCCTCCTCCTCTGCAGTGGCGTAGCGGTGTCTTGTGATGGAGTGCCTCATGTCGCTAGCCACCGCTGCCGAGGCGCCCGCTCGCTGGAGCGATGACTCCCAACCTGTTGGCCTTCCGCTCGCACTCCCACAAAGGCCCTGGTGATTGATCGGCGGGGTTCGTGGGGCGCTGCGGTGAAAATAAGCCCCTCCCCCCTGGCTGTGTCGGGTGGGGAGCCTCCCCTCCTCCCCTTCTGCAGGCTGGATGGGATGGATCTTTGAGCCACACAGACCACGGTTTATTCGACGTGTTGTGTGCTAGCTGCTGTTGCGTATGTCGTCAGGGCGCACCGATGGGGTGAAAAGCTACCTATTTATGCCGAGGAGTTAGTCGAAACATTGCCACCTTTTGCATCTTCCGTAGTTCATTTCGATTGAATGTTTAATTTCCAACCCGCCAACCTTTAACCCTGTAGAAAGGTCATGCTGAGCTGTTTCCACATGTTGGTGTTTATGATTTCTATTACATTTTTCGTCTGAGGCATCGTGGGGCTTCCTAGCTTGTGCTGCAGAACAACTCCAGGGGGAGAGAGATAGTATAGCTGATGAGCTAGCTGTGTTTGTGTTTACCTCACGGAGAGAGAACGCCTGGCTGACACTCGTTAGCGTACCTTTGATTACATGTGGTGATTTATGAACGGCCGACCTTGGCTGGCTTGTCACAGACCCGGTGAGCTGCTGTCGGTAAGAGTGGTTCTGTATCAGGGCAGCTCCACACTGCAGAGGGACCTGAGCCTTCCCAATATATGCTCTCAACTCCCTCCTTCTCCCTCCCCCCCTTCTTCCTTCTCCCTCCCTTCCTCCTTCTCCCTCCCTCCCTCCCTCCCTCCCTCCCTCCCTCCCTCCCTCCCTCCCTCCCTCCCTCCCTCCCTCCCTCCCTCCCTCCCTCCCTCCCTCCCTCCTCCCTCCCTCCCTCCCTCCCTCCCTCCCTCCTCCTCTCCCTCCCCCCCCCTCCCTCCCTCCTTCTCCCTCTCTCTCTCTCTCTCCCTCCAGGAGCTGAACGTCCGCCAGCTCACGCTGTCCACCGACAAGGACAAGTACGGCATCAGGCTGAGGGCGGAGCCAGACCACATGGTGCTGGGCAAGCGCCTGAAAGGAATGTTCAAGTCCATCACCGCCTCCATCAAGGAGCTGAAGAGCGAGCAGCTCGAGGTCTTCCAGAAGACAGGTGTGTGTGCGTGTGTGTGTCTGCGCTAGCACGCTCGCTGTTTTGAACTTCCATCAGATCTCTCCACGTCCGAAACCTACAGCTGCAAAAACACATTTAATTGTTGCACTCCTCGAAGCACAACCCCCCCCCCTAAGAGTTGGCGGCCAATACAGATTTAATTGTGAGATTCCTAGAAGTCCAAATTCCCAGGAGAGCAAGGTGTCGTAACAATAGCTTTTCCAGCAGTAAGACGTATATAAGCCCCCATGGGGGGAGGCCAGGGACTCGGAGGGGGGGAGGCCAGGGACTCAGGGGGGAGGCCCTGGGGGTCAGTCGGCTGTGGGAACATCAGTGACTGCACCTTCTGAAGTGGTCCTGCTGGCTGAGTGGGAGGATGCTTCCTGCGTGCAGCTGCAGTGCAGGGGAGGAGAGGGGAGGCTTAGTTCTCATGGTGGGCGGCAGCTTTTAATACCCGTGCTCCACCTGACAACCGTGAGCCCGGCGCCCCGCGGCACGCGAGGGGGGAGAGAGAGGGGGAGGAGGGGCAGGAAATCAAAGCGTGCAAATCTGGGATTAGAGCAAGATCCTCTGATAGTCCGTTTCACCCGCCCCCTCCCCCCCGTCCCTCCGGCTCTCGTAGTGTGTACGTTTACGCTTTCTACATAGAACATTGATGTGGTAATTGTTGCCACAAGCAACAGAGAAGGATGGAGAAGAAAAGCGAGAGAGTTCAAGGAGATTTTTTTATTTCATTATTTTTTTTCGCGCCCGAAAGGCTCAGTATGCAACGGGAAGAGTAGAAACTTTCAGGGCCTACGGTAGGGCGCTCGACATCTCAGAGGTACAGCTTGAACGCGTGGAGACGCCCACCTGTCACGCTGTGTGTCCGTGTGTGTCCCAGGGTCCATCGTTGTGGACGGAGAGGAACTCCACGAGGAGGACCTCAGGTTGATGTACACCTTCGACCAGACCTCAGGATCCGCCACGCAGTACGAGGCGCACTCCGACGACCAGGTGACTACACACACACAGACACACACACACACACACACAGCACACACACACACACACACACACACACAACCAAACAGAATGAATAGGAAGTAGCTTCCAGAGCGTCCGAACAGCAGAAGAGGTGCTGGGATGAGGACTCTGTTCTCAGCAGCCTCCTCCGGTCCTGACAGAGACCTGGCGATCAGGGGAGCGGGGGGGCGGGGCAGAAGTGTCACTCTGACTCGCCGTCAGAGCGCCGAGTCGTTCGAGGACGTCCCCCACACCCGGGGGGGGCCAGCCCTGCACACCTCGACGACACGTACGCACGTGTCCAGTGGACACGATGATGTATTCAATCATTTCATGCCCAAGTAGGAGCCAGTGTGTATGAAAGGTCCCCCGTGGCGTTTTCTAATCAGTGCTTCTCCAACCGTACAAACGCGTCTGGTGTGCGGTGGGGGGGGTGGGGGGGGGCTCCGCTGTGGTGACTTGCAGCATGGCCGCAGGCAGCTCTGCTAACGGGAGGTGCCAGTCAGGTCCTGGGTCACAGCGGTCCTGTCCATGTGTTTTCAACAGTCGGGTTCAGTTGGAGTTCTAATATAAATGCTCAGTAATTTGGAGCAGGGGGGGGAGAATGGATCATCGAATGATTTGGCATGGGTGAGGAGGACGGTGAGAGCAACTCTCCAATGAAATAGCGGCACACAAACTGCTGATTGGTGGGGATCGGAAGATCACCCATCGCCCTCATGCAGCTGATCCGGTCGTCGGGGGTAACGGGTGTGTCTGTGTTCCGTCTTCAGGTCCTGGTCCTGTTGGACGTCACCCCAGACCAGTCGATGATGGATGAGGGCGTGGCCCGGGAAGTCATCAACCGCATCCAGAAACTACGCAAGAAGGTAGTTGATGAATGAATAACGGGTTTTGTATGTTGTTTTATTTAGTTATTTTTAATGTTTTTTTTACGAGGAGTTTATCTATAATAAATGGACTCTTATAAACACGTCTTCACTGTCCAGTCAGAGGTTGGACTAGCTTGGACCCACAGTCTATTTGTTTGGCTTTACCCTCCACTTCCCTCCAGCCCCCCACGGCCACACAGGCCCCCAGGCAGTCGGGTTCCCAGGCTTCTGCCATCTTGTTTTCAAATGTTTCCACTCCAGAATTACAAGTGCATTGAGAAACGGCCCCATCATAAACCAGGCTTAATTTAAGCTTCATTATCGAGTGGCCCTGTTTCAGGCAAACCCAAACTTTGATGTGTGGTGGAAAGTAAGAGGGATTACGTTCCCTTGTTGTTTTCTTAATAAACAAACATTTTCCATTTTCTGAGGGGGACACTGGCAAGCTGCCAGGCTTAAATTCCTCTGTTATTTAAAACTGAGATCTTAAGGAATTTTCCACCCCAGGGAATTAATTTTAACAATTCTTCAGATGAGTAGCAGTAGTAACCAGGGGGTTAGTGTGTAGGGGGCTGGGGGGGGCATGGGGGTGTAGGTGGAGAGAGAGAGAGAGAGAGAGAGAAAGGGAGGTCAGAGTATCATGGTTTGTGATTGGACAATACACACACACACACAAGCACACAACCACTACACTGTTATTTTTCCCCACCAGCGACGGTAGCCTTTTCAGGTCGGGTCACTCCCTCTGAATTGGCAAAAAGGCAATAAAATCCTTCCTGCATTGATTGAATGGTCTTATATATTTATATATATATATATATAGCTGATATATTTATTTTTGCCCTTGAGCCAGACTGTAATTGGTGCCTCAGTAGATTAAGGGGAGATCAATGTGTTTGAATGTGTCAAGGTTATAGCTGACTGAGGAGGCCCGCAGCAAACACTGCCAAGTGCCAGCCCCAAAAAATAACACTGTATGCACTGACACAGGAGAGAATGCTGCCCAGGGGGACGAAACAAACAGATAGGATTAAGAGATGGAGACATTATCACCTGCCCTATAACTACGTTTTACCCATCATCCCTTCCTCACTTTTCACCTTTCCACGTCTTTTCATCTCCAAGTTTCGCCTAGCGAACAGTATGCTCTACTAAAAGAGAGATGAGGTTATAATATTAGTTTTGTGCCCGTTTTGATGCAATATCCTAACTCCACCCTGCTAGTACCCATGTCTCCTCGTGTAATTGGACTAATCTTGGTTCCTTCTGAACACAGGGCCGCTTGGTCCCCTCTGATGAGATCACGGTGTACTACAGCTGTGAGCCTGCTGGAGACTACCTGGACCAGGTGATCCAGGCTCACACAGACTTCATCCTGGCCACCACCAAGGCTCCCCTGAAGACCTGCCCCGTCCCCAAGATGGCCTGCCTCATCGTCCAGGAGAAAACCCAGGTAAAGGCACAGGGGGGTGGCGGCCTGGGCAGAGATCTGCCATCTCATCCTGAACTTGGAGCTCTACCTCTCTCACCCCACTGCTGTGGTCCACCACCAGCACACCTGATTTGACTGTCTGTTAATACTGCCGTTTAGTCTGCACTCGCGGACAGGACTCAGTGGAGAGTCTCTGAGGGCGACCATCATTAAGAGTCTTCTTGGATCCACCGCATTCCTCTGCTCAATCGCTGGTTTTGTCTCGTGCAGCTGAAGGGCTCGGACCTGGACCTGACCATCGTGAAGGGAGCGTCGGCGTCCAGGGCGCCTCTGGTGGGACCCGCCTGTGCCTTCGTCAACCTGAAGGTCAAGCTGAACAACAAAGAGCAAGGTTAGACGGAGGCCCGGTCTTAGGATGGCAGGAACCCATGTCCGCTGTTTGTTCCTTCCTCGAGGGGAAGGGACGTTCTACCCCGGCGCCAACCCTTCTCACGAACCGTTGTGCGCTGCCTTTGTGTTACAGAGGGGGTGGTCCTGTTGGAGAACCCAAAAGGGGAAAACAAGCTGGACATGGAGAAGCTCAAATTTGTTTGCGGTAGCATCTTTGGGGCTGGCAACACCCGACTCTGTGTGTTCAACGGCAAGACTGGTAAGAGGAAGAAGGCCGTAGGTATCAGCGGAGAGAGGCACAGTTAGTTCTGTTGAAGTGTCTCGTTTTTGAAAATAGTCGTTTGTCAAAGACAGTGTGGCCTTGCAAGAGCAGCCTGATAGATGGCTCCTCCCCCCCCCAGCCCCTGTAGCAGCTCTGAGCAACACGGAGAAAGCACCCGTCCTAGTGTGTGACCGTGCTTTACCTGTCTGTGCTCTTCTTTTCAGAGCTGACCAGCAAATCGGACCTCCTGGCCCTCAATGGGAAAACTCTGTCGGTGACTTCAGGAGGTTCTGCTCCCGGAGAGACACCCAGCTCGGACTCGCTCGTCTGCCCCTACGTCAACCTCCAGCTCCTCGATACCAAACCAGCCGGTACGCGACCCCTCTACCGTGGTCTCCCTAGTTTGGTACCCTTCCCTGAATGCTCTTCTGCCCACATTCTCCCCCTTCTCTCCCTCCATGCGTTCCACGTCCAATTTCTACTCCCTCTCTCCCCGTTTTTCTCCGATATTCATTTTCTTCCTTGTTACATAACCACGGTACTGCTAACTCTTACTGGTATAAACAGTTCCAGAGATACTACCCAGTAATGTGCCGTGTCTCCTCCTGTAGAGTGTCAGAGTGGTGACGTGGGCACCCTGCTGCTGGTCAACCCCGTGGGCCAGACTGGCCTGACCCACGCCGGCCTGCTCTCGGAGACCGCCAAGGTGTTCGGCCTCCGCGGCCGAAGACTCAACCTCTACCTGGACCAGGACCTCACCGAGGGTAACGCTTCCATCTCTCCCACGACGATCGATCCACATTTACCAGTTCATTATGTGCGGCTTCCGTGGAGGCTGGCGGGATTTCATCTTTAGTTGGGATTCTGCAAGCTTAGGGGGAACGCAAACCCTCGGAGTGAGCCCCGTGCGCTATTGAATACCTGTCATTCTGGTGATTTCATATGGAAAGATCCAATTACCTTGTAGAAGGTGCTTATTCATCTAAATGGTGATAGAGTAGAGTATATCCCAAGACTGTTAGACCTAGTGTTCAGTCACGGGGCCGGTCCTACCGGTGCTGTGTTGATTACTGGGGCCTCCTACATCCATCTCAGAGCAGTCTCCCAGCAGACTAGAGGTTATTTACAACCCCGTGTTCAATTGTGCCCTCTGCCTGCCAGCCTTGACCCCTGGGTTGTCTGTGGGAGGTTCGAAGGTTGACCTTGTTCCTGTAGCGGAGCAGCCAAGCCTGGGCAATGAAGAGGCTTTTCTCAATGATCTCCAGTATATGGGCCGATACTGGCAGATGGGCTCTGCCTCTGCTGGCTCTCACACAGCACTCCTCCTCATTACGCGCAGCTCACTTAGCTCGAAAGGTTTACTTCAGTGTTTGCTCTGGGAAGTTGGGAGTTGACTGTACTGACTTATGCAGGAAAGCTGTATCAGAGGGGAAATGGCTGGTGTTCATAAATCACCGAAACTAGTAATAAGTAAGTCGTTAAAATACCATGAAACGGCATATTTTACTAACTTAGATTTTATGAGAGAATCTTTCTCTCGGCTCTTTGGATTTCATCACCTTAATTAGTTACGAACAATAGATTTTAGGTGCAGTGCCCTGAAATTATAGTCCTCAGGAGTCGGACCCACTGTTCTGTATGTTCTAGATGTTTCCAAGCTCCAACACACCAGATTCAAATGAATGGTCGTTGAGGGTTCTGCGGCGTGTGATAACGACCTTTCATTTGACTCGGGTGTGTTGGAGCAGGGAAACATCTAGAACATACAGGACAGTGGGGCCTGAGGACCACGGTTGAAGATAGAATCAATCTGCTCAAGTGTGAAGTTGCTGTATATGCAGCTAGTGCTGTACAGGCTCTCCTTTTCAGCTCCTTACTGTATGAACCTGTGTCTTTCAGAACTGCCTGCCAACTCCTCTGTGAAAACTCTAGACGCCAAGACGCTGTACGTCAAGGCTCTGTCAACGACTGCAGAAGCCTGAGGACGGCTGTAGGTTCAAGGGAAATTAATAATAATGTTTTTCCTCCTGGTCTTTCACATGATATACTATAATAAGCAATCAAGTTGACAGTTTCCCAGTATGCGATGAGTGTTCTAAACTGTATTTCATTTGTCTAAAAGTGTCAAATGTGCCCTTCAGCATTCACGCTCTGTCACAGTAGGTATCTGAAATAGTGAGCGGAGGCCACTATGTACTGCTAGGGTTACTAATAAAACATGTTTGGAGGAATTGTCTTGTCGTTCTATATCTTGTCCCTGACCTGCACAAGGGTAAGGCCTACTATCACTGAGGCCTGTTGACCTAGTAAGTGAACCGCCAATGGCCAGAGGTATTAATCTTACCATACCATATAGGTCATTCACTACAGTGGTTGGAACGTTGCTACATGCACCTACGCTACTTAAATCGTATCCCTCGTTTAGTTGCCATAAATCACTGCAAACAAGTAATATCAGAGTATTTTTTCAGGTGCTGTAGTGTCTTGGGATCTGAGATAACCAGACTACGTCCTATATGATTATATGTTGGAGTTACCTCATTTTTGGGGAGTAAAAAGAAGAGTTGTTATCAGACTGCAGCAGTTAAATCCTGTATGACAACATCCTTGAAAACGGACGCTCCCCTTCTCTGTGGTGGACATGGGCTGCTGAGTGAATATTGAGTACACCTCTCCCTCCACCCCATCTGTTCCCTCCATGCAGTCTGCACTCTGCTACTCTGAAGCTCCTTCTTCCAAAACTGACCTGTCGACCATCTGCTACAACACACCACACGTCCATACGATCGGAGGAATGAACCAGGGTGGGATGAACACACACAGAGTTGCTTGAGAGTTCCTCGAAGTAGAAGACGTCACTGAGCCACAGATAGCTGGTGGTGGTGCCTGTGTGACTAGCAAGTGCTCGCTGAGCCCATAGGAGGTGTCTGTAGAGTGGTCAGTATCGGGGACCTTAATGATGCTTGATGGAATGCATTATGAGGGCAGGTGCTGATCTTTAAAACATGATGTAGATGGTCAGAGGTTGGGGTCGTCAGACTACTGACTGAGTAATCAGTAATAACTGATTTTGAGGTATCGCTATGGGCAATGTTACGTGTTACAGTAGTTCAATGTTCACACGCTGTCAGATTTCTGAAGCTGTATTGTCAATAGCATTTAATATCTGCAAACATGAAATGTTTACAGATCTGGACTTGCAAACTTTGAGGTGAATATGTGTTGAGAGAACACCATTTTAATACATTCATGGAACACTAACACTATTGCCTTATTATTATTTTCTTCCGTTTAATTGTATTGCCGATTATCTGTTTTACAAGACAGGTGTTCCGTTTGTAATGTCAATGGCATTACAGTAGGCTACATGTATACCCCCCTCGGGTCGTGTGTGGTACGTAATGGAAAAATCTCAGTCACTAAATCAACTTTCCCTCACATCTTCGTTGACGGCTATGCTCTCGAACTAAAAAGTTTTCGTGAAGACAAAAAAAACAGAAATACAAACAGGTAAGGACACATGATTGGCGATGGGCGGTCGTACGTAGTTTAATATTTGTCAAACGGTTTTTAAATAACCAACAAATGAACAACCGTAAGTCCATGTAAAGAAAAAACTTGCGTTTTGAAAGTAAGGCTCATGAACTTTGCAATTGTTTAAGTTGACATGTATTGCCTCAAGAACGCTGTGCACTAACATGTTGAAAAACTGGGAAGTTTCACACATTTTCATTGGCCTAATTGGCCTTTTTTACATTGTGAGATAAACAAATGACGAAGGGGAATCCTAAAATTAAGGCTATGTGTTAGCGTTGAAGAAATTGAAGCAACTGTAGGATGTGACAGACATTCGTTTTGACCGGTTGATCAAACCCGATGCAATGTCAAATTGATTAGGATGACGTGCAGTCCTTGGAACTGTGCGGTGACATAGGCTACTGTAGCGGTAACATGGTTTTCGTCACGTTACTGATCTCTCTTACTCAGATGCGGGATCACTGGATCAGTGCGCTTGCTTGCTCTGTCCACTCTCCTGAAACTTCGGGCACAGGTAGGACACAAACACATTACAAATACCCAGTTATGTGTAGATGAGGGCGGATGTACCCACTGCCTATTAATGTGGCACTGGCGTTTTTAATCGCTGTCATATGCCAGATAATGTAAAAACGTTTTCAGTTCGCCAATATGGCAATTCACTGTACTAAACGACGAGATTTCAGAATGTAATTTTTAACATAGGCCTACTATAGCAATACTGTTCCCATTAAGCATTTTTGCATGTTATATCTGTTCTCTGACGAAAATATTTACGTTATGTTATATTTGCACGCCTCGAGCCAATGCAGCAACATGTAGACGATGCGCAACAGCTAACGTGCCCTTCAGAAAACTGAAGAGATGCTTCATCCAAATTAATGTAGGCTATATGGACATTAGATTTGGGAATTTATCAAACCCAGCAGATCCTTAGCTTTCGAATTGGCTATAGGCTACTCTCTCTGGAGTCATTATCAGTAGAATGATTAGAAACCCTTAATGAACTTCGCTGATAGGCTACTGCTTGATTTGGCTTACTTGCGTGTTGTGGTGAGACGTTATGCAAAAGCTGCAGAAAATCAAAGGTTGGTAAGTCCTCATTTAATTAGGTAAGTAAACATGGATTGGTGATAGTAAACAAGTCATTATTTACATGTGTTGTATGTACATGTGAGTCCTGTTTGGTATGCGTTTACTGTAGGCAATTAGTTCTAAAATCTTGCTTGAGAAACAACCAGACTGGATCACTGGGGGTGTATACAAACTCACAAACCCCTAAGTTTCTAACAGTTATGTAATTCACACATGCAGTAATAGCTTACTGTAATTAGCTATGGGCCAGTGGACTAGGGTGTTGAGAGGTTCGATAGGTCCGAATGAGTCACTGAGTTTTTCTATTGGTTTGCAAGTATAAAAGAATGAAGTTGATAAACAAGGACAGGCTATTGGACGTTTAATCTTGTGTTGAAGTGGGACCAGTACACTTGAGGTTTGCACATTACTTACTACTTACAGTGTAAGATGACAGCTGATATCCTTCTGAGAGAGAACTGTTGTTGATCATTCCTCTTTTTTTAAATTTGATCTGAAGGATATGGGTTGTGATGCTTTGAAATCAACAAAAGGTTTAACCAAGACCTCTCCTCAACCACCCTCCGTCACCTGGCTTTTTCAGTGGCTTTTACACAATGGCACTCAGTAGGGCGAGCGGCTTGGTCACCACAGCAACTTGCTTCTTATTCGACCTAATTCTTCCTGAAGCCATAATTTAATCGGCTAACCAATTTGTTGCCTTCTGTTAACTGCTTCGATAGAAGTTCCTCTATGCCAGTTTGGTGAATAGATTGATGTCTTGATGCACTGGAATTATTATTATTATTCAAAATGATCATTCATAATATGAGAGTAGGTCATGCATTCACTTGTCTAACCTTGAGCTGGATAGCTCAGGAAACAATGGTACATTCCTAGTTTGAGTGTGTAGGGGTCTTAACTCTATCTGGATTCAACTCAAAAATAACTTGTCCTGTGAGTGACCTTGACACAAGATGCCTTGTACAGATTATTAGATTCTTAGAGGTACAGATTCTTAGAGGTCAGATTCCAGGAGAGTAAGTGTGACCTGAAACAGTATCTTAGATGTCCTAGTCTGATCCTGTTCAGGTATTATTTTGTAGCCGTCGCCTGTTTCCAAGGCTCTTCATCAATATGCATGAACTGCTGGGTCCAAATCAATAATGTAGGCGTGTGGCTCTAAGAACTGTGGTTTGTAAACACAGTATCGTTTTGGATGAGTCTAAAATACCGGGATTAACTTCATTTTTGGCACGAGCCCTGACATCGGATTGTATGTATTCAGTATTAGGTTGATACTATTATACTCAGAGTTGGCAGGCTTTTGATAGGCAGTGGTGTGTACCAGCTGGAACCTCTAGACATGGGCATTGTTTGTGGCACACTTTTCCACTGCTGCCAGTGCCACCAAGGTGACATCTTTTTTTCACACACTCTAGATGCTCAGTTTCATTACGTGTTCTTTGATTGATGAGACAGAATGTGTCTTCTGCAGCAGAGGCAGGATGAGATGCCTTTTTTGCGTTCACTTTAGTGAAGTAAACTCTTTGTTGTTAAATAGTGAATCGTGTTAATACATTTGGATAGAATCAGGGTGGCCATTTTCCCCTCACCTTATGCCTGCATCAGCCAAATTTGTTTTATGGCTTTGTGAATCCTCACAGCTAGCAGGGCTTTATTGTCTGACGTGTAAAGAATTGATTTTCTTTCAGTTTAGAGAAAGATTCATGTTTCTCATAATTATGTCAGTGCAGTCAAATGATCTTTGTTCTTTCTAAAACCATATAGTCGCTTTCAATCTACTGAGTAGAGGAGCTGTAGTTTAATGGCGTCAAAGGAACAATATCTATAAGGGAAGAGCAATCATGTAAATGTGGCAGCCTATAGAGTCGAGAACAATTACTGTCCTACATACTGTGGTTAGTGAAGTAAACCTAATTACCTGTTCTGAAACAAGCAGATTTGTCACATGAAATGAATTCCCCCTCCTGAATAGATTGCATACTGCCGAACCTCACTTCATTAGATACAAATCTGCACATATATGATTGTCTCAGCGTGAGATTCTATATTTAATCCCGTCAATGTCAGGCAAATGACATGGTTGGAAGCAGAATGACAGCTCCTTATGTTCCTTGACAACAGTGGAGGTGTGCAGGTGAGCACACCTGGGGCAGGTAGCTGGGGAGATATACTGGTCAGCATGTCTCCTAGAGATTTACATTTAGTCATTTAGCAGATTCTCTTATCCAGAGCGCCTTACAGTAAGTACAGGGACATTCTCCCCGAGGCAAGTAGGGTGAAATGCCTTGCCCAAGGACACAACGTCATTTGACACGGCCAGGAATCAAACCAACAACCTTCTGATTAATAGCCCGCGACTCCCTAACCACTCAGCCACCTGACCCCCAGAGATAATAGCCATACGCCTGCGGTAAGCGCTCAGTCGTTCTTCATCATATTCTGACCTCTGACCCCATCGTCAGTCCACCCTTTGTTGACATGTTCTGGAGTTTGTGTCCCCTGTGCGTGCCCCGTCACTCCTCCTCAGAGGACATGTAGACAGCCAGGTCTCCGGTCGCTAGATTCAGCTGTTTATCGGTGAGCACAAGAGTGTCTCTCAGGTGGTGCTTGATCTCCTGTGGAGAGGCGGAGTGCTCTGAGAGGTAGCTGGCAGGGGGGGGGGTGGCGGGGGGGTATGCTCTTGTTCCCCCAGCAGGGTAGGGGGTGGGCGCTCAGCCTGATTTGCCTTGAGGACAGGGTCACCGGGCCACAGGGACCAGAGAACTCAATAGTTCCTTACCAAAGGAGATCATTGCTTGCTAAAATGACATTTTCAGATGAAACCTGATAACACATCAACAGGTAAGGATTGTAATGAGTCAAAAGTCAACAAACCATGCCCCAAAATAGAGAAAAAACATGTTTCTTCTCAGGAAGGAAGACCTTTGTGAGTGGGATGGCAAGACTCGACGGTTATTTCATTGAAAGGATCAAGCATATGGACAATTCACACTATTATTTATCGGTTAGGGTACAGCTGTTGCATTCTGGGTTATGTACGACAATCACAGGTCTTTCCAGTTTGAGATGAATGTCAGTTGCAGGAAATGGGAAGTGTCGTCTTCAAGGCATCGCCTCTGATGTCACGACCTTGGCGCTGACCAATCATATCGTCAGCAGCTCGTCCCTGAGAGGTTGTGACCTGCTCTGTCACAGACCACAGACCACAGTCGCCACTTTTTGATCAATTGTTCTGGAGACCAGTTGGTTCTCTGCTAATTTCAGTTTCCACAGGCACATTCTTATACAAGTCACTGTAGTTCAGTACAAACTTGGAAATGATCAATGTAAAGACATACCTTTTTTACTAAGACATACAAACATATCTACTTGATTAATCTATAGTAGTAAGTATAGTACACTGTATAGTAGACAGTCAAAGGTTGGTGACCTTTCCAGAAGGTTTTACATACATACACACTGTATGCCATCAATATGTTTATTGTCCACTTTAATCATCTTCCACAAGCCTACACAAAGTGCTTTAAACATGAATGTAAAAAGGGGTGGTGCATTGTGAATACCCCACCAAGCAGACTTTCCCCCCTCTCTTGTTAAAACTTGAAGGGGGGGTGGGGGATGGGGATGGTGGGGGGGTTGGAGGTGGATTGGCGGTAGAAGGTGCCATGGTCCTCAGGGATTTCAGTAGGGGGCAGTGTTCTCCTGCAGCCCAGTGTTGGATGTCATCAGGCTGGGCAGCCAAGGCTGCAGCCCAAGCCTGGCCTGGCACGACCAAGGTTGGTGTCCTTTTTACCTCTCCTGTCCAGTTGCCACTTTGGTCAGGACGTTTTTGGATTGCACCTGAATCCAAATCTGTCTATTCATTATTGGGTATAGATGTTGGGGAATTTGGTAAAGGACACTTTGGCGATGTTGAAGTGAAAAAACAAAAGCTAAGCATTGTGTGTCACCTTGGACATTTATTTGTACACACATGATTACCTAAACCGACAAATATGTTCAATTTAGGATGCTGTTCATCCCGATGTATCGACTGGATTTCAGTCTCACACATGCTAATGTTTGTGGAGCGTGGGAGCAGAGGAGCGGCTCACACTGAATCAATGTGATGGCTAAAAATAGTGGCTGATCATTTACAGCATGGTTCACTTCCCTGCCCTCTCCTCATTAAGAGGGGTCACAATATCGGATCGGTTGTTTGTTAATGGCTACATCCCATCAATGCTACGCTAGTCGACGAAAAGTGCTCACATTCCCTTGATGAACACGTGTGATAGCGGGCGATAACGCGAGCCCCTGACACTGCGTCCGTCAAGCGTGACTGCGGACCTCTCGCTCTTCCCAGAAGCTCCTCGGTACACGGGAACCTGGTGGTTGTGTACAGGCGCCCTGCGGTCAAGGCACGCGCGTCCCTTCCTTCCCTCTATTGGTTTCCATCGAAAAAGAGAGAGTGTGTGTGGAACTCCGGAGAGATCCTTGTGGGCTGTAGTGGACAGATCAAGGAGACGGACCCTCTCCGGGGTTCTCCGGCTCACGTGATGTCACTGCGAATTAGCGTCTGCGCGCTGATGCCGCAGCGATGCGGCCACGGGGACCAATTACCAGCCCCCTGGAACGCAATATCTGAATACAGCCGTGTAGTCACTGTACACAGCTCTGAGCTGCTTTGGGTTGACAAATTGCACCATAAAACCTTGTTTGTGCTCGGTGGTGTGCTTGTGAAAGACCCTCCTGGCATTTTACGAGCTATTACAGATATATGTTTGGACGTGTAACTATTAAGGGTTATGGCCCGGGCTGACCAATGTTTGCTGTATTGGGGCCTCATTATGACTGTGCTTTGTCAACCAGAAGCAAGTTATGTAGTCACAGTACTGTAGCTCGGTTCTTTCTAACTATACTGTATGCATGTAGGAACATGCCACAATGATAATAACTACCATGGATTACATCAACAGACAATTATAACAAAAAAATGTGGCTGAATATGTGGTAAATGTGCCCCATCGAAACACGTCGGATGGGCTAACCAGCATATGGTGGCAGCTATGAATAGACGTGTTTGAGGGTGCTGTCTATTTAAAGTCTCCTCCTGTGGAAGATGTCCAACTCCAACTCAAAGGGCATGAGGGCATGGGAAGTCCTTCCCTACAGTTGGCTTCACATATCTTCCCCGCTAAGACATGAACCAGTGGCTGTGTTCTCTCTGTACTGTACAGAGAAAGCATTCAACAACCTTTACCACAAACACACTTTTTTCTTTGCCACAAAATGTTGTCCTTTCGCTATGTCATCATTTGAGAGAATATGAATCAAACTCTAAAATCACTTTGCTTAATATTATTGTTTGGGGTTATCACGTTTTGTCATGTTCGTCTTTGCTATCTTTTTAGGTTCAAGCCTCAACCTGGTCCTGTATACAATCTGCTTGGGTGGTGTAATGGCTTTTGAGCACAGATTATTCCGAAATGTGTGGGGATAAAGGGATTTGCCTCAACTGAATGCACCTGGGAATACTGGCCCCTACAGGCACATTTACTAAAACATACCCTATTACCATTGGTTACTATGGAGATGGAGTTCACCCACACAGACAGACCATAATTCGATCCTCAACGTTTGGCCTCATCTTGCTACTTTTAGTCGGTATAACCAGGAAGTGCCGTCCCGTCAGCATCAGGCCCCAGGGTCAGTCTCTTCCTGCTGCGGTCACCTTGACGACCAGCGCCGGGGGTGATGATTGGAGCCTACGATCCACAGCTGTTCCCCTCTGACCTTGTGCGATCTTACGGCCCCTCCTGCCCGCCTGCTCCGCGTGCTGTAGGTATGTGGCTCAGCTAGCCTAGCCCAGCCCAGCCCCTGGTCCTCCCATCCCCTCACAGATCCCCAGCCCAGCCCCTGGTCCTCCCATCCCCTCCCAGATCCCCAGCCCAACCCCTGGTCCTCCCATCCCCTCCCAGAGCCCCAGCCCAGCCCAGCCCCTGGTCCTCCCATCCCCTCCCAGATCCCCAGCCCAGCCCCTGGTCCTCCCATCCCTTCACAGAGCCCCAGCCCCTGGTCCTCCCATCCCCTCACAGAGCCCCAGCCCCTGGTCCTCCCATCCCCTCACAGATCCCCAGCCCCTGGTCCTCCCATCCCCTCACAGATCCCCAGCCCCTGGTCCTCCCATCCCCTCCCAGATCCCCAGCCCAGCCCCTGGTCCTCCCATCCCTTCACAGAGCCCCAGCCCCTGGTCCTCCCATCCCCTCACAGAGCCCCAGCCCCTGGTCCTCCCATCCCCTCACAGATCCCCAGCCCCTGGTCCTCCCATCCCCTCACAGATCCCCAGCCCCTGGTCCTCCCATCCCCTCACAGAGCCCCAGCCCAGCCCCTGGTCCTCCCATTCCCTCACAGAGCCCCAGCCCAGCCCCTGGTCCTCCCATCCCCTCACAGAGCCCCAGCCCAGCCCCTGGTCCTCTCATTCCCTCACAGAGCCCCAGCCCAGCCCCTGGTCCTCCCATTCCCTCACAGAGCCCCAGCCCCTGGTCCTCCCATCCCCTCCCAGATCCCCAGCCCAGCCCCTGGTCCTCCCATTCCCTCACAGAGTCCCAGCCCAGCCCCTGGTCCTCCCATCCCCTCACAGAGCCCCGGGCCCCAACCGCACGGCCGCTGCTGCTGCTGCTGCTCTTTCAGCCCCTCAGAATGAACATTCTCATGACAAACGCATTATTGTCTGTGTGGAAAAGCTGCCAGACCTGGCCTGGCTGCTGCTGACTATTTTTAGCTGGGGCCACCGCCGCTAGCGACCACCGCAGGGATATTTGGATACGTTTTTGGTGGCTGTGAATCTCAAAGGCTTCATAGTAAGTAACTCCATCAGCATCCGTGTTTGTTTTCGTTGTTGTTGGTAAGAACTACAAGTGTAGTCTCTCTGTGTTTTAGTTACTTTTCGGGTTGTGCCCAGAGCAGCGCTGTTGACATGCTGCTTGGTTTAAAACATGTTGAATCTGTGGTGCTGGAAATGTTTCTCTGGCCCGTTGCCCTGCGAGGTTTATTTAGGATAATACATGATTTTAATTGTTTAGAAGGAATTTGACCCGATAAAAGACAGAATGGCTCATTCTTTAGTCCCAGGGATGCAAGTTAACTTCTCTAAACAGTAGTATTCACTGTGAAATCTAAAAACGTTTCATCTATTATGATTATTCCTAAAAAGAACACACCATCCTAAAAATGTAATTCCCCGTATTCCCGAACATGATTTGCTCAGTAGTAGCAGTAAGGATGGGAGTGTTTCCCTTATTGGACAGGGGGGCTCAAGCGCACGGAAACTTTCAAAGTAAGCTCATCCCTAAACATGGAAAGTAGATCTGCTAACTGGAAGACTGTGATGGTGAGAACATCTGGAGGAACAACCACACTGCCAAACCCAGAAACATGAAGGGTCTCAAAACTCTCCTGGGGAAAGTTGAATCACAAGGCTAAATAAAGCAACTGTGTACCTCGGACTTCCTTTACTCAATATGGACATAAGCACAGTGCTTTGGGTGACAGGACTTCTTGAATTGTTTTAGTCAAAGTATCTATTTGGGTTACTACACTGTATAGCATAACTTATTGTATATTTTATACCTGAATCTGTATTGGAATGTGATCTACCCACCTCTGTCTGTCTCTGTCTCTATAGCTTTCTCTCCCTCTCTATCTCTCTTTGTTTATCTCTCTTCTCTCTCTCTCTCTCTCTCTCTCTCTCACACACACACACACACACACACACACACACACACACACACACACACACACACACACACACACACACACACACCCACACACACACACACACACACACACAAGCACACTTCGGCTGTGAGTGATGAGTGTAGGAGCCCATACTGCAGCTGGAGAGTGATGGGTCTTGGGTGAGCCAGTCCCATACCCACTGGTGACCCGACAGTGTAGCTTCCATGACACCAATTATCCTGAAGAAGAAGCTGCTTCACAAATTCAAGCTCTCATTCTTCACGGCTTGGCAAAAAAGGAGCTTAACAAAGCACCTGACCTCCACCTCGGGCTCAGAGGTGGCCCGGTGGGAGATTTCACTTCTCAGAGTGTTTCCTGAAGGCACCCCACAGCGTGGACGGTAGACGTGCTCATGTAGGTGTGGATCCTTTGTCTTTGCGATCCGTTTGTTTGACATTCTCGACCGCAAACAGGGAAGAAAGTTTGTCACGCTTCGCATACAGAGTGACCCCTCAACATTCGATTTATTATTCCCATTTCTTAACAGTTGTCCCGTCTATTTAAGGGCTCAGCTGAAGTGATACAGCTGAAATACAGGAATCCAGCTGACCATGTAAACTGTGTCATTGTAACATGGGAGTGCAGCACGACTGTGCAGCGACGTGAGCGCTGACTGTGTGTTCCAGCAGCCCAGTTTGCCTTCATGACCTGAGGCATGCTTCAAACTGCATTCATCTGCATTCAACTGCCTTTGGCCCTGCATGCATTCAGTATAGATAAACTCAATGGTCCAGTGAAACGCTGCACCTCAGCGGCTAGCGGGTCAGACTGGCCCCGCGCTGGCTGGCTGCTGTGGGGTTCATGTGAACATCACTAAAACACAAATCTCTCGTCGAATCTTTCAAAAACAAAACGTAAACGCTAGTAAAAGCCGCTGTAGTATTTATAGGACGTCTGTGCGGCCTTTATTGGAATGATGCAAATTGATCCAAGTTTTTTAGTACACGGCACTGTAGGTGGGGCGGCCAAAGTGTTACATTTCCCCAACATGTTATGTTTTAATGCAGCCACTGTCTTAAATCTCGCATCACCCCGGCAGTGTTGAAAATCATGGAAAATCCCATCTAGGTGTTTCTTACACTTAAAGCAATGGAAAATACGGGCTGGCCAAGTGGAAATAGCCCCTGAGAATAAATAACTTGATAATGCAAATGGCAGACTCAACGAACAGCTCAGAGAGCCATTAAAGTGCCTCGCTAGATATTATCAATGAAACCATGCAGACAGAACAGGCCCGCCGAGGAGCTACCTGTGCTGTAGCCTTAACAGAGGCTCTGCTTCCCAAAATACACAGTAGCTGTGGCCCACTAAGCGGGGTTACTCAGTTCAATTAGACAGCATAGTTAATTGGCTCTTTATAATGATTACGATGAGGAGGAAAGAGGTGCCCAGGGGAAACGGCTCAACACTGAGCATGAAATAGCTTCAGCGTTCCCATGGGAGCGGGCCGGGTTGCCTTTTTTTTGTTTTTTTGGCATTCGGGCGTTCACGGTTTGTTCATGCCATTTCAAACGCTGGCTAAAGGACAGTCGTTTTTTTTTCCTTTGACATTTCTCAGTTTGCTCTACGTGAGGGATTTGGTGGAAGCGAGTTCGACAGATCTATCTTCCTGTAGGTGGTTAGTTAGACAGATCTCCCTTCCTGTAGGTGGTTAGTTAGACAGATCTCCCTTCCTGTAGGTGGTTAGTTAGACAGATCTCCCTTCCTGTAGGTGGTTAGTTAGACAGATCTCCCTTCTTGTAGGTAGTTAGTTAGACAGATCTCCCTTCCTGTAGGTGGTTAGTTAGACAGATCTCCCTTCCTGTAGGTGGTTAGTTAGACAGATCTCCCTCCCTGTAGGTGGTTAGTTAGACAGATCTCCCTTCCTGTAGGTGGTTAGTTAGACAGATCTCCCTTCCTGTAGGTGGTTAGTTAGACAGATCTCCCTTCCTGTAGGTGGTTAGTTAGACAGATCTCCCTTCCTGTAGGTGGTTAGTTAGACAGATCTCCCTTCCTGTAGGTGGTTAGTTAGACAGATCTCCCTTCCTGTAGGTGGTTAGTTAGACAGATCTCCCTTCCTGTAGGTGGTTAGTTAGACAGATCTCCCTTCCTGTAGGTGGTTAGTTAGACAGATCTATCTTCCTGTAGGTGGTTGTGTGTGTCTTCAAATGGTACTGCGGTACTTGACTGCAGTAATTCTCATGAATTGTTGTCTAGTATCGTTTGGCACCTTTACTTTCCTTGTGAGTTATTGCCGACACGTGCTCACAAGAGAACTGACAAGCTAGCTACCCCTGATTAGGGAATAGGGCTATTAATCAGAAGGTTGCCGGTCCGTGCAAAATGACGTTGTGTCCTTGGACAAGGCACTTCACCCTACTTGCCTCGGGGGAATGTCCCTGTACTTACTGTAAGTCGCTCTGGATAAGAGCATCTGCTAAATGACTAAATGTACAGTTGGCTTTTTATCGTGGTACTTCTCCAGTTGATCTGAAACATGACATCTTGTTCAGGACAGACACAGTCAGAGTGCGGTTGTTTTTTTTAGACAGCTGAAGAATAATGAGTCAAGTGTCCGTCTGATAATAGCTGCAGGACCAAACTGTTGTTCCCACTTCTCCAGACTGGGTGACTCAACACTGTGCAAACATGCAAACAACTTATACTGTAGATACATCATGTGTCAACGATGAGTTTGTACGGGGCAACTCGATGGCTCACCGATTAAGAGCTGGTACCACATACGTACTGTGGGCCTTTCTGCAGGGCTCCGGGTTTGATTCCAGCCCGGGCCTGTTCCTGCATGTCGTTTACTCTCATCGCTTCCCTACATTTCCTGTCACTTTACACAGTCATAAATCAGAAAGGCCCTCAAAATATAAAAACAAAAACTGTTCAATTTGTGCACAGTACTCCTGACTTAACAAATAAAAGGGTGATGTACCTTATCTTTATGTTCGAAAGCTTAGTTCTCCCCTTGTTTCTTCCAGGGACTTTGCAGGATGAGTTAAAGGACCTCTCTCTCTCCACACCTTGAATCATTGAGTACAACAGAGAGGTAAGATTTACCTTAAATTGGTCTTTGATAACAATGTGTATAAATGATGGTAAGGTCTACAGGGACACTGAGGTAGGGGGAAGCCTTGGTCATGAGAGGGGGGGGAGAGATATATCACCTTTTTGCTCGGCGCAGTTGTGTGTCTGGATCGCAGCCCAGCTTTTTTATGACCTGTTTGTTCAACCCTGGTGGGATGGGGGGCTATTACTTACTTATCCAATCTGCCATCAACGCCGCCCGCAACAGAGCACAATACTGAGGCAGCACTTTGACTGTTTGTGGTGGTTCAGCGGGCTCCCTTTGGAGACCCGAGGAAGCAGAGCCCACACTGACTCCCTCAGACACGAGGTGTTTGCTGGAAGCGACCGGGAAGCTGGAGAGACACAGGAGGCCGTGGGGTTTAGTGATGCCGCTGTTTGATGTGGAAATTTCGAAAGGGAACCAATCCAAAGTTGATGCCGGCGCTGAGAATAATGTACTTTCGACATCAAAGGTATATTAGTTAACATACATTCGCGTGGAAAACGTGCTCCCCCCCCCCAGCTCCTTAGAAACACGTACTGGGTAAAGACCTTCCTTGCCAACCATTTTGGAACAATTGGCTCTATGACTGTTAATTATGAGCAGAAGGAGTTGACAACGTATAGTGCTGTAGAGTTCTCTTGGACTAGATGTGCCAAGGATTTCGCATAAAGTGCAGTATTTCTACTGTATATACTGTATCATGTTTTCATACGACTCACAAGGGCTGCGTTACCGTTAACCCGGTGTTAGATGCACATCATTTGGCTTATATATAGCCCCTGTGAACATTTTTGAATTCTGTCATGAAAGGGAATAAAAGTATATTTAGCCGCACCAAATTGGTGATGTAAAAGACGCCACGCGATGAGGGCATAGAACCTTTAACATTTCGTATTTTCCGACGCAATGAGATATAGCGTTTCTTATCGGGTTCTGAAAGACATACTTAGTCATCTTGTTATGTCGAACATCCTTTTATGCCAAGGAATTCGGATTAAAGAGCATTCGTTTTCATTTTTAATGACTCACATCCTCACTAGCCAATTCTCCTGTAGGTGTTTAACTGGGTCAGGGACACTGGGCCTTCCTTACTGCATAATTCCATCACCATACAAGTTAGCGCTTCTCGGTTTCTCTCCTAATGTAGGTCAAACAAAGTCATTTCAATTGAAGGCACAGAGCAACCACAGGGTTACTGGAAATCTTTCCGGGAAGATAGATTAAATCGGACGGTTAAACATAAAGTCAATAAAAAAACCTCTCCTTGAATATATAGCTATAATGTTCTTATAAAGTCTTATTCAGTTGATTTAAGAGCATTTTACAGTCGATATAAATCTAAAACAATGCAGTCATTGCCTAGCAATTCCCTGCAAAATCTCCAGTTTATTACTGTGTTGTGTTCCGGGAAATGTTCACTGTTAGCATCACTCTAATTTTATCATCATCGATTTATCATATGGTAATGACTGCATTGCACAAGCTGTGCGCTGTTGCATCATTCGACCATTTTCACTCTCTGATCCGATCCCTTATTCCTTCGACGGATCCGCTGCTGCACTGCATCAGCACAAGCCAGCTGTGAACTGTTCCAATGATCACCAAGCAACAGTCTTTCCTCTCCTCCCATCTTGAAAAAAAAAGGAAAAGAAAAAGAGCCGGGCAGCGTTGACCCGATCCTCGGTGGAGTCTCACCTCCTTAAACACATCCCGACGCTAGAGGCCCCTGCTGCCCCGCACAGGCAGCCCTGCACCGTGGGAGTGGACGGCCTTCAAGTGACCTTGAAGGGAGGCAGGCTCAGACAGAGACTCTGGCTCTGCAGCTCCCAGCTAGCTAGCTAGCGGCCTGCCTGCGCTGCCTCTGTGTGCGTGTGTGTGCGTGCGCGTGTGTGTGCGCGGCCGGTGTTGATTGCGCAGTGAAGCTCAACCGTCCCTGGTTAGCATGCAGTCCAGTCAGTCAGGAAGAGCCGACCAGAGACGCTCGGGGCCACCCGGCTCCCTCTAATCACATGCTTCGCTGTCACCTCAGCAGGCCCTGCCTCCACCCCTCTGCTCGCCTCCCCCTTTCCCCCCTCCTCTTCTCCACCCCCTGCCCTCCTCCTCTCCTCCTCCCGCCAGCTCCCATCACTCCTCACTCTCTTTCCCCTTTTTTGCGCCTTCGTTTTCCATCCCTCTCTCCCTCTCCCTCTCCCCTTTTCCCCCTTCTCTTCTTTCTTGTCAGTGCCTCTTCTCCCCTTCCCTCTCTTTCCCTCCCCTTGTCTCCTGATCCCGTCTCCCTGGTGGGGGCCGGGACCCAGGGGAGTAGCCCCTCTGCTCCACCCTGCCCTATCATGTCCGAGGATACAAATCTGTCACTTTCACACCTCCGTAACACCTCAGTTACCATTGCTAAGGACTAACTGGTGCGTGTTTGGATACATGGGTTTCATTTAAGATCGCCTACGTTTCGTACGGTTGCGTTGTGCCCTCTCACTTTGCCGAGCAAAGCTTACAAATATGCAGGACATACTCTTCGAAATGTCCATTTGGAGATAGATATTATGTCAGGAAAATTGGATTGGTTTAATGGATTGGTCCTCTCGTCTGGTTCCTCAAAGACTGTGTCCTTGACCTTGATGGTGTCCTTGAAGGCCTGCATTCCTGCACAGCTTAGCTGGGCTAATATTAGACTCCAGGGTTGGCTACCCCCAGTGATTGCTGCTAATTAGACACTGTACGTGTTGCCAATATGTGGGTAAAATAGCCAACCATCGTGGCGAATAATATCAAAGGTTTTGAAGCGATTAAGACGTTTGAGAAGAAAAGCTGTTGGTTCGACTCCGTGTACAGTAAGACGGTTGTCGTTGCCGAGCAGACTTCCCAAATAACGACTGTAGGTTTAATCCAGCGATGCAGCGGGTTTCAGTCCAGTATAGTACTGGTGACATAACGTCAAACATCAAATAAAAGGGGAAATCTGAAACTGAGCCAAACAATGGGAATGACTTATTTAGAAACGAGTAATGCAGATTTAGGAATGTTAATGCTGGGCTTATGGACACAACTGCAGTATGTAGGTTAAGAGCAGTGTGAATGTGACCTAGCAGCAGTGTGGCTTTGCCTTGCTAGCTACAATCATCATTCATGCTGCCTGGCGGATCTGTTGCATAGCAACTGGAACTTTTTGAGAGGAGGAAATCTTTCACCAGAGGAATGTGTCAAACCCAGAGTCTCCAGCGGGGATGAAAATGCCCCTGAACTGAGCTTCTGTAGTGGGACAGTAGATCAACCCTGTTCCCATGAATCAGGAGATAGATTTGGTTCTCTCATCGTGACAGGATATGAGGTCGTTAGATTGAAAACATACCTCATTTCATGCCCGCCGGTCATTTGGTCCGGTCATTTTGTTGCGTGCTACGTGTTGCGTAGCAATAAACACCCCCCGCATTGTTTATCACCGTGGGGGCGTCTGGGGTGAGAGGAGACATGCTAATGACCTCTGTGGTGTTGATTCAGCAGTGTGTGTCTTCTACAGACGCCACATGATATAATCAAGTTATCTCCGTGCCCTCTGCAGGTGTGTGACACTGCAGCCAGACCCGTCCAGAACTCCTCCTTTCTGCCCTCCTCTGTGTCTCCACCCTAACCTCCCCCCCCTCCCCCACTTCCTGTCTGTGTGACGGCCCGCTCTCCCTCAACACGGGGGTCAGATGGCTGAGCGGTTAGGGATTCGGGCTACCAATCGGAAGGTTGCCGGTTCGATTCCCGGCCGTGCTATATTATGTTGTATCAAGGCACTTCACCGTACTTGTCTCCGGGGAATGTCCCTGTACGTACCGTAAGAGCGTCTGCTAAATGACAAAATGTAAATGTAACACGGGAAACTCGACTTCCACTCTCACGTCCCCCCTGTTCGTGATGTTTCCTCCACGGCCATGTTGACTCTGTCAGGTTTTAACGATCCTCCCGGTAGTTCATTGAACCGAACGGAGGGACGGTGTGCGGTGTTATCATAAGCAGCTCGTCTGCGTTCCCCGACTCTGTTCCCTGGGAGGAACACGGTTCCCTCCAGTGCTGTGGTTACCCAGACCTTTGGCCTCCTGCTGCATCCCTAGTCAGTCAGTTACCATGGAAGTGGCACGCCAGACGTCACGGAACGCTTCTTCCTAAAACCTCCTGTTTCTTATTGGTCATCTTTGCTTTTGTTTTCTTTGGTTTACCTGCTAGACTGTATTAGTTAGTGGTGTAACAGAACCGAGTGCATGTCTAATCCGGAATGGAAATAGTATTGTGCAACCTTTCAAAAGTGAACCCAGTGAAATAGTCCCAGAGCGCTAACCGCTTGGAAATGACCTCCCGTGTCAAACCTCTGATCCTAGTTTCCGCACGGTAACCCAAACCTGTGCTTCCGAGCCGCCTGGCTCTGCCTACCGCTACCTCTGAAAAGCCACCTGTTTATCTCCCTGCCGCGTCGTCCAAGTGCTGAATGTTACTTTTGGCATCGTTTTGGGGGGGAATAATAATGATGTTTTGAACACGTTTCCATGGAATCCCAGGAGCCTCAGCCTGGGAGCTGTCGCTCTGTCCTCACTTCCTGTTGGGCCGTGCGTGCAGCCGGTGCCTCAAAATAGAGGTGTATATTAGCACCGAAGTCACCATGCTATAGGGCTTCTGGAAAGAGAGGCTGTGCTGTGTGTGTGTGTGTGTGTGTGGGGGGGGGGAGTTATTTTGCTGTATGGTGATACCCCAGTGGTGAGCCCCCCTAAGCACAGGGCACCAGAACAGGCGCTACATTGTCAGTTCCGTGTGTGACAGTTGTTTTAGAGAAGCAGGCGCGTGAAATCCCCGTCACCACCACCACCGCCACGGATACGGTGCCCTCTCGGTCTCCATGGATACGGTGCCCTCTCGGGTCTCCAGAGAGAAGGTGCTGCTGTTCCAAACAGGACCGGAGTTACATCACCGGATCATTAAAAACCAACCCCTTACACATCTGTCCTTTTTACAGCTGATGAAGCAGCACTGTGTTTTACATGGCTGATACATCTCTAAGTATTTGTTAAGGGTAATACATTTAACGAGGCCCATGCTTTCTACAGCACAGTGGAGCTGTCAGGAAGTGGACAAGAGTTGTACTGGTTTACCTCTGTGTGTGTTCGGGAGTGCAACGTGTTCAAGTTAGCTTTTTTCTCGGCGTGATTTGTCCTGACCCGACTTGAACCGTGACATGATTAGGTGTTCCTAATGTTCCAGTGTGGAACGTCAGTACTTTTGGCTGCCAAGCTGTTCTGGTAAAGCAGCTCAGCTGGTGTCTGCATTTTGATCATTGCAAATTACAGGCTTTGGTTCACGGGGGGGGGAACTCAGTGTAGCACCGGGGAGCTACGGAGAGCTGGGAAAGTACAGCGTGACAAACCAGTCCCTCCAACGCAGGTTGCCTCAGTTCAAGTGGAACAAATCAGCCCTCGGAGACATGTTGTCTTAGGACGTCTGGAGTCCATGGCAAGTTCTTTTTTAGATACTGTACAGTACAGTGTGTAGACCTGTTATTGTCTTTTTGAAACTTGTACTTGTCTGTAACATACAGAAAGTTCTACACTAATCTGTGGTAGGGTAGTTTTTTTAAACATTTGTCTGGGCTTCAATTTCCATACACTGTGGCATGCCTCTCCGACCGAGCTAAGTACAGGATCTCTCTGTTCTCAGATGGACATGCCAACCTGTAGCTAAGCCCCACTGTTCTTACTAGCGCCATCGTGTTAGGACTGTCATCGCTGTGGCCAGCAGACAGGGTGTCACAGACTAGTCCTTCCCAAACAGAGTTGCTTTTCAAACTCGTCTGACAGTTCCCAGTGGGGAAGCTGATGAAGTGGCAGCGTTGGTTTCCTCTGTGGCGTCAGCCTGCAGCTGCCCGCAAGGTCATCGGGCTTCTGCAGGGATAGTTCTGGTACCCTCTCCCCTCCCCTCCCCTCCCCTCCCCTCCCCTCCCCTCCCCTCCCCTCCCCTCCCCTCCCCTCCCCTCCTCCCTCCCCTCCCCCTCCCCTCCCCTCCCCTCCCCTCCCCTCCCCTCCCCTCCCCTCCCCTCCCCTCCCTCCCCCTCCCCTCTCCTCTCCTCTCCTCTCCTCTCCCCTCCCCTCCCCTCCCCTCCCCTCCCCTCCTCTCCTCCTCAACCTGCAATCCCCTCCCCTCTCGAACACTCTTGAGTACAACCTGCAATGTTGTGTGATGCTGTTTTCAGTTCAATACTCTATCGGGCCTCGGTATATATAAAATACATTGTGCGAATAAGATAATTGGTTGAAAAATGGCATTGCCTGTACATTTTCATTTGGTTGACTAGTTTATATTGTTGCTGTAAGGTCTGTGTTCTTCGCTGGTCAGCAAAAGTGGGTATTAGTGTACATAGAGCAGTCAGTTACCTAATTCTGTGGGACAAAAAAGCCAATACTGTTCTTTCTATGATTTACTTGCCCCTGGTTGTATCTTAATAAAGCCCCCCCTGGTCGCAGAAGAATTGTTTGTGAAGAAGTTATTAAGATAACCTAGAGTCCACCGAAAGAGCACCGTCCTCTTCATAAACCTTTAATGATCTTTGTGGAGCAATGTTATTTCTTTGTGAAAAATGCAACAATCGTCAAATGATCGCCTACCAGTAGAAATGAATTAAAAAGATTCTCTTGCAGTGCACGAGTGCCCAACGGATTCAGAGAAAAGGGAAGCAGCAACCATGTCATAGTTTTGAATTTGTTAAAACATGTTTCTTCAAAAGATATTGTTAACATGATCCATGTTCACTTATAAACTCAGCCATTTCCTCCGAGTGTGTCATTCCAAATGGAATTTTCCCTGTGATTGAGTACATTAACCATTGACAAGATGGAAGGCCGGGGGAGGACGTGGGGGAGTTACTTTAGAGTGATGGAATGACTGGTTATGGATTATTGGCAGGCTAGATAATGGAGCTGACAGGCTAGCCGCAGTCGGCTCTCCCAGAGCAGAAACAAGGACACATAGACTGACCACAGGAATAATAGCAAGTAAGTTCTTTACTGTCTCTCCTCCCAATGTTAGTGCATGCGCTAATGCATATAATGGTTCCGTAATTACATCACGGCAGTCTACAGATGTTCATTTGCCGATTATTTGCACTTTACGTAACGTACATTTGCCTTATGTACAGCACGCGCCAAATGTGATAAGCTTAATGTGCACTAAACCATTTCAACCTTTTGACTATTTACGCCAGCCAATATGATCTGATGCTTGTTTAAATGAAAGTGGAACATACAGTAGGGACGTCCTGTGTGAAGACGACCCTATGCGCAAGCTTTAGACGCCCTGCTTCACGACAGAAAAGATGCGTTTGATGAATACCGTGGTGGAGGTGGAGGGGTGACCTGTCGAGAGGAGCGGGCCTGGGAGATTCATGCTCCCTGCTGTAGAAGCCGAGTTGCTAACCTTCCAACCAAGGTTATTGTCTGTCAGGGTGGCTCTGAAGTTCACTTTTTGGGGGCAAGATAAATGGGGACTGTGTAAATTATTCCACTGGCTTGTTCCAGTGACTTGAATAACCCCCTAGAAATGAGACTGAAGTGAAGTGCAATTTGTAGTGTAAATACATACGACCATGGCTGCAGTTCTCTCAAGTCAGATTCTTAAGGCTGAACAAGAGAAGGTTTTTACTCGTTGAAGCCCAACAAAGCCGGGAGTTGACAGGTTTTTCTTGCTGCACTTTGGCCCCAGAATGAGAATAATGCTTCTGGCACAACAAAGTCCTCACCTGGGGCAGCAGTGAATTAATTAGCCTGGTGTGTAGAAAGAAGGCTAATCCACGAGTATCTAGGAGAGGAATGGTTTGAGACAGCCTCTGCTGCAACTCATTGAGTGGCGCGGGCTGATAAGGTTTTAGAGACAGGCTTCTACGTGGGAGTATCAATACTGTGTGGAAACACACAAAGAATTAGCACACATCCCAGGAGCGAGGCAATTAGTAGGACTGAACTGGGAAAACAACAATGTACTTTGATGCCAGATGCTGACATGTCATTATGTAATCAGTCCTTTACAATCATATCTAGGTTTTACACAAACATCTTCCTGTATTAGTCTTTACCAATCAAACCAATTGATAACACTGTCTTCCGACATTCAGACTTTCTGTATATTACACATCTAGCAATAAGACATATGCACGATTGTGTGTAGCACTGGTTTAAGAAAACACACTCGTGTTAGTCAGTCAAACTAGCATGACACTCATTGGCAGGCTGTGAGGATGATGTTCCATTTCGTCTTTCTACATAACCTATAATCAATAATTTCCTATCTGCTCTTTCCAGAAGAGTTAGCTTTTAACTCGGTCTTAGCTTTTAACTATGTGGCAGGATCATTCTTTGGAAAACAAATGTTCCAAATCTTATAACCCTGCGAAAGGATTTCCTTTCGACCGACGATCCCACGTCTTCCCAACACAGAAGCTCTATAAACTGAGCGTCCAAGGCTACCAGTCCACATCCTGTATAATGTCCCCTCCCCACACGGCTCCCACACGGCTCCACAGAGTGACAGTCAGAGTGTTTGTGGGTCCGGCGGACACACCCGGACCTGGGCGGGGGCCAGGGAGACGCCCATTAATGCTGTGGTTTATGGGCGTCCTTGGGCGGGGTAGGTATGGCCGTCCATCACTCCGGGGGGGAACATCCTTGGGTTTCAGCACACTCCCAGTGCAGACGCCTCACTCCCGGTGGCACAAGCCAAGTGTCAAGGACCCGCTGAGAACACGACTGGGATTGAAATGACCGTCACATACATCCATCGTCAAGTCGCGCACCCTAGTACGGCAGCTTTGAGAATCAACAGCACGTACTGAAGGGGTGTCAATACCGGAAAGGGCTAGAATTTGGTACAAACGGTCTGGTCTGCAGACTGTATGTGAGGATGCATTCTTGTTTCATATCTCATGAGTTCTTTGGATTATTGGCATTTTCCCAGGCGGGGTGTCCGTCGAGAGTGTGATTCAGTTCAGCTGATGTCGTGATCTGTGTCAGCTGAAGGGAGCTGTGGTGAATTATGATGACAAATGCTTAATGCAGCCTAAGTGATGACAGCAAGTGACCCTCAGAGAGAAATGCTGCAGACCTCTGGGAATCCATCCAATTAACTAAAACAGGACCAGTCCCTTTTTTATTGCGCAATGCACTCTGGGAATGTGTTTCAGGTTTCCTCGATTAATAACGTTAATGGTTATTGGCTCAGAGGTAGTGACCATGCTGTGACACTAGGCACGATTGGTCGGTTATCCCCGACCCCTATAAATGCGGGGCTGTGCTGTGTGTTATACCATTCCCAATGAGTGAAATTGATATTTTATGCTAACCCAGCCATCACTGGTTTTAATCAGAGCCAGCAGAAGGACATTCTGCGCTGCGAGAGCTTCCCCTGAGCATCATGCTAATGTTGCTAATGGCTTTCATGACTGAATGTCATTTAATTAGCAAGGGTGGTATAAATCAAATACTTTCTGGGAGGTGAGCATGCGCTCGCACACACGCGCACACACATACACACAGGCATGGACAAACACACATATGCACACACACTCACATGCACGCACAGACACACACACACACACACCAACAGAGAAGACAGGAAGCAATAAAGCATTGGCTAGTGACACAAATCTAGTTTGTCTGTCTTAATGAAGAGCTTAGTTGTAAGCCCCCCCACACACAACACACCCAGGAATGGGTGCTTTGCACATGTGTTTTCACACTCACTCCAATAAGTTGTGTTACCCCCACAGTATCATTTGGATCTTCAGATCTAGTGTTTTTTGTGCGCGTGCGCATACGTCTTGTGTGTTGGGCTATCCTCCGGGGTGCGGGGGTGGCGTGATGGCATGTGGTCACGCCTGGAGATGAGCCTGTCAGCGGACTCTGTCAAGCAGGTGACTCTGGGGATGAGTCATATATCAGTGAATAGAGAGGTGGGCTGGGTGAGGGCCCGTAAGAAGGAGGAGGTACGGATGGATGGGGAGCGGGGAGGGTGGGGTTGTGTGGTGGTGGGTGCTGATGAATGTGGCGGGGACACAGAGGAAGAGGAAGGGCCGAAGGTGGAGACATCGTCATCCGGCAGATAGAGCTGCCGGTGGGAGTTACTGCCTCCGGGATTGATGTGGTGTGTGTGTGTGTCTGGATGTGTGTGCGTGTGTGCATGTGTGTGTATGTGTGTGTGTCCTGCAGCAGTCCTCTCCTGTCCCTCTCACTGCCAGTCAGCAGGGAGCTGTTAGAGCCACTGACAACCCCCCTCCTCCTTCTCCCCCTCCCCTCTTCTCTTCTCTCCTCCCCTCTCCTCCCCTCTTCTCTCCTCTTCTCTCCTCTCCTCTCTTCCCCTCTTCTCTTCCCCTCTCTTCCCCTCTCTTCTCCTCTCTTCTCCTCTCTTCTCCTCTCCCCCCCCTCTCCCCCCCCTCCCCTCCCCTCCTCTCTCCTTCCTCCCTTCTCCCCTCCTCTCGTCAAACCCCGCTCCACCCAACCCCCTTACTGACGCGTGGTTCGTTTGTTGACGTAGCTCTCGAGACACATGGCTGTGGATTCAAGCAACGAAGAGCCACAAGAGCACACGGGTTTGAAAACCCGACATATCGACTCGATAGTGCACATGATGGCTGCGTGATGCTTGGGTGTTGTTAATGGTTGTGAAAGTTAGTCAGGAGTTAGTACCTTATTTTGGTGCACTGCAGCCCTGAGCCCCGTGGATGCATTGTTATTCAGAGACTGCCTCAGAACCCCATCACTGCTTAAGATCTCTGTCTCTCTCTCTCTCTCTCTCTCTCTCTCTCCTCTCTCTCTCTCTCTCTCTCTCTCTCTCTCTTCCTCTCTCCCTCTCCTTATCTCTTCTTCTCTCTTCCTCTCTCCCCTTTGCTCTCTTCCTCTCTCCCCTTTGCTCTATCTCCTCATCTTTGCCCTCACTCCTTCCCCTCCGTCTCGTCTCGTCTCCTCTCGTCAGCGCGTCCCCGTGGCACATCCTTTACAGTTGCCACAGACCCCTCTGACTCATCTAGGCTGTACACAACAAACACCCACTGTCAGACCGGACAGACACCACCCTACGGTAACCTTGGAGTACCAATCTGCCACTGTGTGTGGGTGTGTGTCCAGTACCTTTATCTGTACCTGTGTGTGTGTGTGTGTGTGTGTGTTGGTGTGGGTGGGTGGGTGTGTGTGCAGTATCTTTATCTGTACCTGTGTGTGGTGTGTGTGTGTTGTGTGGTGTGTGTGTGTTTGCAGTATCTTTATCTGTACCTGTGTGTGTGTGTGTGTGTGTGTGTGTGTGTGTGTGTGTAGGTGAGGGATCGGCAATGCGTCTGGCCATCTCAGTTGTTTTGGTATAGCCGTGTGAGTGTTTGTAGTCCTCCTTCGCTGGCTTTCACTCAGGCAGTCCCGTTTGACACCGCTTAGTTGATGTGACTGAGAAATGACATATCACTCCACAGAGAATGTTGTTGTGGCTCGTCAGATATGGGTCCGGAGGAGACAAGCAGCCATGTGACACACACATGCACACACACACACACACATACACACATATACAGTGTGTCTTGCGTTGAACGTTGTCTACAGTACGTGGCGTATACATGTGTATGCGCATGTTAGGAAGTTAGGAAGCATGTTAGTGGAAGACAGGTTGAATCTATCCTGACGATGTGCATGTCCTTGAAAACCCCCGTATCTCCTCTGCGTCCTTCCCTCAGTCCCTCCCTCCCTCCTTCTTCCTCCCCCTCCCTCCTTTCCTTTCTATCCTTCCCTCCGATTCTCTCCCTCCCTCTCAAATAAGGTGGCATGTTCTTGCCGGTGCTCCTGCTCCTGCTCCGGCAACCTGCACCCTCGGGAAGTGTTGTCACAGAGAGAGAGAGAGAGAGCTAGAGAGAGAGCTAGAGAGAGAGAGAGAGAGAGAGCTAGAGAGAGAGCTAGAGAGGGAAAGAGAGAGAGAGAGAGCTAGAGAGAGAGCTAGAGAGGGAAAGAGAGAGAGAGAGAGCTAGAGAGAGAGCTAGAGAGGGAAAGAGAGAGAGAGCAGAGAGAGAGATAGAGAGAGAGGAAAGAGAGAGAGATCAGAGAGAGACTAGCGTAGAAGCGCAGAGATCGATCTCGATATGCATCCCGAGCTAGCTCGAGAGATATCGATCTGACACGATATCGAGATGCTCTTTGCATCTTTCTCTCTCTCGATCGATCTAGCGTGTGTCAGCAGTACTAGAGTCATAGAAAGCACAATAGCAAGCAACAGTGAGGGAGCAACAGTGAGAGAGAGAGAAGGCAAGGAAGAGAGGAAGAAAGCGAGCGAGCAACAGAGAGCGCGCAACAGAGAGCGAGCAACAGAGAGCGAGCAACAGGGAGAGAGAGAGAGAGATCACCTATGTGATCCCTCTCCCGTGGTAGCAGGCAGCCGTAGCCCCCTCCTCCCCCTCCTCCTCCTCCTCCTCCCTCTCCTGCTTCATCCCTCCATCTCAAGCTCCGTCTGTCTAGTTGGTGAGCAGCCTTTCTCTGCTCTGCAGCACTGCTCTCTCTCTCTCACACACACACGCATACACACACACGCGCGCGCTCTCTCTCTCTCACACACACACACACCCCCCGCTGCCTCCTGACATGGTACAGGCTGTGCAGCAGATCCTGTAGCGTGGCTTATCAAGGCTCCACAGATACCCAGGAGTGATTACATCCCAGCTCCGTAATAGAAATCATATTTGGGAGGATTTTTTCCCCAGGTGATACCGTCTCAGTGCTGCCAAGTAAGTAACCGCTTCACGTTATCTCCTTGCATGGGATTTCCTATCCAGCCCCGATATCGTTCCTCCGTTTGACAGATATTCTTTACGGCTTTGTGGAGGGGCTGGGAGACGGGGGGGACTGTAGAGCCGGTGCTGTGCGCCGTGTGCCGTGAGCCGCTGTTTGCCGGTACGCTGGCCGAGGAGCATGGCGTGTTGCCGGTAGGAGCCGGGGGGGGGGAGCAGAGAAATCCGGTGAGGAATGCGCTCTGTTGTGGCGGCTTGTTGCTTTCGCCGGTCGGGGTGCGTTCGGTTTCAGCTCCCAGCCGTGGCCGCCTCTCTCTCTCTCTCTCTGCCGCTCTAAAAATAATTCTCCTGCGGTCTGAGGACGCTCCGGTGGCGGAGCAGAGCAGAGCAGAGCGCCGGCTCCCCCTCCAGCACACGGGGGAGCAGGGCTGCCTCGGCTCTCTGACGGACGCTCACATTACAGAGGGGCTGCGGCAACACCTTTATTAAGAAACGGCCTCTCTCTCTCTCTCTCTCTCTCTCTCTCTCTCAGTTACCCCCTTCTGAGTGGTGCAGATTCCAAAATAGCCGGTGGGGGGGTGGGGGGGGTGGTGGTGGGCCCCCCGAGCCTAAACCTCTCCGTCTGACTGTTGCTTTCTATGTGTCGGCGTCGGCCTCGGGGTCTCGAGGTGTGTGCCGTGCTCTGCTCGTGTGTGAGGGTGGGTAAGTGGGTGGGGGGGGTCGGGTTCCCGGCGTGAGTTTTCCTCGGGGCGTACGGGTCTTTTCTTCCCCCGTGGCAGATTGATTATCTTCCGCGGGGGGGAGATGGGGGATGGGGGGGGGGTGGATGGATGGCGGTGACCTCTAGAGCGGGGAGCTTCACTGCGTCAAGAGAGCTGTGAGGCAGCAACAGCTGACGAGCAGGAGGAGGAGGAGGAGGAGGAGGGAAGAGGAGAATTGGAAGGGAAAGGGAAATTAGCAGCGGGAGTGTTGTGTTGGAATCGCTCCTTAGAACGGATGAATGCCGGTGCTCCTGGTTGTACCGTACTGGTCGTACGCCGTTGCCCAGGGTGAAGGACGCAGCTGGGAAAGAATGACTCAGGTCTGATGTTCCGCTGTAAAAAAAACGCGTACGTGACGGATTTCCTTAAGTCCGTCTGCGGTTGCCAGGTTTGTGGGGCCGGCCGGGGTAGTGGACCTGGTGTGTTATTGGTGAGAGGTTAGCGGCGTCTCCGTCGGTCACGGTCACCGGCCGTCAGACACAGATCAGGGGGCTGCCGGAGCGACCTGAGTCTGAGTCATCGTCTCTCAGCACCTCAATGCGTTCTGATCTTACTGGCGGGAGAGGATTCGGCGGCGACGACGACGCTCGCTTGTCTGCCTGCGAAGCATCTCCGCTTCAACGCCTAGCCGCTGGAGACGGAACGCACCGGCCTCGTCGTGCATCCTGCCGGTCGTGTCGCGGTTCCTGTCGCGTGCGACAAGTCAGGAGAGCGTTACAGTAGGAACGGAGAGAACAAGGTCTCGACGTGACAGGTGCCGTCCCTTCCGTCAGGTCGTTGGGGCAGGGCTGGACAGGAGGTGTTTCTGACCGCTGTTTCTCCAGTGTTGTCGCTCACACTCGGACCTGGGCGTGTTGAACCTTGAACGGTGTACGGGAGGCGGACAAGGAGAAGACACGGAGCGGCTGTGTCACAATGCAGCCGAGCTGCAGCTCGACCTTCTCTCCGTTCATCTGGGTCGTAGCGAAGAGCACCTGTCTGTCCTGACTGTTTCAGTCACTGCTTTTTTCTTTTCTTCCCCCCAATAAGGTCACTTTGCGTTCAAAATAGATAGTGGAAAATACGTTACTTCGGAGCATGGTGTCTTGATAAAGAATACACATTTTGGAAACAGGTGACATACACATATTTAAATGCAGAGAACATGGACATGCAGGATGTGGTCTGGGTGGATAGTCCTCAGTCCGACAGAGTTCAGGGGTTCCATCCGTGTCACATCCTGCAGCACACTTTGCTGTGTCATCCTCACTGCAAGCAGGCTTCAATACATTGCAAATGGATTTGGCACTTAAATGTTTTCTTACAAATAATTCATGGAGAGGAACTTGATAGGCCTTCTTTATCGTAGACAGCGGTGATGGAGGACGAAGACAAAGGGGGTCATTGTTGTGTGTAAAGTACCGTAACAAAGCCTTGCTAAACATTCCAGATCGAAGGCTGGCTTAGAATCGGGGTAAAGTTGGAGAGACGCAGACGGCAAATAGACAAGCTGAGAATCTGTTTATTTGTCCTTACGCAGGAAGGTCCTCACTACGGGATTTATCAGACTTGATCCTGAGCAACTTGTGCCCTATAAGCTGTCATGTAACTCCTCCACTCCCTGCCCGGCAACAGATGCTGCTTTTTGACTCCTCACCTGAAGTGACATGGAGACATGAGAGGCCTCAGATCAGAGTTTTCAGTTGTTTTCACTCTTGTTTATTACGGCGCAGATTAGGCTTGGGATTCAGTGATATTGAATGATGGGGAAATTGGGATATTTGAACTGACATCTGTTTACATCCACACTAGTTGCCATCCAGCGTATTAAACTACAGTCTATCCCAGACATCCCATCATATGAATGCGGGCTATTACAATACAGTACTGCTCATAGAAATCCTGCAAGTCCAACCACTTCAAAGAAGAAATAAGAGAGTTTGCGAATCCGAGTCGCTATGACATGTCAGACCTCGAACAAACATTTCACGACATTTCCTTTTCACTCGGGAGCTTTCCACACGTTCGACTTCACGCTCGTAATCGGAGAGTTGCTGCAAGTAAGCGGCCCCTTCTTTAAATAGCCCCCTCTCCAGAAGACCTGAGGTTGCAGTGCGGCGTTGACAGGATTGATAGGACCCGCAATTGATGTGTCTTACAATGTGCTCTAAGCCCTGGGAAATGTTTGCTCTTATGTAATAGTGGCTCCCTCTTAAAAAGCACACAGCAGCAGCAACAGCGCCTTGATTCATTTCCAAAACCTTGACAATCATGAGGCATTTGTTTTCGCTTCACTCTGTCCGTCCAGCAAGTATACTGTACCCCGGGTTCACTCTCTGTCCAGCAAGTATACTGTACCCCGGGTTCACTCTCTGTCCAGCAAGTATACTGTACCCCGGGTTCACTCTCTGTCCAGCAAGTATACTGTACCCCGGGTTCACTCTCTGTCCAGCAAGTATACTGTACCCCGGGTTCACTCTCTGTCCAGCAAGTATACTGTACCCCGGGTTCACTCTCTGTCCAGCAAGTATACTGTACCCCGGGTTCACTCTCTGTCCAGCAAGTATACTGTACCCCGGGTTCACTCTGTCCAGCAAGTATACTGTACCCCGGGTTCACTCTCTGTCCAGCAAGTATACTGTACCCCGGGTTCACTCTCTGTCCAGCAAGTATACTGTACCCCGGGTTCACTCTGTCCAGCAAGTATACTCTACCCCGGGTTCACTCTGTCCAGCAAGTATACTGTACCCCGGGTTCACTCTGTCCAGCAAGTATACTGTACCACGGGTTCACTCTCCGTCCAGCAAGTATACTGTACCCCGGGTTCAGTCTCTGTCCAGCAAGTATACTGTACCCCGGCTTATGAAACGAACGTCTCTCTCCTCCAGTGTTCTTATCGAGCGCCCATAACTCCACCCCAACACATCCTCTATCCTCCTGTGTGGCCATACGACGCCCCCACTCCTCCCTGTCAGCAGGAAGCCCACAGATGATCTTCTATAAAGTACTTCTAAAAGCATCTGGGCATGTTGATGTCTGATAATGAGCCCTGACATCAGACTGCACTTTACAGTAGAGGCCGAGCCTTGTGACTGACCCCCCTCACCGCAGATAAATCGCTTGGTGCATTCCGCGCCGTGTCGTCACTTTTCAGCCATATCAACAACAACAAATGAATCATTTGCAAGTCTGTCTGTTTGCTTCTGTCCTGTAGCTGCTACTGGTGCATGTATTTCCATATTAAACCAGGAGGTGTTGAGAAGCCACTCAGCGCAGTGGACTCTGAGGGCGGAGCAGGCTGATGACAGTGCTTCCTCAGTGAGCAGTACCCATCAGAGACGCTTAATCACTACTGGCCGTGCAGTCGAGCTCCTAGCTGTCTACATGTTGCCTTTCGTTAGCTCCGTAAAGTGCCTGCAGCTAGCTAGTGTCTGGCCAACACAACGGAGCAGCCAGTCTGGGGGGGGGGCGGGGGGATCTCATTGTAGTCGTGTGTGTGTCTGCCCTCTGCGTTCACCTTCTGAATGTCTCTGTAGACCTTTTGGGGAGTTGAGCAGTGCGGTTTGTACCACAAATACTTTTTTTCTCTCTTTTGTCTGTATCACCAAGACAAGCCAAAAACCAGACTTGGACTGTTGGGCCTACGAGTGAAGTCAATCCTCTGTGCTTCATCTTCATCATCATCGTTGTCATCTTCATCACTGACTCATCGTCATGGCAGCAGAGGTCAGGATGTTGGCAGGAATGTTGCCGGGGCCTCCATCTGTATCTGCTCGTGGCCAGAACTTTACTGACAATACTAATAACCCCAAAGTGAGGGATGGAAGTAGAAGGCCGAATCACTTCGAGACCACACCCACATTGTCACTTTCAACCGAGTGTGAGCGGCCCCTTGGTGCCAGGCAGACTAACTGACACATGCAGCTGTTTCACCTGACTGACACCACAGGAGTTGGTTCCGGGTACTGGTTCTAGAACTGGTTCTGGTACCGGTTCTGGTTCTTCCGCTGGTCCCGGTGTTGGTGCTAAATACTTAAACGTTGTGTACAGTACAGTGTACAGTAATGGACAGTAATGCTCAGTATCTGATGTAGGAACTCCAGGAGCAGTGAACGTGCTGTCTAGTGCTTGTGGTCACATAACCTCTCCAGCAGATATACTGTGGTATTCAGAACAGGGATCGAGGCTCTAGCGCACTCTGTCTCGGCAAACTGGGCTCCCATTTAGAGATGGTGCCATGGAATTCCCATTGGCTGAAACCAACGGATTCGACAACACAATGATTTCCTTAGCTTATGTTATTAGTCCGGCCTGATGATTTCCCATTCCAGGGTTAATCTGTTCCTCCTCTTGTAGGGAGACTGAGGTGTCTGCCCGTCTGGCTGGCTGTCTGGCTGACTGACTGGCTGTCTGGCCGACTGGCTGCATCAGTGCAACAGCCGCTCTAGATTGATCTCCAGTACTTCTCTATCATACTTAGACTGTGTGCTGAATTTAATTAGAACAATCGCTCCCCAATGAGTTTTACACACTGATCTGTGACAAGGAGAGGGCACACACTCTTCTCTGTCTTCTAATGACCTTGCGGATGTTTGCCACTGGAGCGGTCTGTGTGCGTGTGTGTGTGCGTGTGTGTGTGTGCGCGCAGTGCCTATTCTGTGCATGCCCACTACATACTTAATGTTGTTGGTGTAGGATAGTATGTGTTTCCTGTGTGCGTCTGTTACATGTTAAAGTCAGTCGGTTATGCTTCATGAGAAGACACATTGAATACATTGTTGTCAAAGTCTTCTTTCGAATGAAAACAATGATTCTCGTCACATTCACCAACCAGCACATAACCACCTGGCCGCGTCGAAGACGAGAACAATTCCAGCCACGGCGTCATTCCGTTTCATGGGCAACGGTCAAATATTGAGATCGGGACGACTGGAGAGGCCCCCTTATGTCGTTGTCTCGCAGTAATTTGATCACTATCTCTTTTGCCAGATAGTCAAATCAAACAGGGATGTCTGTACGTGCGTGGCTCCTACCTCACCCAGCCCTGCCGGTCTACGTCCCAGCGTCTGTGAACAGCCCCGGAGCAGGAGGGGAGAGAGGGTATTAGGGGAGCCAGATGCTGGGCTCTGGATTGTTATATGACAGATGTTGGGCCTCCGAGGAAAAGTGATGAGTGACAGATTGTTAACAAATAGCCCCACCCCCCCCTCTCCCTCCTTCTAACACACAGCGCCATGATGTCATGAGAGCACCGAGCCAGCCCGACGTGTTCTCTCATCAAATTACTGGATTACCCGTTCAGCTCGACGTGTGTAATTATCTGATATTTGTTTCTATATTTATCTTCTAGTATGTTCTATTCCTGGGTCAATGGATTGCAAACAAAGGATAGTTTCCTGTCTGATCTCCTTATGCTTAATACTTTCGCTCGTATCCTTAACCTCTATTTAAGCTGTCACTCAACCCATCCTATTTGCTTGGGACCTTTGTACACACACACACATGCACACACACACACACACACAGTTGGTGAGTAGCGAAGGGAGACCACCGGGCTTTGCTTCTGGCTGTTTCCGTGCCATGACCTGCTGACACCCTTCAGGAGGTCACACATCCTGGTCAGGAAGAAGAGCTTCCTGCTGGGCTCTCTCATCAGAGCTCCAAGCCTCACTATACACACAACTTGGGTCATGAAATCTTTAACAACGCCATTTGTCAAGAGTAGCTGCACAGACATCAGTAGCATGTCTGTGATGATGTGTCTAATGACCAGCACAACACAGCACAGCACCAGCACAGCACAGCACAACACATCACAACACAGCACAACATAGCACAACACAGCACAACACAGCACAACACAGCACAACACAGCACACACAACACAACACAGCACAGCACAGCACAACACAGCACCCCATAGCTAAGTGTCCGCCAACACCTTTTGTCTTCACCCTGCTTGTTTCTGTTGGCCTGAGGTAGCCAAAACAATTCCACCTGACAAAAGATACTTGGAAGATATTGTATTCATATCAATAGTACAGTAGTACAGTAGGTCTCAACTCAAGTAGGGGATACCACTATGGAGGGAGGGAGAGAGAGACACAGATACACAGAGAGAGCGAGAGAAAGAGAGAGAGAGAGAGAGAGAGAGAGAGAGAAAGAGAGAGAGAGCGAGAGAGAGAGCGAGATAAGGTGACATCAGCAGTCAGGCAGAGCTGTGTTAGGTCAGCCGCCCTGACATGTTGTTTAGGCTCTTCTTCCTTCTACATGGAGGGGCTCTTTCATAGTCGTCACTGAAAGACAAGATCCATTAAAGGTTCCCTCTCGGTAACAAAGGCAGATCACTCAAGTCCTGGTCCCCCGGTCAGCGATGTGAGAGACATGGCGTGTAATCTGCAGCACTCTCTGTAAAGGCCTGGCAACCCTGGAGCAATTCTCGCTCGCCTTTCTTCAGAAGCCCCGCTATCTCCGAGCAGACAAAAGGGCTTTTCTGCGGGGAGACGCGGCCGCGCTCTTCTCTCCAACCCGCCCCTGAACGCCGAAATGACTGTGAGATCCACTCCTCCGTCCTCTGGTGCTTGTTTCCAAAATAGCTGCCTTTTGTCGGCGTTTGACGTCGCGTTTGTGCCCGGGCTTGACAGCCCGCGCTTTCATCGCAATTAGAGAAGCCGACGGTTCGTCGTCGAAGAAAAGCTCTCAGCCGACTTACGCAAGACCTCGCCGCCGGACCTGCTCCGGAACCTGCCGTATCTGTGAGATGGAGCCCCCCGCCGCGCAGCCTGCAGGGGAACTAAACAGAGACGGGCCCGTTCATCTCGTTACTTTCACTGCGGGATGAAAGCATCTCGTCTCGTGGATCCAGACTTATGCTAAAGCCCAGACATTTTATATCACGACACGAGCGTTTTTTTCCAGGTAAATCGAGAAACGCCGTTCAAACCTTTCGATCGTCTCCGTCCGAACGTCGCTCGCGTCTCCCATCGACCCCCCGGCGAGGCGTTTCGGGGCCTCCTCGTCTTTCTGTCTCTTCATGTCTCGTGTTTCATGTCCGGTGCCGCTGTGGGCCGAGCTCTTGGTTCATCCTGAAGCCTTTGCTCCTCCCAGACCTCTGGTGTTTGTCTATCTATTAGGAAATGAGCTCTGCGAGGCCATTCTATCCACTTAACACTGGGCCTCCTTCAAAGACCACGCTGTTCAAAGCAGCCGGGAGTACGGGGGGGGAATTCCCAGCCTCCCCCCTCCCCCGCCTCCATCTGCCTCCACAAGTCGAGCAGCCATTTTGTTCGCACTGCCCGAAGTTTTCTCCGTTCTTCATTTTGTTCCTTCAAACCCGTCGTCTCCGTCGCCATGGCCCACGAATCGCATCAGAGACGCGTGAGAGAGGGCGACTCGTCAAAACGTCAATTTACGCGTTAATCGCATTATGTGTTCAGAGTAATCCCGTCGCTGGTTTGTGGACACGGTAACCCAAAGCCTGGGCTCTAAGTGGGGTACGTGACACTCAGTGGGTCTACCGACACATATGATTTACTGGAATACCGTTCCATGGCTCCGCAGTTCTGTTCACGTCTGCTAGGAGGCGCTGGCGAGCAGTGCTCGGCGCAGTGGGCACGGGGCTCTCACGGATGTGGTGAGCAGGCTCAAGGACATTTAACTGGAGAGACAGGGGGAGAGAGGGAGAGAGAGAGAGGAGAGGAGACAGGGACAGAGAGAGAGAGGAGAGAGCGAGAGAGAGAGAGGAGAAAGAGACAGAGAGAGAGAGAGAGAGAGAGACAGGGAGAGAGAGACAGAGAGAGACAGAGAGAGAGGAGAGAACAGCGATTTTTGCCCCTGGAAAGCAGACACCATGGACCACCCACTGCTGGCAGCTCGCTGGAGATCAGGCGGCCTTCATCTCGGAGCAAGTAGCAATTATTTTGGAACGGGATGGATGATAAAGGTTTGTGTGTCCCACTGCAGTGTTGAAGAGCCAGGCCACTTCCTGGAGTGCTACCCCCCCTCACTGGGTTGGGCCAGGGTGTCACATTAAGATGTTCCCTGCACCCTGTCACCGTATATCCACCCAGTTTATTTTTTCTCTCTCCGTCGGACGGACACGCACACACACATGCGCACACATGCACACACACACAGAGAGAGAGAGAGGAGAGAGAGAGAGAGAGAGAGAGAGAGAGCAGAAGCCCCCTCTAAATGCTTCTGCAGTGACTCATCTATTGACTTGGGCTCTCTTTGAATTGTGTTAAAACTGGCTTTGAACCTCCGCGCGGAGCGTCAAAAGAAGCAGCAGAAGCCCCCATGGCCCCCCTGTCCCCCCCCTGCCCCTGGCCCCCATGGCCGTGCCCCCGCTCACGAGCCGGACCCCGCCCACGGTGTGTGAGGATCAGAAAGAACGGCGAGGAGGCCCGGCATCGCAACGGCTCCGTTTGTCGTGTACACGACTCCAACGTGCGCACGGCTCCGTGTGTTTACGTTCGGCGCTCATTAAAACCCGTTAAAGTGCCCCCCCTTTGAAAAGATTCAAAGCCCTTCCTTCGTAATTCAAACTCGGATCGCTCGCTCACGTAATCTACCGCGTTATTTAACCCGGCGTGTTTACCAGCCTGCCTTTGGAGTTAATGATTTTCTTAATGTGCTAATTGTGGGGCCATACGCTGACGACTATTCCCTTGCTCATGTGCAGCGCTGGCTAGGACCATGGGAGGGACAGACGGGTGGGCCAGAGCGACGGAACATCTCTGCTTGGAGTTTGGCTTGTTCTGAAGTTATTCTCCGTTTACTGTTGTGTCTGTGAGATTTTTGGGTGCCATGAGCTCTATAACGACCACTGTAGTTAGACATAGTTTGAACTTCTTTTGGAAAAAGTAGGTAGGTTCGTCGTGTAGTTTCTTTAGTGTAGTCTCTCTCTCTCTCTCTCTCTCTCTCTCTCTCTCTCTCTCTCTCTCTCTCTGTTTCTCTCTAGAGCTCTCCATCACCATTAAAGCTGAACTAGTGCAGACCAATCGGCACTTGATACGCTTGTGGTGCATTGTGGGAAAGATAAAAAACATATGGCTCTGGGTAGAGGACTCAGCCTCTTGTGCTGGATGAGCCTCTGTGATTGCGCAACATCCGTGACAGCAGCAGCCCTTTTTTACAGGTTTAATCAAAAGAACAGGGAGGATATTTCTTAAAACCCACTGATTCACCCATTCCCGCCTCTGTCCCACTCCTCCTTTTCTCAATCCCACCTCTCCTCTCTGCCCCTCCATCTCTCCCTCACCTTGATTCTCTCACCCTCACACACCCTCTAGATGGCCTCCATATTAGATTATATGTACCATAAACACGCTATGCATCAACAGCGTCCTAGAAACATTAGTAGCCCTGCTCTTGGACCGAGCGCAAGTGTCAAACACTTCTCTCGCAGTCCCTCTGCAGGTCCACCTCATCATCAGCCTTCCCTCCCTCCTCTCCTCGCCCCTCTCCTCGCCCCTCTCCTCGCCCCTCTCCTCGCCCCTCGCCCCTCTCCTCGCCCCTCTCCTCGCCCCTCGCCCCTCTCCTCGCCCCTCTCCTCGCCCCTCTCCTCGCCCCTCTCCTCGCCCCTCGCCCCTCTCCTCGCCCCTCTCCTCGCCCCTCTCCTCGCCCCTCTCCTCGCCCCTGCCTGTCCCTGACGGGGTCCGTGCGTCGGCCTCCATGTGACAGCAGGTGCTGGGGTTCAGAGAGCGGGGCAGACATTGATTCGTCCTGATGGCCACGTGGTGAGACTGTAGGAGATCGCCCGCCTGCCCGCCTGCCCCCCACCCGCCCCCTGTCGTCCGAGCATGTCCAGCGCTGCCCTGTCGACACCTGGACAGGAAACGACAGTCTGGGGTGCGAATGGCGTGTCGGACTTGCGTGTTGAACATGTGGAGTTCCACCGTTTTCTTACTGGTTAAAAGCAGCAACGAATCGATACTGTATTGATGTGGTTGCCATGATGACTGTACTACTGCTGCTGTGCTGCATAACCTCCCATGTTTGATGTGAGGGATTTAGCCCATTTGGAGGTTGGGTAGACTGTGATAGAGTGCGTGGGGGCTGTGCATCCTGAACACACCCACAGTGAGGAGGCCCAGCCAGCACAGTTTACAGCTGACAGCCAGGAGAGCTTGCTCTGCCCTTTAATATTCATGAGGAGCTGTATATAGCCCAGGCTTCTGGAAGTGATCAAAGTGTGGCATGCTGGGGCTGGGGCAGGGGATGAGGCTGGGGTTGAGGCTGGGGCTAAGGCCGGGGCTGGGGCTGAGGCTGAGGCTGGTGCTGAGTCTATGGCTGAGGCTGGTGCTGAGTCTATGGCTGAGGCTGGTGCTGAGTCTATGGCTGAGGCTGGTGCTGAGTCTATGGCTGAGGCTGGTGCTGAGTCTATGGCTGAGGCTGGTGCTGAGTCTATGGCTGAGGCTGGTGCTGAGTCTATGGCTGAGGCTGGTGCTGAGTCTATGGCTGAGGCTGGTGCTGAGGCTGGTGCTAAAGATGAGACTGGGGATGAGTCTGGTGCTGAGTATGGGGCAGGGGATAAGGCTGGGATTGAGTCTGTGGCTGAGTCTGGTGCTGAGTCTAATGCTGGTGCTGAGGCTGGTGCTGAAGATGAGGCTGAGGCTAGGGATGAGGCTGGGGCAGATTCTGGGACCCATCCCCAAATCGATTTCCAACCACATCCCCATTCCTAACCCCATCTCCAAAACAATCTCTATATGTTACCCTATCCCTAACCTCAGCCCCTTGGTTCTCTCTCTTATGTCTTGAGCCTCTGCCAATGCTAACACCTGTATTCTGACTGTGACTATGGTCCTTGCTTCAGCACGGTGACACTGGCACTTGTGACTGTGCACATGTGACACAACCGAGAGATAACGAGAAAGCGCGTCAGAGAGAGAAAGGGAGAGAGCGTGCTCAAGATAGAGAGAGAGAGAGAGAGAGCGGAAAGAGGGAGAAAGAGAGAGGAAGAGACAGTAAGGGAGAGAGAGAGGAAGCAAGAGAGAAATCCTCCCAGTCCTACGCTGTGCTGCTGTCGCTGGCGTCAGAGCCCCGGAGAGCTGCCTGCCTGCCTGGCCGTCAGCGCGTCGTCGTCCCCCCTCAGCTCGGGCTCCGCTGCAGACAGACAGACGCACCCTCCTCCTCTTCCTCCTCCTCCTCCTCCTCCTCCTCCTCCTCCTCGCCTCACAATGAGGCTGGCCCCAGCAGCAGCAGCAGCAGGCAGCCCGTGCTGTCCTCTATCAGGACCGCCGCACTCTCCTCTGCCTCTCCGTCTCTGAGTCCGCGTTCTCATCCTTATCTCTCTCTCCCTCCCCCCCTTCTCTCTCATCTCTCTCTCTCTCTCTCTCCCTCTCTCTCTTCTCTGTCTCTGAAGGAGTGACGGGGAGAACCACCATGTAGAGAGCAGCAGCGAGGACTTAAGGAACGCAGAATGGGAATCTCCACATGGAGCGGCTCTGTACTGCAGCCGTGAGAACGGGGATCCTACTTGCCGGGACCTTTTTCCGCGGGGCCGTCCGAACCGTGAAGCCTGGATTGGTGTCTCTCTTCTCCTGTCCTCCCTGACTGATCCGCGCGTCGAGCTCGCCACATCCCGGACCGGAGGAGCACTCCTCGGACGCAGAGATTAGTCTTTTTTTGTCACCACAGTGGCACCCTCGTCTGTTTTCCCCCCCCCTCTCGATTTTGAATTTTTCTCCCCCCCCCTCCCGAAAACGAACAAACCTTCGAGCCGGCTTTCGTTTGACGCTCTGAGCGGTACTGACACGCCGCCGTTCGCCATGGGGGAAATGACAAACAGTGATTTTTACGCCAAGAACCAAAGAAACGAGGGCAACCATGCGGCGGGCTTCGGCTGCTCCGTCCTGGAGCTGCGCGCCCTCATGGAGCTCCGGGGCCCCGAGGGGGTGGTCAAGATCCAGGAGGACTACGGGGACACAGAGGGGCTCTGCGCCAGGCTGAAGACCTCTCCCACGGAAGGTGAGTCCCTGTCCCCTCTTCACCTCCTCCTCCTGTTCATCTGTGTGTGTGTGTGTGTGTGTGTGCGGGGGTGTACGGTTTACTGTACCCAGAGGTAGCATGGGAAGCGAACATCAGGTGTTTTTTTTACTCGTATAATTTTTTTATTCAAAATATATATATATATTGATGACCAGCAGTGGCATTGTTAGAGAGAGCATGTATGCAGGTGCGAGAGTACATGCTCTACTTTGTCACTAACGAGCCGCGAGAGGCAGTGGAGCGAGGATACGATGAATGTCTGAGGACAGATTTGAAAGAAAAGAGTCTTGCCAGAAAATCTTTTTTTAAGGCACCCCAAATGCTCTCCGTGACACGTTCCCCTTTAAAGATGTTCAAGATGGATCTGTTTCCCGTGCCCTTCTGGACATTTGAATCCCCTTTCAGTATTAATGGGCTTGCTCCCTGTCACTGCCCTCTTGGTTTTCTGTAACGTGATAGGACAACGGCGACTGACGATTGTATATCCTGCTCCTCCCAGTCTATACTCCACTCCATCTGACAAAGTTACTATGTTTCTTAGTGTCACTGTACCACACACGGTAGAGAAGTCGAACAGTATCAAATATGACACGTAAAATCGAACGCACACTCCATTATAAGACAGATACGGCATGAAACTGAAATAAACCTCAATCCTTCTTTCCTTTTACCGCCCCCTGCATGTCCTTATCTGTCCCACAGACACTCTCTGCACTGGAAGGCGACCAAGAGAGATATTATCGAATCCTCTTTTAGCATTGTGACGATTTTATGCGCCGCAGTTTCGTGTCCGTAGAGAAATTGAATGTCCCGGCCGTGGGCATATTAGCATGAGAGGCCTCTTTGGTTTATGGCTCCAGTCCGAGGGGCTTCGACTGGCTCAGTCGCTCCGTACAACATATGTGACCAGCGAAATACGATCGCTGACGTTCACAGTGCTTGTCAACACACGGGGTCTGTGTGATGTGAATAAGCCCCATGGGCCCTGCCTCTCAAGTGAAAACCCTTTAACAGGAAGTCCAATTAACTCTCTCTCCTAGCCCCCTAGCCCCGTGCCAGTAACACATTAGGGTTAGACAAGGCCCAGGGTTTAGGCCATGGTGATAGGGCGGTTTAGACGGTCTGGCTGTGTGGTGAGGGTGAAGTGTGGGGGGGAGGACACAAGAAGTGCTGCTAGGCCTTAATGAAGACAAACGGGCACATCTAGTGGTGTTAATACGCTGGGTGGTTGGATCTACGCTCTGTCTCTTTCTCGTTCTCTCTCTCTCTCTCTTTCCTTCTCTCTCTCTCTCTCTCTCTCTCTCGGTTGGATCTACACTCTGTCTCTTTCTCTCTTTCCTCTCTTTCTCTCTCCTTCTCTCTCTCTCTCTCTCTCTCTCTCTCGGTTGGATCTACGCTCTTTCTCTTTCTCTCTCCTCTTCTCTCTCTCTCTCTCTCTCTCCTCTCTCTCTCATCTCTCTCCTCTCTCTCTCTCTCCTCTCTCCTCTCTCTCCTCGCTCTCCTCTCTCTCTCTCTCTCTCTCTCTCTCTCTCGCCTCATCTCTCTCTCTCTCTCTCTCTCTCGGTTGGATCTACGCTCTCTGTCTCTTTCTCTTTCTCTCTTTCTCTCTCCTTCTCTCTCTCTCTCCTCTCTCTCGATATATAAATCTCTCACTCATTTTCTCTCTGTTTCTCAACCCCCCCCACCCCTCTCCTCCCCGTCACCATGTTCTCAGTTTATTTCTGCTGTATGGTGATGGCGTTTCACAGGCTCTGCCTTGCCTGTGGGAGAAAAAAGTATGTATTTGTTGAATTAAAACACAAAACAATCATTTATATTACATTATGCAAAATTCTTAATTTGGGAGTGAATTCTTAAACCACATTCTCAATGAACTGAAAACACAAGGGACCTGTGGTTTAGACCGAGTGTTTGGTCCTATCCAGAAATATCCAGAACCTCTGAACACCCCGCCACACATGTACGTTTTCATCCCTGTGTGTAAAGTATGCCTCAGGCCTCGGGGGGGTCATGTGCGGATGTAGTTACCTCTCTCCTGCTCTGTAGGTGACTGCTGGGTGAAACAGCTTATGTTTCCCAGAGGCACCAGGAGTCATTCTGGGGGTAGCTAGGAGCCTTGGGCAGGACACAGTCCACATGGAGGGAGGTTGGACATGTTCCAATGCTGAACACAAGCTTTTTGATTCTTTTCCCATCTGTACACGCAACACTGAAATAACCCGAACCTTTTCAACATGAGTCATATAGAACAAAGGCAGTGCTTCACCGAACCCTTTTCCAACACTCTGCCCGTCACCCTTTGTTCTCTCCTTCTGCTCCCCTGTCATCCCCCCTCCCCCCTCCCACCCGTCTTTCTGACTTTCTCTCGCGTCATGCTCCGCCTCCTCCAGCTTCCTCCTTCCTCGCACCTCTCCACCCTCCAACCTGTCTGACACTCTCTCCTCTCCTCTCCTCTCCTACCTCTCCTCTCCTCTCCTCTCCTCTCCTCTCCTCTCCTCTCCTCTCCTCTCCTCTCCTCTCCTCTCCTCTCCTCTCCTCTCCTCTCCTCTCCTCTCCTCTCCTCTCCCTCTCCTCTCCTCTCCTCTCCTCCTCTCCTCTCCTCTCCTCTCCTCTCCTCTCCTACCTCTCCTCTCCTCTCCTCTCCTACCTCTCCTCTCCTACCTCCCCTCTCCTCTCCTACCTCCCCTCTCCTTGTCTCCACCTCCGCTCGCCCCTCCCCCTCTCAGCCACCCCTCTGCTCCCATTTCTATTTCCGTTTGATGACCCATTATGTCCCAGTGGAGCACGCAGCCTAGCCTAAATGGACCTGCTCTACATGTATAACCTTCATTCCCGCGGTGCACACTTCTCTTCTCGACCCGAGAACAGTCTGAGATACCGGTTGCATTCAACGTCTGGAGCGAGGTTATCGGTTTGACTGCCACGGGGGAACCATCCAAAATACGGTGCTTCGATGAGTCAGCCACGACGATCCACATCAGACCGTTCTTCTGGAGTAGTGGTTCTCCCAGTGCTCACAAGGGTTTCCTCCACAAAGAACCCCAATTTAAAAAAACATGCAGAACAGATCACTGTCCTTTCCATGTCCCTAGCCCAGCATGAGTGGGCACTTGGACTTGGCCTCGAATCGATATGGCTGATTAGTGGCCTCGGAGAAAGGGCTGGAGGATGCAGAGGGAAAATGTCATCGGTGGACATTCGAGTGTGTGAGTGTGTGTCGCCGCTCCCAGCATGACGTCGAATCACGTGACGAATAAAGGATTTCTGCTAAATCCAGTAAATGGTCCGGAACCGGCGATTTCGATTCTTGGATCCATTGTCGTCGCAAACTGTTTTGATGCTTTTTGACATTGTTGTCAAGGACAGCGTTTCTCCCTGTCTCTCCGCGGTGCACGGAGCGGGAGGAGCCACAAAGAGGAGGGGGGGGCGGTTGAAAGAAAGAGGAGGAGGAGGAAGAGAGGGGTAGAACACCGATGTGTGGCTGCAAAAGAGCGGGAGACGTGTGGCTACAGCTCCACACACCGGTTGACTCCATTTCCCGTCGCGAGGGCCCACCGCGTGTCGTTGAACATTGTCCTCTTAAAGACTCATCCCTCACTCCAATTGGCTCTCCACTCGCCTCCCCCCCCGCCCCCACTCTCATACTAATCTAGTCCTCAGCCCGTGCATCTCTCGTCTCTGACACATCCTATTTAATCTCAGCCCCACGAGGAATCGCTCGGATGGAGCACAATCTCTTCTAATAAGGACACATTTCTCCCGCTCGCAACTTACGCTGTCCTCGTTCCGCCAGCGATTCTTAAAAAGGAGAGCGGGAAGGGAGCGGTGGGGGGAGGGAGGGAGGTGGGGGGGGAGGGAGGTGGGGGGGAGGGAGGTGGGGTGGGGTGGCTCCCGGAGGACCGATTACAAAGGATACGTGGGCCAAGTTTCGACAGAGAAAGATGCCGCTCTCATGCAGAGATGACCTTGAGGGTTTTTGGGAGGTGGGAGAGGGGGGGGGGTGGTACTGTGTTCCTTCTCTGACACAGACAGCACTGCGACCTGGGCTCGAGCGCTCGTGGAGAGGAGCAGACGCGCTGCTGTGTCATGTGGCAGATTGATGAAACGCCGGACAAGGTCAACGGTCGATCAGATGAAAAGCGAAAACATGAGGCGCGAGCGTGTCCACAGCCCGGCCGGAGAGAGGGGCGGATACACGTTCCTTGGATGCAAGTACAGGCCTTGTAATTGAAGTGTTGAGTTCAGCCCAGTGAACAACACTCAGAAAACAATATCATTCCGATTTCATGGTTACACACACCCATTAAAGCGAGCGTACCTCACGATATCGAGTTATTGTCTCACTCTTCAATTATACAGTCATTATTATTAAAACAATTGCGAAAATAAAGGCGTTTAGCAATTTGTTAGTAAGCGGCACCTAATCAACGTAATGGGCGACCTCAATACTGCTGATGAACTGTGCCGCGCTTCCTGTTCGTGTTCCCATCAGCCATCTCTCCCCCAGTCGTCCTGGCAACGCCCTGTTAGTCATGGTGGAGGGTCCCTCCCCAGGGGTGGAGCTCCCCAGGGAGGAGCACGGAGGCCCTGGGAAGCAGTCGGTCTGGACAGAGGCACGCACAGCACCGTGGTGTCCCTGTGAGGAATGACAGCTGATTCTCCCTGCACTGCATGGCTGAATCCTCTTCCTCGCCTCAGTGTTCCCATTCATCGCCACCGGTCACCATGGTACCTGCTGCTGCCGCTCAGAACTAGCACAGGTGGGACTGGGGCAGTATATAGAGGCTGGGACAGTATATAGGGGCTGGGCAGTATATAGGGGCTGGGCAGTATATAGAGGCAGGGGCAGTATATAGAGGCTGGGGCAGTATATAGAGGCTGGGACAGTATATAGAGGCTGGGGCAGTATATAGGGGCTGGGGCAGTATATAGAGGCTGGGGCAGTATATAGAGGCTGGGTGCAGGGACTGGCGCTGAGGATGAGGAGGGTGCTAATCCTGTTGTTGTTGTTGTTGTCGGATCAGCATTGCGGTTGACCAACAGGTCAACTTCCTGTTAGCGAGTAGAGACAGGAAAGAACACATCATTAGCATTAGCAGCCTGTCCCCGTACCGTACCTGTGTCTGCAGGGTGTCCAGGTGATCCCTGTACCGTACCTGTGGCTGCAGGGTGTCCAGGTGACCAGCCACTCACCTGACAAGCAGGGATTCTAGGGACACGCTCTGGACATTCTCTATTCCAGCGTTATCTGGTCAGTGTGAATGTCATGTAAACCACTTTCTCCATGGATGATACTAGCACATCAAATAAAAGCGCAATGCCTGGCCTCACTGTATATATACATATGCTTATACAGAAAGCGTAATGTCTCTAGACATTACTCTAGTGTGTCGAAAGATAAGATAAAACGTTTTTCCGACGATGATGAATTGAAGGTGACCAATGAGAGGGGCTGTGTTGACCTGACTTGACAGCGATGGCATTTTAGCTGATATGCTAAATTCTGTTTCCTCCTCTCAGCAGTTTGTTTGACCTCAGACTCTCTGATTGACCACTAACAGTACATGTGGCTCAGGCCGACTACCCCCTGTTCAACCTAACTACCTAACCGTTTCACCAAAACGACCCCTGTTCAACCTAACGACCTAACCGTCCACCAAAACTACCCCCTGTCCAATGCAACAAGTCCTGTCCCCAGGACCCGCCCCCTTCAGGCCAGCACTCCCGTCGTTAAAAGAGAGTGAAAGTACGACCTCGTGGCCTGCACACTCAGACACAGGCAGCCAGACAATGGAGAGACCATTACCCTGTATGTATATTCCCCTTACCTGTCATGACTTTTTCATGAGCCTCTCAGGTACTTTGCATTTAAACGTCCATCTCCATCGTGTCCCTGAGCGCAGGGAGGAAACCCGATCGTGACACCCATACGGGACGACAGCGCGGGGCCACAGTCACTCTCCCTTTCAGCCCGCTGGCTCTCCTCCCAGTCCCTGGAGCGGGGGTTGGCGGGGGGGGGGAGTGCGTGACAGAGTTTCAGTCCACAACAGCCTTTCTCTACGTCCCTTGCTCCGTGCTCGTGGTGGAGCGGTGGGGCCCAACCAGGTTTCACGTGAGTGGACCCGATGACGGGCTGGTTAGTGAAAAGGGCGAGGACTTCTAGGACAAATGATTATTTGTTCGTTGCTCATTTGCAAAACGCGACGGATTAATTGCGCGACCGACACAGGGGTTGACCGGGCTGAGGTTACCGGCTGAAGTTACCGGGGATGCTTGGACTTGACAGCTCGACAACCGTGCCTACACACACACACAGACACACACACACACTCGACGCTCACACACACTGACGACAGATGTCTCATTAAGCTGCAGTGTGGACCTCAACAGCACTACCGGGTTTGGAGCATCAGGAATGAAACAGATGTAGGATGTCTAATGAGTCATTAAAACTCTGTTCTCTTCACTGACCTTTGTTTTTGTGAAGAGGAACTGCATTCTCACCTGGGAAGAAATGAGGGCCTCATACAGAACAGTACAGAATAACTTACACCTACATGGTTATCCCACATTATTTAACATCTGAGTAACATAACGATATTGTCTTTTCTTTTACCTTATATACAGTATACAGTATATACGTATATATACAGAATACAGTATACGTCTCAGTAAATATATATCTTAATATATCAACCTGAACTTTCAACTCGTCGACTCTTGACAGTAGAGGTATTGAATAATAGCTCATTAGCCTACGCTCTGAGCAACGTTTCTCTCACCTTTACTGAGAGATTTCTCACATGATTCAGACTACAGCACCTAAAGCAAACACTGCAGCTCACCCACTCATCCATCAACCCCCACACACAGCCTATCTCTCTCTCATCTCGAGCTCGATCGCGATCTCGCTCTAGCTCTCTCTATCGATCTGATGTCTCTCTATCTCTCGCTCACCCCCACCTCTCTCTCTCTCCCACACTCTCTCGCTCTCTCCCGCCTCTCTCTCTCTCCCACCTCTCTCTCTCTCTCTCCCACCTCTCTCTCTCTCTCTCTCCCACCTCTCTCTCTCTCTCTCTCTCTCTGTCGCTCTATCCCACCTCTCTCTCTCTCTCCGCTTCCTCCTCCAACATCTCCTGGATGTTTCGCTGCTCATCTCTCTACTGCCGCCGCCGCCGACACCTCCTGATGGGAGATCTTCGTGCCGATCACCTCCACTCGCTCAACGGAGCTGGAGGACCGGCGTCACTGGCAGGCAGTCGCCATGTCATCATCATCATCATCTGCTCGAGTGCTGGAGATTGGTCGATTTGTTTGACGTCATGCCAGGGTCGCTCTGGATCAAAATGACGCGAGTGTTCCAGACAGTCTCTTTCCTGAGCAGCAGATCAGACCAGTAGATAACCCAGTAACCCAGCCCTCAATTCCTGTACATGACCTCGCCCCTTCGCCAAGCAAAGCTGCCATATTCATTTGTGTCAACTGTCATTTGTCTTTACCATGGCGACCACCGACCCAGTCCCAGGCGTGCCGGGGGAACGTGCGAGGCTCTTCCCCTGTGAACGCACCGGAAATCGCTTAGTGTCACTTTCCAGCCCATTGCCTCCAGGACGGTGCTGGGCCCCCTGGGTGGTTGGGTGGTGGATGTCTCCGCCCGCACTGCCCTGCCCGCCTGAGGGATCAATTACACCGTGGCCCTCCTCACTCGGAGGAGAACGATGAGCCAGGGGGGGGGGCGTGATGTGGCGCAGCGCTCGTGACTGGCATGGGGCCCACGGCCATATCGCCTCCTATAGAGCTGGCTGACTGGCTGACTGGCTGACTGGCTGGTTGAAGGGGTAATTGTGCCCCGGCCCTCCTACTTCCAGGCTTCTCTTGACAGTGTCAGCAGAACGAGGAGGAGATTTTCCCATCTGGCTCCATGAGACAGATCATGGGCCCACACTGAATTAGCTGAAGATGCATTGTGGGTAATTTAGTGGCATCACAATGACTAGTGTACCTCAATCTGTCAAGGGCTGTCCTAAATAATCATCCACTGCGAGGCAGACAGCTCCCCCCCCCACCTCGCTAGCCCGAGACGGAGGAGGAATAGAAATGGTTTCCAAAGGACATTCTCAAGGAGACAGTCAGATATTTCCCGGCAGCTACAGAGAGTCATTACAGAGACTCCTGTAATTAGTGACCTATCAAGTGTGAGATTAGTATTCCTTGAGTTGCGAGGAGGATTTGGTGTTCTACCTTATCCTGTGCTCTTTTTACAAACGACGTGGGCTTAGCAGTGCACGTATTGATTCGGGGGGAAAAAACAACGTCAATATTTTGGATCATCGCTTCCCTGTTTCCATGGAAACTAGTTTTTGGACATGGCGCCGCATAGTGAAAAATGTGAATCTGTAAATCTGACATTTTGTTCCCGGAGACAGCCCACTGTGGTGTAATCAATGTTGGGTTTGTGACTCGTTCACTGTACAGTGAAGGAGCCACGTTTTACGCCATCATCATCGAGTTAAATATTCAAAGGACACCGCCAGTAGAGAGGAAGAACCCTTACTGAACGCACCCTCCGTCTCCTCCCAGCGTCCCCCAGGACTAGGTTAACCCCACGCCTCTCCACCATACCTGTTCTAACATGAAAACCCTGTGTCACAGGAATACCTGTGCTCCTTTAACGCCATTGTCTACTGTAGAGTTGCATCGCAGTTCCGGATGGTTGTATTGTGTTTTGACAAAGGACATCTGAAGGTCACCTCTCTCTCTCTCCCTTTCACGTTCCCTAACAAACGCCAGGCTCGTTCGCCCCAGTAGTCAGAAGCTCGCATAGCTGTCTCTCTGAGCTAAGCTGCCCCTCACGCTGTCAGGTTCACGGCTACTGACAAGTCTTTCAATCCAGCCAGCAGGATATATAGGGTTTCCATAGCAATCCATTTTTAGCCCTGGAAAAAAAAGCACAACCGCTAAAATATGCAATATTGTTCACTCTCACATTGAATAGAGATTTCTCCGCAGCTGTCAAGAAAGACTGCCGGGTTTTAAGTACACCGTTCATTACCATTTTTGCCGGTGCGTCTGTGACAGTCACGTGACCGATTTGCACACGGTATTATTGCACGTCGTAGATATAATTGAGCAGAAAGGTTCTCGGATTCGGGTTTGGTTTTTAAATATTCAAATTGCTTCAAATGGTCAGAGATGTCGGTCTTTGATCCCTCCTAAATACTGCCACCCAGTTCCACAGCTCTCTCTACATCTTCTCATTATCAGCAGATGAGTGTCCCTGGTATTATTACAGCCAGATCAATGAGGGGATATTCTGTTGTAGTCTCACTCCCTCAAGTCTAAAGACCGACACGCTCTCAGTAATGAGGTCCGCTCAATTCCATCTCTTTTCATTTGATGGTGAGGAGCAAACCGGCACTCCGGCCCACCAAACCTCATTTCCCTGTTTGCTCTCCTCGTCAGCTGACTGGAGAGGGCCGAGGGGATTGGCTGAGCTGAAGAAGGACATGGAACTGGAATGCAGAAAATGTCCCATCCTTTTATAGTACGGTGTGTCTGTTCTGTTGGTCCTCCAGCCCATCTCTGTGTACTTGAGCCAACTGCTCTGTTGTGGTGATATGGGATGGGACAACAGTCAGAGGAGTTGGCTACAGTGTAGACACTGCACAATGTATTCACTGCACAGTTTGTACACTGCACAGTTTATACACTGCACAGTTTGCAGTCCTTGACATCTCATGTTCTTGATGTGTCAGAGGAAGACTGATCGCTAGTGTTGTAGCTCATGTGGTATGTTGCAATGCATTCCTTGTAAATGATTGTGCTTTCCAAATTATAGTGCATGCTATAATGCTTGGTACATTGTTTGAAGTGTGTCTTGTTCAATTCCACTGTGGCATAGCCACACAGTACAGTAAGTAAGGAGTGTAATATGCAATGATTTTGAGGATTGATGAGAGCAGAATATATATCCCGAAGCTATTAAAAAGCACAACATATTTCATAGGTTAAAGGAGCTGCGATAAACACTCCCATATGCTTTATCATATGAACAGAAAGGCAGGGAAAAACAACATGTTGTTCTCAATATGAAATGTTTATTCTTGCACTGGCTAATTTGCATTCTAAAACGAGCATTCTGCAGGCATCAATGGGCAGATTTGAATAGAAATTGGTTTGGAACATGTTTGTGTTTACCGCTACTGTCTATAGTAAGCGTCGTTTTGGAAAGAGAAAAAAAAATAAGTCTGAAAAGAATGCTAATGCCGAAAGGGTGCAGAAAGCCCCGCTTGTGACGTGTGCCTGTGTTAGCTGGTGAGTGATGCTGCTGGGGACCTGACGTCCAGCGCTGCTAGCTAGCTCGCAGCTCGCCTGGCCGAGCACAAGCCCCATTCCACGAGCGGGGCTGCGTCCTGCGACGCTGCGCTCAGCCTCCACCAATGACGAGAGAGGATGGTTCCCCGAGGCGAGGGCCGGGGAGACACGATACGCGGGATCTGACGCTGCGCTGAGGAGATCAATGGGAGAGCCGGGCTCCGTCCTCACACAGAGACAATTAAAAGGGAATTTTTAATGACTCTATTTATAGCCGTCTGTTTCTATTTGCGACCCGGGGGCATTCTTACACGACACGCGGGGGACGGTCCCTCTGTGGCCCCCCCCTCTGTCCTCCTACTCCCCAGCACCAGTGTTCTTCGCCCCTATCTCTCTCTTTCTCTTTTTGTCCCGCTCTCTCTTCTCTCTCTGTATCTCTGCTTTCCTCTCTACAGTGTATCTCCCCTCCCTCTCTCTATCTGCCCCATCTCTCTCTCTCTCTCTCTCTCTCTCTATCTCTCTCCCCCCCAATCTCACTTCCCGCTGGGCTAGCTGTGTGTCTGCTGTCATAATGTTAAGCATTATCTGTCACCACAGTAACACACCCGCAGCATTCCTTCTTATCATCAGTTTAGGAAGCAAATCAGGGGGGAAATCCTTCCAGTGAGTCACCATGCAGAATATAGTGACATACCAGTTAAGGAAAAGGCTGTAATCTGAGATCTGAAAAAAAGGTTTTCATGATTATGATTATGATAACTCATTTCTTAGACACAAACAAATGTTATCATGGATGTACCGTAGATGACAATTGTTGTCGTGCTTTCCGCTCTAAAGTCGAAGCACTGTTGAATGTGCGTCTTTTTTCCCAGCGTCAAATTGTCCAGGGACTAGAGCGTGTCTGTCTCTCCTGTGTCTGATGCTATGCAGTAAACACAAGCGTTACTGAACCAATACCCCTGATCCCTGAGCTGTGTTGAAGTTAGCAGCGGCTCGACATGGATCTGAACTGAGCCTGCTTCCTGCCTCTGGCATCCAGGAGCTGGCCCCAGATCAGCTGGTAGGATCTGGCCCGAGGAAACCACCCAAACAGAACTCCCAAACCTGCACACACGGTAGACACCCATACATACATATTACACGTGCCTGCACACACACACGTGTGCAAATACACATATAAAGTGCACACACACACATACACGCAAACGCACACACACTATCTAGAAATCCTGCCAGTGCTGTTTACCCGGCTGGTGGCTCTAGTATAAAGGCCTGGCAGCAGATCTTGAGTCCTGTCCCAATATGGGAGGCTACTGGGCCATGTCACTGCTGTTTTCATCAACAAGTGCCGAACCACTGGCATCATTGTATTGGTGTGGACAGCAATGTGCTCCCTGGTCTCCAATGACAGGAAATGACATTCAGACATAGAAATATGACAGTTTGAATTATAGTTTAAAGTTATTATAGGCAATTCCCGGATTTGTGAGTATCTCTCATCTATGGATGCCGCTCATAAAAGTTAGAACATTTGCTTATGCTGCTGGCTGTAGGCCTACTGTAAATACTGTACTGTAAATGTCAGTTTAATCGTTCTTGCTGTCAGGAACATTGCTCCCTTGGTTCTGTTGTGTTCTGTAAGGAAACTGGCAGTGATGAAGTCCCAGGGTAAGAGTACAATATAGAACCTTCTAGATGTTCAGGTTAGAGCTAATGAACGGATGTTTTCTTCCATGCGTCAGGAAGACGTTCACCATGTTGCTGCTTGTTTACGTCGGCTCATTCATCTTCCTTCCAGGAGGAGTAATCCTGGTTTATTGCTAAACAAATGTTTGAAAAAGCAAAAAGTGTGGAATGCGAAGCTTGCCGGAAACAAGACAATGATTTATGCTACGCTGCGTGGTCCCGTGGCAAGCAGAGACGATCTTACGTTCGGATAAATGTCTCGATACCGGCGGACGCTGTCATTTTCGATGCCTTTTTCAAGATGAAACGACATTTGCGTAATAGCCATCCTCCCCCCCCTGGAAGATAGACTGTACCACAACCACAGGGGGAGGCAGAAACAAAGCAGAACAGCCGTGACAACATGAACAGAGTTGGATCTGACCATCTGAAGGCGAGAACGCAGCAGCAGACAGTGTGCCGAGGTGACGCTTGTCACCTACGCTGTCAAATGAGCGTGTGAAGATTTCTGGTATTTTAATTAGATTGCCAGTCAGGCACAATGTGTGTCACCGGCGTTATAATGATGCCTGCAGCTGACTGTCATCTGTGTGCTTTGAAGTTCCCCCGCCTCAGCTGGCTTTGTCCGTTTGTTGATGTTTGGATGATAAACTCGAGTTATCTACATCTAAATCGGCTGGAGATGAGGGGGGGGGGAAGTGTGGAAAAAAGGAATATCAACCTTCTATGAATATACAGGCAAAGCTGTCTTTGTAGAAGGACCACACGATATGAAAAGAAGCAACAACAAAAAGCACTTTGTTTGCACGCCATCGTTTATATTCTGACATTTTCTCTGCCATTTTGATCCCATCGATAAGGCTATTTATTTCATGTCCGAGCGTTTCTTGATGCAAAAGGTCAGCCTAAATATACAGCGCCTCTCTTCGGAGGCTCGGCCTCTCTTCGGAGGCTCTGCCTCTTGTCTTTGAGGGATTACTCTGCCGTGGCACGGCACATCATCAGTAAAGTAGCCACCAGCTGGATCCGCGGCTGGCAGCGAGGACGGCGTCGGTGTCGATGCGTCCGTGTGTCAGCCCCGGCACAGGAGCGCTGCATGGCTGCAGTCTGCCGCCGGAGCGGGAGAGCTCATGTCAGAATCATTTGCATGGTGCGCGGCGTGCAGCGTGTGTGAGGAGGAGTGGAGGCCAGAGGCCCGAGGGCCCCACTTCTCTCTTAAACTGCCTTACGTAAGTTGGAAGAGAAAGGCTGTCGGTGACTCAGCAGAGTAATTGGAGGCTGTGGGGGAGGGGGGGGTAAGGGGGTCTGAGTCTCTGAGAGAAATGTTCTGTGTTGTTCTGTTGTGATGCTGCTCCTTTCTCCGCCTTTTCTCTCGCTGCAGAGCGCAGAACGCTAGCACATGCGAGGCCTGTTTGCCTGGAATAGAGGGTGCCATTTTCAGTTCATCTTGAACTGAGATGAACAAGTGACTGACAATTGTCTCTTCTGTCGTTGTTTTTCCACAGGTTTGGCGGGAGATCCGGCCGACTTAGAAAAAAGAATAGAAGTCTACGGGCAAAACATTATACCTCCAAAGAAGGCAAAAACATTCTTACAGTTAGTATGGGAAGCCCTACAAGATGTGACCCTCATCATCCTGGAGATTGCAGCCATGATCTCCCTGGGGCTGTCCTTCTACCAGCCTCCTGGAGAGGGCAGCGAGTGTGAGTACCACTGACATCACTTCCTTTTACCCAGCCCCTCAGCTTCCTGTCATGGTTCCAACACGGTAAATGCTGGTAATTATGCTAATATGTTATCGATCTTCAATAAGATGCCGGTGGCCTTTACCATATCATAGAGGGCCTGTACAATGATCTTATTGTTTTTAAGCCTTTGTTAGGAGAATTGAACAGGCCAAATCGAGTCCTTCAAACGGCAGGCGATGAGTCACATCCCTCGCCATCCCACCGCTGCCCCTTTGAAGATGTGACTTATTCAGCTGTGGACATAACGAGTGCGTGCATGTAGACATCCGCCTCGTAGGAGCTAAACAGCCTCACTTAGGGTCTTGTTAACAAGAATGACGGTGCAGTCTGAGCTGCCTCAAACGAGGCAGGGCAGCAGGGGTACCCGGCGAAGGAGTGGTTTCCGAGGATGGGTGGGGGGGGTGGTTTAATGAAGTGTTGCCGCAGAGGAATAACCTTTAGGGGAAGGCCATACATCAAGCTGCTCGCCTGTAAAACGTGAAATGAAGACACAGCCATTAAGCAGGGGGTGGAGAAGATGCTGAGTAAGTCGTATCCATCATCATAAGCGTCTGGAATTCAATTACACGTCCGACGGAAAATGATCTTTAGATCTCAACATATTTAGAGGGGAGCACTCTTCAGGTCGGCCCCCCGAGCTCTGGGGAGAGTCTCTCCCCTCTCAGTCTGCGTGGCTCTCCAGCACAGCTGAGTCCTGCAGCGAATGGCATGGATTAGCACCGCGGGCCACCGAAATAAAAGAGCCAATAGAATCGTTACGATGCAAATCGCTGCGTCCATCTGCGGATAGATGATCACAGTTCCACTTGAGCGAAGCGAGACTAACGCGCCGAGTCTGTGCTCCTCACGTCGGAATCCAAACCCCCCGTATTCTAACGCCGTTGATTTTCTCGTGGCTTCACTCGTAAACGGGAACACGTTCGAATCGTCCGACGAGGAACAAGAGTTTAGTTCCTCCGTCGCCACAGGCGTGAACATCCCATTTGGAATGAATCCCGTTTTATTGTCGTCGTGAACACTTCTCGGCACTCGCGAGCCTTGGGCGCAGTAAATGTCCAAACCATCTAGAAACACGACAGGGCGTACCAGTGTTTTTGTTCTTGCGTCGCCGTCGCCGCCGGCGTTGACACAGGGTGTCTGTGGCCCTCGCTACGAGTGACATGGTCTGCGTCTCCAGACACGGATGATGACCGTGTCTGTCTGTGTCTCCAGACATCCCCAACGTTGTCCAGATTGAATTAGAGCCCTCCAGATCTCCGGCCTCCCGGCCCGCCGCCCCAGCGTGCCAGATAAGCGTGCCCAGCGCCCCTCCTGCACCAGCACCGGGAACCCCCAGCTGAGCGCTCTCTCCGCACGAGGCCAGCGGGGGAGGGACGGCGTGGGGGGGCAGCCTCCAACCCGCAACGCTTTCAAATTGTATTTATAGGTCAAAAGCCTGTGAGAGGGAGAGAGAGGAGGACGGAGGGGGGGGCGGGGTGTCGGCTTTATTCCCATTTGCATATGAAAGGACTGGCAGTGGTAAAGGAGCGCGTTTTAATTGTTTTCATATCAAACGACGCGGCGATGAAACCGGCACAGCCAAAACAGCCAAATAACTGTAATGTTGATGAAAGCTAAAACAAGTCTCCCCTGTCGTATTTGCATTTCGCCGAGCCAAATGGCTGCCGGCCTAATCCATTTTGTTACTTACTCGGGATCTACAGCGTCAGTTGCTCTGCCTTGTTCTGTTTTATGGAGGGAACGCCCGCCTCCGTGTGACAAGCTGTATTTCATCCAAATGAGCAGCGATATTTAGTGCGTTTCAGTTGCTTGAGTGCGCCGCTATAAAACTTTCGAAGCGGTCGGCGTTGGCAGTTCAGGACCACGGACAGCTTCAAATCATCTGCATGGCGTTATACACTGCCCATGTGCCGCAGCTGACGAATCGAAACCGCATCCGTTTCAATTCGATTCGGCCGAGAATCAAACCGTCTGAAGTGGATTTCAGTGCGATTTGCTCGATCGATTTACATCAGGTGGCATAGTTTGTGTATCGACTTTGGCAGAATAACAGCTCCCTCCTCTCTCCTCAGAGAGTTGCTGCTTTACTGAAAGTCAGTGTGCATCCACTCCACTTTAGCACACCAGCCTCACTGCTCAGTGGATTGGTTAATAGTTTGGCCACCAGCTCCATCTCAAGACAATTACATTTACAGCGTGCAGCAATCCACCATGCCCCTGCAGCCAGCAGCCAGCATAGAGAACCAGGGCCGGTTAAACCCAAGGGTTCCCCCTGCTCAACTAACACCAGGCCTGGATCCTAACAAGCCTCCCCTTCCCCTCGGTGGTCCCCCGCCCTGCTGAGGCCTGCTAGACCCTCCAGAACAGGCCTGCAGGGACCGACACGTGGTCCATCTGGCTGAACGCGGCGGCGTTCCGTTGGAGTTAGTGCTTTCTGCCGAGACGTAATGGCTCTACGGAGGGCTGTAGAGCCAGCTCTGCCTGTGTGAAGGCACAGCGCCTTCCAGAGAAATAGATGGAGCGACATTAGCCTGTAATTAATGTTTATGCGTTACGAAATAGACCGCAATCTGTCACACGGGACTGAGAAGAGTTAGGGGGAGAATAAAATCCTGAAGGTCATTCCTCTGCCGGGCAACGTCCAAAAGTTTGGGATCAGTTTTACAGTATGTCATTGTGGGGGGGGGAAATACACGTTCGTAGCCATTTCTCTCGTAGCCGTGCAGAACAGACCGTGGGTGCACGCGTGTCTCTGTGTGAGTCTAAAGACCTGCGCCCCAGGGCTCGGAGAGGGTTCCCCTGGACTTGTGTGACCATACCCCTGTGTGTCCTCTCCATCCCGCAGTCTGCGGCAGTGCCGAAGCCGGGGCGGAAGACGAGGGCGAGGCGGAGGCCGGCTGGATCGAGGGCGCCGCCATCTTGCTGTCGGTCGTGTGCGTGGTGCTGGTGACGGCCTTCAACGACTGGAGCAAGGAGAAGCAGTTCAGGGGTTTACAGAACCGCATCGAGCAGGAGCAGAAGTTCCAGGTGGTGCGCGGCGCGCAGATCATACAGCTGCCCGTCGCTGACATCGTGGTCGGGGACATCGCCCAGATCAAGTATGGTACGTGTGTACGGGAGCTCCAAATGGGGGGGGGGTGATTCCCAAATGGAAGATTCAGTTAGTTCAGGAAAGTTCTAGAAACGGAAGAATCGTACTTTCATGTGAGGATGTCCTTCATGCGTTCCTGAACAGAAGCCAGGCGTGTTTTTGACAGGGGGGTTTAGTGTCAGGAGCAGCTCTTACCTCTCTTGTTCCCCAGGTGACCTGCTCCCTGCCGACGGGATCTTGATACAAGGGAACGATGTGAAGATCGACGAGAGCTCTCTGACCGGAGAGTCGGACCACGTCAAGAAGGCTGCGGACAAGGACCCCATGCTGCTGTCTGGTAGGTTCCTGCCCTGCTGGGCTGCAGAAGAAAGGGATTCACGAGACACACTGGACAGTACAGGCATGATGAAAGGAGGAGTCTGTAGAAGGGAAGGGAAATCTAATATTCCAGCCAGTCATTTTCAGGGTAAAGAAGGTTTTTAATTATGATTTGAATATCAATGCAAAGAGAAACATGCTTCATCTTGAAATGCTGTGTTCTATTAATTTTCTCTCGCTTTGTTGCTTTCCCATATACAGCCAGATAATTCATGTCTGCCGCAGGATTCAGGGCAATTTGATTTGACATCTGTCACCAGTTATTTTATTCCGGGTGCTAATTTTCCTATCTGCCATGTGCACTAATTGCTACATTTTTTTCTCTTTTTAATCTGGCATCGCTTAGCCTTCCAATTCATTATATCTTCCGTGTTTGTTGGGTTTGCATTATTCAGGCTGAAAATGCTGTGGGTTTATCCTATCTTCTGTCAGTGTTTTGACCAGTTTTCTCTTCCTATCTGCTCTCTCTCTCCCCCCCCCCTCTCCCCACCGCCCAGGTACCCATGTGATGGAGGGGTCAGGCCGCATGGTCGTGACAGCCGTCGGGGTCAACTCTCAGACCGGCATCATCTTCACTCTGCTGGGCGCAGGAGAGATCGGGGAGGAGGAGAAGAAGGAGAAGAAAGGTGTGTGTGCTGTGCTCCGACATGACCTGCTGTTAGGACTGTACACACACACACACGCGTCTTCACAAGCAGGAACGTGTACACTAACACACACACACACACGTCTTCACAAGCAGGAACGTGTACACTAACACACACACACACGTCTTCACAAGCAGGAGCGTGTACACTAACACACACTCACACACACGCACGCACACACACACACACAGGCACAACAGACTACTTATGTGGGTTCTAAAAAGTGTGTTTTCTCAAAGGGTACTGTGTCGTATCTATAATGCCGTATTTCTAACGGAGATTGAACAGTAACATTTTCTTCACTCCGCCCTATATGAATCTGAAAAGATGACGTATAAATTCACCCAACCGTCATTATAGACACCGACCTTCTCCACAACGTAGTGTTTCCAGAAGGTCATCATCGTATCGGTCATGAGCCCGTTCCCTTTGCTCCAGTGTACCACTGTGGGGCTGTGGGGGACGAGGCCACGGGGCCGACAGGTGGCTTCTTCTCCTGACTGTCTCCTCATTCTGACGCTCACTATGCAGGTGAGACAGTGGAGGATGGCCATCTGAACGCAGGTACAGTATGACGCTCGCTGTCCCTCAGAAGCAGCTCCTAGTTCCACCAGGAACGGCTCTGTGACCCCCCCCTCTACTGACCCTACTAAAACCCCTCCTCCTCCCCCGCCGCCCGACCGCACCCTGCACCCCACACCCCTCCCCCCCTTGACCCCGCACCCCAGGCTCTGGCAGGGCCCCTCGGGCCGCGACGACCATTCACTTAAAAAGAGGAGCTCGAGCACCACGCATCTTTTTAAGCATTGAATGACGCATCTCTTATCCCATATCCGACCTTTACATAGACATGCCGAGTGGGGCCGGGACCGCCGAAAGGCTACGCTCACTTCACAGGAGAGTAGGGGTTTACCCAGAGGAGAGCAGTAGATGTGGGTATGTGAAGACAGCTCGCGGAATCGCGTATTCCCACCTTAACTGAGCGTCTGTGTACTGCCTGTCCCCAGTTCAAGCTCTTTGAACAGCACTCTTAAGATGCTGCTAAGCCAGACAGCGTCCTCCAGGGTGCTGCATTATGGATAGCAGAACCCGACTGCAGTCTGAACAGCGTACGCGCTCGTTTGAGGCTTTTCGCGAACCGCACCGGTTCTTTTGGCCTGTCATACCGTACTAGGTTGGTTTCATGGACCCAGATCAGGCTTTATCAAGACTAGACCAGGTCTTTAAGTACAGGATCTCATGATGCTTGTCAGCTGTGGGCTTCATCTGGGAACCATGAAACAGGTGAAGTACACGATGAAGTACACTTTACAGATAACTTGTGTGAAGTGTTTGCGTATGTTAATTGCCAACTAAACAAGCAGATAACCACAATGCTGATTTTCTGTTCGAATGACAATACCTCGGTTATGATTTTCTAATGCTGAATGACATGATATGAATAACATGGTTGAGATAAACGTACCTAATCTAAGTACTTTGTTGATATCTCTTGGTAGTACTTTAAATGCGTCAGATATTCTCCCAGTATGAGGTGGAGTTGTTTTCTTAATTCAAACCTTAAACCTTAAACCTTTTCACTATAATTAATCGTCAGCTAAATTTCCTGTTTTTCTTTTTTTGGGGGCGGGAAATTGGTAATCATTATCTTTCTGACCTATTGATCATTGTGTTGTACGGGGATTTAAGTTAACATTTTGATCATAAACCTTTTTTATTGTTGCATATTGAATATATTGTATGTTACAACATAATACAGTACCTTGCGTCCCTCATGCCCAGACAGAGGAAGCAGGGTGCTACAGAAACACTACCTGTGGTCTCACTGAACCATGTTATAACCATGTTATTTATTCACTGTTGTGCCCTGTATATATATATATATTTTTTTTTACCCATTATGACTTTGCTAGACTCCCATCCCTCTACCAACCCCATCGCCACTATAACTACCGATGGTGCGGCAGGCGCAAATGCCCCTGGTAATGCCAGCCTAGTCAATGGTAGGTTGACGTGACGACCGGAGCTCCGTCGTCACCTTCTCCATGGGTGCCCACTTCCCCCTCCGACTGTCTTGACCTCCCTATCTACCAGCTCTATAAACCTCTCCTGAATGCATGTCTCCCTCTCAGGTCGTCAACAATCCGCTTCCTGTTTCCTGTCCTGTTCCCTGTCTTATTTTCCTTCTTTTTCCTCAAGTCTGAATCACTGAGTAAGGGATGTTGTAGTGGGGAACCAGAACTGAACCTCTGTTGTACAGTGTCACCGGCTCTGGGAAGCGTGTGTGCACATGTGTCATAAGGCCTTCGCCGATGCTCGTCGGGGTTAGCTGAAAACGCATTTTCGTATATCGTGCTCCGTAAAAAGCGGCGAAACGTGTTCTCCACGGACTGTGTTTGTGACAGTGAGGGTTTGCCATCATGCCCGTTACCTAGTGCGTTTGCTCCCACATGATCACATGATCTCTTCCCCTACATGTGGAGTGTTTATGGACGTGTCCATAAAGTTACAGTATACCTCGCTGAGAGTGGATGTTGCATTGCTGCTACGGAGATTCTCCGCTGATCTGACACCTGTGTGCTGTGTGTGGGAGTGTGCTGGGCGCTGGGGGCGGGGTCAATCCAGTGTAGGGTCAGCGGGGGTTAATCCAGCAAATCCATGGCAGTGTTTCGTGACTGATAACTAAAGGGGAATCATCCGCTGCGCTCGTCCATTGTGTCCTGTTCAGCAGTAAGCCCAGGGAGTCCTCTTATAAAGCACTTTAGAGGGTCAGTGAGCGGTCGTTGTTTCGCTCAGAACACCCAGCGACGCGCTACGACCGTTTATGGACAGTGTGCTGGCGACAGCGACGTGCTAAACGTAACGACATGAACGGGCGGATGAAAACCCCCCGCTAGAATCGCGTCACCTTGGTTACGGGCGTCGACACACGCTCAGGACAGGTCGTCCCAGTCGTCCCCCACCTCGAAACTCAGACTTTACCTGGTCCCCTGTGTTCCATCCACCGATCTTCCGTCTGGCTCTTCCCCCCCCCCTGACAACGTTTCCATTCCAGCCTCCCTCCCTCACCCTGTGTGTACCTCGCATGCACGTCCTGACGTCTCTGTCCCTCTCTGCACGCTGCGTGTCGCTCCCCTGTGTGTGTCTGCGTGGCTCCGGCGCTCATTGTCGGCGTGTTGACCTTGTGATGCTGCTGTACCTGTGTCTTGATACCCCCCCCCATGACAATTTCCAGTGGGTTTTTTGTGCACTGTTGATATGTGGAATTTTCCTGTAACCATTCATGTGAGTATGTCACTGACGTCCTTCGTCTGAAGGCCTTTCCCAAAGAGCACAACCACATGTAGAACAAATTCAAATACAACCGTACATTGTTACAGTAACTGTAGAGGACTTCTGACGCACAAAACTGCAGACACACACACACACGCAAACACACACACAGGGAGAGAGTAGATAACGGCATAACACAATGTCTCACTGCAGTCTATCTGTATACAGTCATTGGAAATATGACTTCCGCTAATCTTACGTTGAAGTCATTGTTTACAGAACTTCTCTAAACATTTGCCCATCACATGACTGTATATACTCAGTTTGTGAGTTGTTATCGTTTTCTAGTGGTCAGAACCACGAGTACAGAGTACTCCTACACATATTACAACACTGCATTCCTACAGACAGAGTACCAGTATGTGCAGCTTCTCTGTTATGTGACTGTCACAGAGATGTTGAATAAAACTCATTTCTCTGTCTTCCTGTGTATGTGTGATTTGACTGTACACGTCCTTGTCATGAATGTGTTATTGTCTGCTTTGTTTATGTTGGTTATGTGTCTCGTATGTCTCCATCATAGGTAAAATGCAGGATGGCAATATGGAGAACAACCAGACCAAAGGTAACCAACCCACTTTCACTCTTCCCCCCCCCTCTGGTTCCTCCTCTTCCTCCTCCTCCTCCTCCTCCTCTCCGGTCCGGCCCGTAGGCTAGCTCAGACCACAGTCCCACCATCCGGCCTGACTGTCTGTCTGTCCACAGTGTTGTCTACTATTGTGTCGTGGCTGTGTCCTGTTCACTGCTAGCTTGTCCTAAGTCCTTCAGCTAGCTGCCTCTCAGGCCCCTCCCCCCACCCCCACCCCCACCTCCCCCTCTCCCTCTGATCTTCACTTGTTTTCCAGTGGTAACGCAGTACACCACAGCCTCGGTGTGGAAACCATTGATGTTGTGGGGTTGGAAGTGTTTATCGGTGAAATGGTTTAGTAAAAAGCTGACACCACCTGCGTTTATCCAAAACGGGACGAATTACTGTTGACAATGGATTGCAGTCATGAAGCACTGTGTGTCTGAAGTGTTAACGTGATATAGGTTTGTATTGTTTAAGAGTAAGAGAGGGCAAAATGATTTGTGACTGTTGTGCATTTGTGAACTCCCTGAAGGTAACTGAACGACATCGAAATTTAGATACGACCATTGAAGCAGGGTGATTAAAATGTTTCGAGTTTATCAATACAGCCTATAGAATAGTCAATTCCAGAAGAGACTCCAGTATGTATAGTAATGTTCAGTAGAGGGCTCAGTGATGTAAAGAACTATAGCTGTCAGATGTGGTGCACATATATTTATTACAGTCGTGGGGAATTGTTTTCTGGCTGAATGCTGAAATTGACTGTTAACTTGACCGCTGGACTGTGAGATCTAGAGCTGTTTGATGGATTTCCACTTTTCTGCACAGGACTCATCTCTAATATACCATCCCTCTCCCAGACTGGGAACGCAAAGCACAAACGTATATAGTTATATAGTGTTACTGCCCCTTTAAATCTCTGGTTGGTTTTATAGGTCTTTATAAAGTTTTATAAAGTATCCAAAAAAGGTAAAAGGCTTTGGGAAGTTGGGATGCTGTGGTACTGTCTGACAGGATCAGCCAATCAGGATCCAAAGACATGTCCGGTTCTTCCTCTTTCCCTGTGACCCCGGCCCCCTCGGTCCACCACGGTACGATACTCCAGAGCCATTCACCGAGCCCCGGTGTGTGTCTTCTCCCTTGTTGCAGTCAAAAAGCAGGACGGCGCCGCCGCCATGGAGATGCAGCCCCTGAAGAGCGCCGAGGGCGGGGAGACGGAGGAGAAGGAGAAGAAGAAAGCCAACGTCTCCAAGAAGGAGAAGTCGGTCCTGCAAGGGAAGCTCACCAAGCTGGCCGTCCAGATCGGCAAAGCAGGTAAAGGGTGGTGCTCTGGAAGTGTTTTACTATGAAGGTCTTTGAGAGAGAGTGAGAGAGAGTGAGAGAGAGAGAGAGAGACAGAGAGAAAGAGAGGTAGAGAGAGAGAGAGAGAGAGAGAGAGAGAGAGAGAGAACTTTGTAGTATTCATGACGCTCTTCTGAGACTGTATGACATAATTTATTTCCGAGGTCATATGTGCACCATTTTCCCCTGTAAGCTACAAGCTAAACCCTCCCTGATTGGTCCTGGCAGGTCTGGTGATGTCAGCCATCACGGTCATCATCCTGGTGCTGTACTTTGCCGTCGACAACTTTGTGCTCCAGAAGAGACCGTGGATGCCCGAGTGCACGCCGGTCTACATCCAGTACTTTGTCAAGTTCTTCATCATCGGTGTCACCGTGCTGGTGGTGGCTGTACCTGAAGGCCTGCCACTGGCTGTCACCATCTCCCTGGCCTACTCAGTCAAGGTGCGGCACCGTCAGCCTCTTTCAGCATACACATGTGACCGTAATTAACCCAATTTTGGCCTTTTCGATTTTTATTTGCATTAACTGGCAAGTAACTGGCTTCACTTTTGACGTTGAATGCTCTCAAAGGATCACGTTTGATGCATTCACAAGTCTATTGTCCAGTTTCACCTACGATACACACAGCCTGTCTCCTTTGGCCATTTGGCCAAAGGAGGCAGGATGGTCAACTCCTTCCCGTTCACACCATCGCTTCAAATTCATTCGTGTTCCGTCCTTCTCATTTCCTCCCCAGAAAATGATGAAGGATAACAACTTGGTACGCCATCTGGACGCGTGCGAGACGATGGGCAACGCCACGGCGATCTGCTCCGACAAGACGGGCACCCTGACCACCAACCGCATGACGGTAGTCCAGGCGTTCGTGGGAGACGTCCACCACAAGGTGGTCCCTGACGCCAGCGTCCTGCCGCCCAAGACACTGGAGATTCTGATCAACGCCATAGCCCTGAACAGCGCCTACACCACCAAGATACTGGTCAGTGGAATGGTCACTTCATTACTGGGCACGCTGTGGATCCATTTGTACTGACTTTGACTTCTCGGCCCCAGTTTCCCAGAGATGGATTAAAACTAGTCCTGAAGTAAGATCATATTTTAGTGAACGATCTCCTATGCAAAACGTTTTGGTTCTAGGACTAGGCTTAATCCAGTTCTGGGGAAACTGGGCCCTTATCTTTAGGATATCTAGATATCCTATGAAGAAGATCTAGATCCACTTGATGTGGTTAGTAGTGCTGTGTGTTTCAGCTGGGGCAGGAATATCTTAAACAAGGTCCCAGTTGGACCGCTCCAGTCTTGTCTTAATGAAATAAACCTTGTTTGAGGACTGGAGGGCATGGATGGAGCCTCTGCACCACCACACAACTTCTACCAGCCACAAGTCCTTCATGTCGTTTTAATATGAGAGTCACTCCTTAATTAAACATAGCTCTTTCAGAATCACATTATAAAGTCAAATGTATGTGCAGATGCTAATGCGATTAGGCCCCCCGAGCAGAAGAGACAGTCGATGAAGGTCTAGCGCTAGCCACGATGCACCGCACCGAGCCACAAAATGGAAGCTGGCCTACATTTAGCAGCCGGCACAAAATGGTGCTAATTGGAGTGATGGTTTCCTCAGCCATCTGCCTCCCAATCGAGAGTGTCAAGTCATATAGTGGGGAGGCAGAAGTCATTAAAAACCCATCGTTTTAAATAGTCTGCAAGTTCCATGAGTGCTCAAAGACATTCATTCGCTGTTCATTCAGTTGCCTTAGTGTGAATGTATGTCTTGAGACTTGCTGTAGGCTCATGTTGAAGATTTTGACTGGAGACGTCACTTGTGCCAGATGCAATTACTTGATCTTCTCCCAGTGGGGAACAGGTGTTTTGCAGCCATGATCCAGTAAATTAAATATGAGTTCAAATAGACGGAGATTAAACCCTGAGCGAAAGGGAAGCTTGACAGAGAATGCAATGTGTTGTGGTGGAAGACGACAGAAGGTGTGTGTGTGGAGGCCTGCAGGTTTGCGGAGCCTCAGTCTGACTTGTCCAGCTGGTCTCAGACAGGTAAGCCCAGGCTGACCAGCGAACTGGCTTGCCAGAATGAAGACCCTCGCAGTTCACACATAGTCCGAATAATCCTCTTACTGGCACTACCCAAATGAAACACACACCATCTGCCTGACTGGCACCTGCCCTACCTTACCTGCTCTACCATATCTGCTCTACCATACCTGCTCTACCATATCTTCTCTACCTTACCTGCTCTACCATACCTGCTCTACCATACCTGCTCTACCATACCTGCTCTACCTTACCTGTTCTACCATACCTGCTCTACCATACCTGCTCTACCATACCTGCTATACCTTACCTGTTCTACCATACCTGCTCTACCATACCTGCTCTACCATATCTGCTCTACCATACCTGCTCTACCATATCTTCTCTACCTTACCTGCTCTACCATACCTGCTCTACCATACCTGCTCTACCATACCTGCTCTACCTTACCTGTTCTACCATACCTGCTCTACCATACCTGCTCTACCATACTGCTATACCTTACCTGTCTACCATACCTGCTCTACCATACCTGCTCTACCTTACCTGCTCTACCATATCTGCTCTACCTTACCTGCTCTACCATACCTGCTCTACCTTACCTGCTCTACCATATCTGCTCTACCTTACCTGCTCTACCATACCTGCTCTACCTTACCTCCTCTACCATACCTGCTCTACCATACCTGCTCTACCTTACCTGCTCTACCATACCTGCTCTACCTTACCTGCTCTACCATACCTGCTCTACCATACCTGCTCTACCTTACCTGCTCTACCATATCTGCTCTACCTTACCTGCTCTACCATACCTGCTCTACCTTACCTGCTCTACCATACCTGCTCTACCTTACCTGCTCTACCATACCTGGGTGAACAGTACCCGCTTGCACGTTCCGTACTGTAAATTGGGGTAGAGTGACACCAGCGATCGAGTGTACTCTAGATCAAATGGATTCACTTTACTCAACCTCGTATTTATGTTTCGGGGGAATTATAATAAGGAAAACAAGATATTCCGCGTTGTAAAGTCGCAAAAACATTCTAGGAAATGTCTGTTATGTCATGACACGGGATTGTAACTGCTGAACTGGATGGAAACAATTGGCTCGGATCAGAGTGGCAGTAAAGAAAGCAGCTTAGATCGGAGTGAGGGAAAAATGCAAGTGGGTTTAATGAAAGGATTTGTAATTTTAATCTCCTTATACTGTACATACAAAAAGATGTTGCATCATGGAGCTGAGCGGTCTAGCCGGTCCTACAGGCCTGCACTCAGGCACAGCCTTATGGTTACAACATATAACATACATACAAACTTGTGCATGCGCTACATCAGGTTTGACACAAGGAAGCATTTGAGCCACTTAAAATACCTATAAATGCTCGCTGTGTGTGTGAACTGGAGTGTTTTGTGTGATGAAGCCAACTGGGAGAAATGGCCACCCCTCCATGCAGAATGCATCTGTCTACTGTATGTTTTGGTGTGGCACATCTTAGCTGTGTTTTACGTGTGTAGACTCGAGCATCATCCATCTGAGAACAGACGTAATTGAGAATCTCCTTAAGGTGTCCTCTACTCCACAAGCCCCAGCTCTCTCTCTCGCTCTCTCTCCATTTCTCTGCCTCTCCCCCCTCTCTCCCTCTTAGTCCCCTCTTCTCCATTACTCTCTCTCCTCCTCATCTCTGTCGTCCTCTGTCTTCCCTCTCTCTCTCTCTCCCTCCCTTTGTCTCTCTCTTCCCATCTCCCCCTCTCCATCCCGCTGCATTGATCCGTTTTGGCTTAAGAAGTCAACAGCGGCCTCCTTAACACCCCCCTCCCCCCCCTCCCATCCCCCATCCCCCAGGATCGCTGGGCTGGGATTACGTAACACCACTGGCTCTCCTGGGACCGCCACAGAAGCCTTTGATAACCAGCAAACAAAGAAAGGCTTTGATATCTATCTCATTTCAGTTTCCCTCTCATGGTTAATGGAGCAGGACCATTTCTGGGCACGTGCGCCCCACGTGTGGGATAGCACCACATGCGATCCCACACCCCTCCCCCCCACCACACACGCGCACACACACAGTCATCAATCCCGCACCCCTCCCCCCCAACCACACGTACACGCACACACACACACACTCTCTCCGTGTCTGTCTCTAATTACTCTGTGAACCTCTGCTCACACGCAGCTCTGCACGGGCCCCATGGCAGGTAGCGCTACCTTCGTTAGCCTCGCCTGTCTCCTGACTGGCCTGCACGACGGGCTGGACATGGGCTACGCTAACTGGGATGACGGAAATTACACAAACATTTCTGGCACTTCCCACAGAAATGGTCTTCTTTTCAACCGACTGCGCCGCTAGCATCCTCTTCCCCCATCTCGTTGCCCATTTCCTGTCTAACATAACTCATGACCCAGAACCCGACACTGTAACCGGATCCCGCGGTCCAGAGACGTAGAGATGGTGTGGATGTAGCCGAGCCAGCCATCCAGCGCGTGTCGTGTTGTCAGACATCACCGATACCACGGGAGATCCAGATCTGTGCTCCGTCTTCCTCCAGGGCCTCTCTCACGTTGCCTCCGCCACCTGCTCTACTGACCTCCGTGGTCACTGGCCGGAAAGGTCATTGGTTCTGACACCGGTGCCGTGCTGCCCCGGACCATATGACTGACTCGTGACATCCGGAGGGGCAGTGCCACTGAGAGCATGTGGTAACAAGGAGCCACGTCGGATTAGTGCTGTTTGACACGATCACTGCACTTTGGTGGGGTTGTGCTGTTACCTGAGTGGTGGCTCAGGTTTTGGTTCAGTATGGCTGCCTACAAGCTCAGGGAGATAAGAGACGGGAGAGGCAGGTGACGCAGGAGAGGCAGGCGAGACAGGAGGCAGGAGAGACTGGAGGCAGGAGAGGCTGGAGGTAGGACAGACTGCAGGCAAGAGAGGCTGGACAGAGGCTCCTCAGTGTGCACCTAGCTCATCTCAGACCGGAAGACTTAGTGAGGCTCCGTGTGCCAATGGCCAGGCTTAAGATCAGCAGGCTAGCGCAGTCTTGCGGTGTGGTAGGATAGCGCTTTGTCACCCTGCTGAGAGAGAGCAGGCGGGGGAGAGGGAGAGACCCCAGGCTTAAGAGGAAGTGCGGATGCCAGATCTCCCCTCGGCATATGTCCCTGCCCGTGGGAGTGCCCAGTGACCAGGGAGACGGCAGCTGTTTCCCCGCCTCACTCACATCAGAGTGTGCCAGCTCTGCCGCTAGTACGCAACGTCCACGTCAACACTCCGAGCAGAGGGGCCTCCGGAGGACTCCGGAAGCTTCCAGTGCTAAGCTTCACCCTCTGGTGTGGGCAAGCCTGAATACTTCCAACACTGTCAAAATATTATGACAGGGACTTGTCAGGCTTCCCTAAGGTATTAAAGTTGCAGTTAGACCCTTTTTCCGTTGGCAAAACGAAGAATTTTGGACCAGTAGTTGACATAACATACTAGTAACAAACATCATCACCTTATCACCTTACCGTGTACACTCTTTGGTAACAGACCAAAGCAGCCCAAAGAGGACACGTGACACATAGCCGTGTATTTGACCTTAGCCTGAGAATAACCCTGATTATTCAGCCGGTGAAGCCACCAGGGCATGTTTTTATCTGTCTATGCATCCCTTCAGGGACCAACGGGGGCCCTCTAATGAAATAACCATGGACCAAATGGTCCAAGAAATCACATCTGGAAATGGAGGGGTAATGACAGCAGACAGGAGAAAACATATTTTTAGAGTCTGCTTCCTGGACGTAGATTATGCATTATCCCTCGGCTAAAAATATCCCTCTTGACTTGTCGTTGGAAGCGGCCCAGGATTGGCTGTGCCTTTCCATTTGTTTCATTATTGGATTGATGTCAGTGTTCAGACTGGAGGGCATTTCTCCATCTCTGACAGGTAGAACCCACGTCCTTACCCACAGTGCCTTGCAGGTCCTCGGGAAGGGGATGTTTAGAACGCCGGCTGTTGCTAGGAGATCCTGCCTACTGGGAACCATTTAGGAGGCGTTCAGATGAGGCCATTAATATGATCCTCTCATTAAGGAAAGACAGGTAATGTCTTAATGTAATGCGCTCATTAAGAAAAAGACGGCTTATTCTATTTGCTGCCGCAAACATGTCGTTAAGGATGCGTGAACCTGCCGGTCTGTTACGTAGCGTACATTCTAACACTGTCCAGACACATCTCATTATAAGACCAGTCCACAGATGATTTGATTTGAATGATTAATGACATTTTATACAACTCCTCTACCTTCTTGAGCTGGACCCGGCAGCTCGACGAAGAGCTTGTTTTCACATCAGCCACCTGCATGTAGGCTTCGAGATCTCCAAGCTGTCGTTATTCATTTGATATTCATTCCAGTTGGGCTGTGGCAAAATCCTGAGGAAATGCTCTTTTGAAATCAAGGAAATGAACTCATCTTAGATGTTCCGAGTACAAACTTGCTGTCGATATTTTTGGGGTTCGTGTTGTACTCCTTCTAATCAGTCGCTTGGTGCTGTTTGTGTCTCGAATATCTCTCACTACAGAAGTACCCGTGGTGTGTGTGTGTGTGTGTGTGTGTGTGGGAGTGTGTGTGTGTGTTCCTGTGTAAGTGCGTACATGTGCTTGAGTTCCCCCTCGTGTTTATCAGCAAGCAGAGAGCCACAAAGATGTTTATGAGATAGTCTTTCGAAGCTCCTCGAATAAACCTCATGTCGACGTGTACCGACCGTGCAGTACAGTAAACATTTGCTGGAGCGCCTTAGAGAAAGTACAGTGAGCAGCCAATGAGCTCGGTTCAAACCGCTCACAGTGGGATCTCTTACTCCTCACTCTCTGTCAACCATCAAACATTGACAGTATTATTGGAAACATGCAAATAAAAAAAATATATATATTTGTTTTCGTCCGCAGCAAGTCGTGCCGACTGAGGTTGGTTTGCGCGGATTCCTTTTGAGGTTTGTGTCTTGTCTGCTAGCATGATCGTGGGTCCTACAGCAATCATGAACATCTATTTTAAGGCCCTCGACAGCGGGGCTGTCCTGTTAGGGAGCTGTACGTCAGAACCACCCTGCTCACAGAGCTGACAGGCTGGGCTTTAAACACAGGTGAAAGACACGGGCGACTCTGTCGAGAGGCTGCAGTAGAACGGTCTGGAGGAACACATGTGAAGGGAAGGAAAAATGAATCCCATATCCGCCAACGATTTACATCTGTAAAGATAACTTCATGTGATTTACATGACAGAATGTCGCATGGTCTACATAATATGATATCCCCCCCGATAAGAGAAAGGTAGTATGGCTCTGCAGTATTACAATGCTACCATGCGATTTTATGATGGGATGAGAAAGATTTAAGAGGGTCTTATAAGAGTATCTTATATCTTGTAAGAGTATATGTGATAGAGGAGTAGAGATTCAGGGAAATAGGTGAGATGGATAAAGGACGAGAGAGAGAAAGAGAGAGAGAGATGTCTGAACGAGAAAGAGGACAGAGGGAGGACAGATAAAAAAGAGAAGGCGAGAGGAGTGAGAGAGTGAGAGTGAGAGAGAGAGAGACACCCTCTCTGCACTGGAGAGCCCCCTCTCTCCTCCACGTCACTCTGCGCTTGGCCCGGCGTTTCCACGGCAACGGCCGAGTCGGAGCACCGTTCCACAGGCTGGCCTAGTGGAACAGCCCAGGAGAAGCCTGAGTCCCATTCGGCCTCGTCCCCGCCCCCTGATGGGCTGCCCATCCCAGCAGACGCTCAGTCCGAACGTGTGGACGTACAGGAGATAGACGGCAGTGTTCCGCTTAGATGACAGCACAGCGTCGCTACAGTACAGGAAGCATACGGGTGACATGAAGTCAATGACCACAACACAAGTTCATTGTTTTCTTCAAGGAGACACCACATTCACTCAGAGTTCCACCTCCTCCTACTTGCCCCTACTCTTCCCACCACCACTCCGCAAGCCTTTCCCATATCGATTGATTGACACATTGTCAAACGTCCTTGTGTGTCCACAGCCACCCGACAAGGAGGGAGGTCTCCCCAAGCAGGTGGGCAACAAGACGGAGTGCGGCTTGCTGGGCCTGATCATGGACCTGAAGAGGGACTACCAGCCCATCAGGAACCAGATCCCGGAGGAGAAGCTCTACAAGGTCTACACCTTCAACTCCGTCCGCAAGTCCATGAGCACAGTCATCAAGCTGCCCAACGGGAGCTTCCGCATGTACAGCAAGGGGGCCTCCGAGATCGTCCTCAAGAAGTGAGTCCATCCCGCGCGTGTCCACGTCCTGCTTTCATGACCCCCCCCCCATGGTAGACGTCACCAAGCCTCTTCTCCCCTCTTCCAGGTGCACCTGGATCCTGAACGAGGTCGGCGAGCCGCGCGTCTTCCGCCCCAGGGACAAGGACGAGATGGTGAAGAAGGTGATCGAGCCGATGGCGTGCGACGGCCTGAGGACCATCTGCGTGGGCTACCGCGACTTCCCCGCCGAGCCCGAGCCCAACTGGGAGGACGAGAACGGCATCCTGAACGAGCTGACGGCCATCTGTGTGGTGGGGATAGAGGACCCGGTCAGACCAGAGGTAAGACAAAGCCGGTAACACGACGCCCACGCGGAATGGTGTCATGCCTACAGCACAGCCTTCACATAGCATTTGGGAGGGAGACAGAGAATTGGCATCGCCTTGACAGATACGGAGCTCAATTAGATGCTTCATGTCAAAAGCGATGCAACGGCGAGAATGTTCTAGATTGAGCTGCTTCAGTCCAGTGTGTGTGCGTGATGAAAGAGGGAGCAGCTGTGTAGGTAATGTTATAAATAGATTCTGGAAATCTATTCAAAATGTGTTTTTTACATATCCATAACAGTCTCTGGTGCAGGAGATAGTGTGTACAGGAAGAGGTGTCCTTAACTGGCAGTTATTCTGCACCCAGCAAGGAAGACAGAAAAAAAAACAACCTCCTGCATAATTCAACTAGCTCATTTTATCTTTTTCCATTTCCCTTCACTCTCTCTTTCTCTCTCCCTCTCTCTCGCTCTCTCTCTCTCTCTCTCCTCTCTCCTCTCTCTCTCTCTCTCTCTCTGGGGCAACATTGTAAAACTGACAGTTTGTGAAAGGCATATCCAAAAAACATCTCCTGAGCACAAAGTACAGGAAAATAAAGTACCTATCATGTTTACCAATCGTTGACCTTTACACAGGCAAAGTAATCCTAAAAGTCTTGTACCAAATACCACAAGTTGATTTAACTTTGCAACAACACATTTGCATAGATGGAGTTGGATAGATTACCTTCTAAAGCAGAGAGGGAAATACCAAAAGGACTGACAAAGATACAGATTGGTAGAGACAGATAGAGAGAGGATATAGAGGGATGAGAGAGAGAGAGGGATGAGAGAGAGAGAGAGAGAGGGATGAGAGAGAGAGGAGGCGAGAGAGAGAGGAGGCGAGAGAGAGAGAGAGAGAAGAGAGAGTTACTGACTCACCTTTAACCTCCGGCCCCGAACCCCAAAGTTTACCATAAAAGGAGACTTCCCTCCGTGTGTATTTCATGGAGTAAACTTTTCTCCCTTTGGCTATCTCTGATCTGGTGGGTAAACATCTCCGATACCGCCTGGGAGACGGTCTACTGAACTATCCAAAGATTTCCTACCACCTCCCCTAGCTCCTCATTTCATTCTCACTTCAAAACATCCAATGTGCAGGAGTGGGATTCAGCTGTGATTTGCATGAAACACATTCCTGGTCTCCGTGGAATCAATTCTACATATTATTACACAGAAAACGGGATAAATCTCAGTCAGTCACCCTGCTTCCACCTGTTGTTGAAGGCGTTCCGAGTCAAGCCCTCTCAATCTGGACTTCTCCTCTTATTGCTTGGCTGCTTCCAGAAGCCCCCCCAGGCCACGGCATCTCTAAATGATTGTTTACTTTGTAGATTCATTAACTTTGTTTTCATGCTAAGGTAGAGTCGAAGCCCGCCCCAACCCCCGACTTTATGGATCTCATTGTGTAAACCGCCCCCTCGCTCTGTCTCTCAACGTGTAAATGAGTGTGTGTGTGTGAGTGCGTGTGAGTGTGTGTGTGTAGGACATGGAGCCTGTTGGATGTGTTATGTATGCATACGCATTGCGGCGGTGTGCTCGTTTAGCGGCGGGATCCTGTGATGGGGCCCCGGCGAGTAGCAGGGTGCGTGGGTTTGGAGAGCGAGCTCGCCCACGTTGACCTTGGCATTCAGAGGGAGCGACACGGTGCTCAGAATGAACGCCCCGCTCGCTCGCTCTCTCTCTCTCCTATGGATCCATCCGCAGCTCGGGGGGCCAGGAGACGTGACGCTGCACTGCAGCAGAAACAGCGGCCGTCCCAGACCCCCCCGTGTTCCTCGAACGCTGTCAGAGAGCCGCTTCTCGGAAACTGCCGTGGATTCGTGGCGTGTGTTTTGACTCCGACGTTCAAGTTAACAGTGGTCCTATGCTTGTGTGTGTGTGTGGCGTTCGTGTGCCCCTCGCCCCCGTGCGTGTAGGTGCCCGATGCCATCAAGAGGTGCCAGCGCGCGGGCATTACGGTGCGCATGGTGACCGGCGACAACATCAACACGGCTCGAGCCATCGCCATCAAGTGTGGCATCATCCACCCCGGAGAGGACTTCCTGTGCATCGACGGGAAGGAGTTCAACAGGAGGATCCGCAACGAGAAAGGAGAGGTAGGGGAGACGCGTCCGGCACCATGGACTCTATTCAAACCGGTTATACGGACGTCACAGGCGGGTGGGCGGGACTAAAACGTTCTCCCCCCCGTTCCTCTGAAGGTGGAGCAGGAGCGTATTGACAAGGTGTGGCCCAAGCTGAGAGTCCTGGCCCGCTCCTCTCCCACTGACAAACACACGCTGGTCAAAGGTGAGCCTGGGACAGAATAGTCTCTCAGGACTACAGGATATATACACTTCCTGTTCTGTTTCCCGGTTTCTTTACTACTGTGTATGGATACGTTTGGTGTGTTGGCTTGTTGTACTACAGTAAACGCAGCACGGACATGACCCGTTCCACACGGTGAACTGAGAGTCATTCTTCTCCCTCCTGTCACATGATCTTGAATGTGGGCCGTGTGTGTGTGTGTGTGTGTGTGTGTGTGTGTGTGTGTGCGTGTGTCAGGTATCATTGACAGCTGTCTTGGAGACCAGAGGCAGGTCGTGGCCGTGACAGGAGATGGAACCAACGACGGGCCGGCTCTGAAGAAAGCGGACGTGGGCTTCGCTATGGTAGGGAGGTCACGACCACATGGGCACTTCGCCTCACGACACCTGGCACATCTTCAGTGTTGGAGGGATGACGGTTGAAGTGGAAAATGGAAAATACAATACGTTTGTTTTTGTTGAACATTGCGACGCATGGGTTGGCATGACTTGTATGTCGATGTGGGTTTAGCAACATGCTGCCGTTATTGTCGATCGTAACTTTTTATTGCAGTATCACAATAGGGGTGCTGTAGTATTACAGTAACTAACCCGTCCAACTTGACTGCTTTTCAGTCACCACTGGGCAACCTTCAATGGAACAAGGTCGCCCCCTAATGCTCAAAAATGGTTTACAAAATCTCTTACGCTGAGTCTTAGCGTAAATGAACTAAAACCTATTTATTAGTTCGTAGAAAGGTTAACATTTGCATTGTATTCATTTAGCAGACGCTTTTATGGTTCCCCCCCCTCCACTAGATAGCAATAGTTCATTTATTTTAATTAAACTGTTTGTGTTAACGCATACATTAACACATACTTAGTCACAAGTCTAGATTTAGCTTTATTCTCACACTTCACACAGTACCCTTCTATGTTCTATTTTTACAAGCCTGCATTGAACCTTGATTAAAAATAGCAGTTTTTTCTGCACTTCAAACACACCTTGCTTTGCCTGAAGCTCCTCTCGTGAGCAGAGCGCTATGCTGACAAGCTTGCAGCCAGGAAGGCAGGCAGGCGGGCAAGCAGGCAGTAGGCAGGCAGGCAGGAAAACAGTCAGAAAGACTGACAAGCAGGCAATACCGCAGGGGAATGAAATCTCAAAGGCAAGTCTTTGTTATTAATAGAGAAACTCTGGGGATTGGCTTGCACAAAACACACACACACAAACACACACCAAAGACATAGGTTCTAGCTTTGTCCATTGAGCAAGGGTCTGTTTGTCCTTCCTACCAAAAGGGAATCGCTGGGACAGACGTGGCTAAGGAGGCCTCTGACATCATCCTGACGGACGACAACTTCTCCAGCATCGTGAAGGCCGTGATGTGGGGGAGGAACGTGTACGACAGCATCTCCAAGTTCCTGCAGTTCCAGCTCACCGTCAACGTGGTGGCCGTCATCGTGGCTTTCACTGGGGCCTGCATCACACAGGTATAGGAGGTGGCTGTGTCTGAATGTGGTGTGTGTGTGCTTTTTTATGTTGTGTGTGTTTTAAATGCGGTGTTTGTGTGTTTGTATGGGGTGTGTGTTTGAAAGTGGTGTGTGTGTGTTTGTATGTGGTGTGTGTGTGCGTTTGTAAGTGGTGTGTGTTCGATCGATTGAATGCAGTATGTTGTATCCACTAGCTCAGCAGACTTAGTTGACATCCATAGGCAGAGTTGCAGTCAAGAAGACAACTGGCATTGAGGGAACCTATCGGGAGGCTTTCCTTAGCGGTCTAACGGTACGATGTTGTGTGGGTCTGCAGGACTCTCCCCTGAAGGCAGTGCAGATGTTGTGGGTGAACCTGATCATGGACACCTTCGCCTCCCTGGCCCTGGCCACTGAGCCCCCCACAGAGTCCCTCCTAATGAGGAAGCCCTACGGCCGCAACAAGGCCCTCATCTCCAGCACCATGACCAAGAACATTCTGGGCCACGGAATCTACCAGCTCGTTATCATCTTCACCCTGCTCTTCGCGGGTATGTATAGCACAGTAACACATCGCTGCCGGGCTTCTAAAAAACTCAATAACTAGATAGCAGAGGACTGCATTTGAAATCAATATAAACGCTGAGTTTATGGTCCATAGGGACTAGACCCGTGTTTCTCCACTCCCACTGTCCTCAGGGCTGGCCGGTTCAGATGTTTAGACCTCTGCAGAGCTTGATGACAAATCCATTCATTTGAATCGGGTACTATATCGGAGCAGGGAAACATCTTGCACATACATGACTAGTGGGCCCTGAGGACCAGGGTTGAGAAACATGGGACTACTAGACCAACCGATGACAACGGCAGTTCATCAGGACACTGAGTGGCTTTCTGTTGCTGTGCACCTCCGCAGGCGAGGTGATCTTTGACATCGACAGCGGCAGGAACGCCCCCCTCCACTCCCCGCCGTCAGAGCACTACACCATCATCTTCAACACCTTTGTCATGATGCAGCTGTTCAACGAGATCAACGCCCGGAAGATCCACGGCGAGAGGAACGTCTTCGACGGCATCTTCCGGAACCCCATCTTCTGTTCCATCGTGTTCGGGACGTTCGCCATCCAGGTAGGACCGCATAAGAGGACGCGAGTCGACCGAACCTACGAGCGGTTTAGACGGGCGGTCATTAAACGTGATTCGTGTTTTCTCTCCGGTCATGTGTGTTGCGAGTCTCTCTGCGTCTACTTATCTTCTTATTTAAGATAACGCGGCTCAGCAAGCAGGGATTTGAAAACAAACAAACAAAAAAATGAGACGTAAATTACACGTCTGATGTCGTCGGGACAGGTGAGCGAGTGACTTGACTGCTACATTTATGTACCCCTTTCCAGATTGTCATTGTGCAGTTTGGAGGTAAACCGTTCAGCTGCTCCCCCCTGAACGCGGAGAAGTGGCTGTGGTGTGTGTTCCTCGGCCTGGGAGAGCTTGTCTGGGGACAGGTAACACAACCTCATGACCTGCCCCCCCACACAGCAGTAACGACACTGTGTATCCCTATCCATTTACACATCAACACACACAGGAAGACAATGGCAACAACGACAACAACAAAAATCCCTCCCCCTCCCCTGTCTCTTTCCACGTGTCAGGTGATAGCCAGTGTACCCAATAGCAAGCTGCGCTTCCTGAGGGGGGCGGGCCGGCTGACCCGTAAGGACGAGATGCCCGAGGGGGACGACATGAACGAGGACAACGAGGAGATCGACCACGCGGAGCGAGAGCTGCGTCGCGGACAGATCCTCTGGTTCCGTGGGCCTCAACCGGATCCAGACTCAGGTGAATCCCCCCGGGCCGATACCTACAGGGAGGGACACACAGGCAGAGAGACCCCCCCTCCGAGACCACCTGACAGACTGACTGGTGACAAAACCGTCTGACCGACTGACTTTTCATACGGCCCATATTCTGCATGCGGATGTACTGAATGCTTTAACAGTCACTCCCGTTTCCCCCCTCCTAAGTACACGATGGTAAATGGAAAAAAAAAGAAGGAAATGGATTATCGTGGGGAAAAATGGGTTAATCGCATGTGTGCAGACTTGTACAGCCCCTCGGGTGTGTGGATACTGTGGACTGTGCATCAAGGTGCGGGGAGGAGAGCTCCAGGCTAGCCTGTCCTGCGCATCCTGTCTCCAGAGGGAGACGTGCTCTGAGGCTCTAGCAGCGACCCCCCGCTCACCCCACCTCCAGGGGCTCTGCTGGGGGCCTGGCAGGCAGGCTGCACCCCGACATGGTTCTTCTTCTCTGGCCTTCTCTGTCGACCCACGGCCCGTTCCTCCACACCGACCGTGACCACTGTGACAGACTTCCTGTACTGTAGGTTCTCCCTCAGCGAACCAGGCCGCAGGCTCCCGCTGTTCGACGGGTACCCTGAGAGAAGCTGACCTAGGGGCCCATTCACCCTGCACTGGGATGGGGGGTGAGGCTGGGGGTGGTGGTGGGGGGGGAGTAGGGGCCATGTTGGGCCCTGGTGGACCGTAGAGAAGCGGGTCCTCCTTACTGTGGTCTAGCCTGGTGGAGTGTCCCCTACCAGCCCCGATGTCTTTCTGAGCTCTCCCCCTCCCCCCCCCTGTCCTGTTCTCTCCCTCCTCTCCGCAGATCGATGTGGTGAACACGTTCAAGAGCGGCACCTCCTTTCAGGGGGCGGGGGCTCTGAGGCGCCAGTCGTCCACCACCAGCCAGAACCAGGATGTAACCAATGTTTCTAGTCCTAGTCACGTGTCCTTGTCCAATGCCCTTTCTTCTCCTACCAGTACTGCTGCTCCTACTGGCCGTGAGTCAGATCTCTCGTCTGTCTTCTCTGTCCGTCTGTCAGTTCCCTTCAGAGATGCCTCCCCACACACACACACACACACACATTTTAGACAGTAGCACACAACTGAGGACATGCACATGTTTCAAAACACTTTAAACACATACAAATACATCTAATTACAATTGGAGTGTGTTCAATTTCGTAGAGACAGTATGTATATTGACCACTAAACTTAAACATGCTGGGGTATATATCACATACTACAGGGGTGTCACCAAGCAAAGCTTAGGTCTCGTTCTCTGTGTGACACTTGTGATACCATCATTATTTCAGCGTTGTTGATTCTGCAGAGTGTAGCGTCCACGTTCAGGGGTGGCATTTCTGAAGTTTCCCTTTCTGCTTCATGAGTTTCCTCTTACACGTGTCAGTTTACACATTGTGCTCATCACTCCGGGGAGAGGACTGTTGTCTCATTGTTCCATGTGTTTGTTTTTCTCAGAGTGCTAAGAGCCCTGGACAAAGGGTGCTACCCACGGAGTGACATTTCAGGTTGTGAGTCCTCTGTCATTTGTCTGACAACATGGATGTGAACTAATTACAAACCAACTCACCAGGCTGGGTAAACATTCAAGTATAAGCCAACCAATCGTCTCTCTGACTGTACCACAGAGTGTGTCTCAGCTACATGCCGATGCCTCCCATGGCTATAGAACCTAGTGCCACTCCTCCAGCAGGTTTTCTCTCTCTGCGCAGCGGTGAAGATAGCGGTGGAGAGACGCCCCCCCCCTCTCTCTCTCCCTCATAAGTCTGTGTGTTATCTGTTGTCTGTCAGGTGTATTCGGGCCCCTGGGGGGCTGTGCTGGGGCCACCACGATAGCAATGAAGTCGCTGACTCAGCGTCGTGGTGACAGACTGTGGCTTCCCGGCCAGCCCCCCCCCCGTCCCCCGTCCCCCCCCATCGATGTTACTCGTTCAGACATCTTGTCTCATTCGTCATTCTGCCCAGTCCAACATTATTTTATCTATGTTTTTTAGTTATTTTTTTTTCCTGTGCTGATATTCTTACTGAAATGATAAATAGGCAGGTCAAAGATAGGAATTAAAAAAATATATATTTTAGTGTTCTGTACTTTTTACAGTAATATTCAGATAAAATACTTTATTTGCCGGCCTTGAACATTGCGTTAAAATTATATTTACTTTCCTGAATTTACAGTAGCTGATTACTGTATGGATGGTAGTTAGACCACTGGTAATCAACTGAATGTGTCACATAATCACTATGTTCCTAACAAATTAATACAGATTATATATAGTATATTATATATATAATATATACTATATAGTATATTGTCACTGATAAATGTTTTTAACAGCACAGGAAACTCTCCTTCTCTTCTATGAACCTTACCTTATTACAAAGACTAGAATAGGTTCAAGTTTGAGACATTAATGTACTCTACACCTTGAGGATAGTACTGGAAGCATCAAAAACAGACAATAAAACCAAAATACATAAATTACATAAATAATCTTGAGGAAAACATCTTGGGAAAAGAAAGCATCAGGATATAATTGAATCTAAACCTGTTTTTAACTGTCTGCTTTGAACCGTACAGTGTATTTGACAGTTCTTTGATACCTTGAACTGATGAACAAATCAATAAAGGGTCACAGCTCTTTGGAGGCCTATACTTGAGTGTTTACCTAGATGTGCATGGAGTTGAGCTTGCTCAAAGGAACAGACTTTTGCCCAAAATCTTGTTCTGTTGTCTACCTGTCTGCGCGCCTGTGCCCATCACTGCAGCATTCCGTACATGGTCTTGTCTTTGTTGCATGTTCCACGTCGTGAGTTATCGTTGTCCAGTTGGCTGTGTCGAGCTTGTGGTCTGCCTCCATTGGGTTGTCCAAAACACTGTGCCGTGTGGCAGCACCAAACACCCCCTTTCCCCCCGTCGTCCTGTTTGGACCATCCCAGCTCCAGCCCTGTGCTCTCTGTGCCCATACACAGTCTTTGTGGGTGTGTCCAGTCTGGTACAGCAGACTCTGTCTGTCCTACCCATCCACCCTCATTGGTTCTCAGATATAATATCTTCCTCCTATACTGACCTACCTACCACGAGACCTCTCCAACCTGCATGTCTTCTTTTGGTGTGAGTGCATTTGGTTATTAACGTGGCTTGTTTCTAGGTATACAGCAGATTGGACCCTACCGTATACTTACAACGAGCGTTGCCTTTTTCTTGAGTTGCTTTTGAACCGTTTTGGTTGACCTTTGTGTGTGTGTGTGTGTGTGTGTGTGCGTATAATTGTGTTTCCCCACAATGTTTCAATGCACGCTAGTTGAGTGAGTAGTGTACTGTACTGTCTCGTGAAGCAGACCACAGACTGCGGTTTAAACTCCTCCTCCTCCTGTGTCCCTCCATCCCTCTCTCTCTCTCTCTCTCTCTCGATCTCTCTCTCTGTCTCTCTCTCTCTCTCTCTCTCTCTGCCTCTCTCTCTCTCTCTCTCTCTCTCTCTCTGTCTCTGTCTCTCTCTCTCTCTCTCTCTCTCTCCCACTGCTCTCTCTCTCTCTCTCTCTCTCTCTACTCTCTCTCTCCAACTCAGAGGGCCCCCTCGCGCCCCGACGTCGACCAGCCTGACAGAGCCTCTTACTTTGTCCTCCATTTTGTCTTCCTGTCCAGATCCGTGTCGTGAACGCATTCCGCAGCTCCCTTTATGAAGGACTGGAAAAACCTGAATCCAGACCGTCCATTCACAACTTCATGACGCACCCCGAGTTTAGGATAGAGGACTCCACGCCCCACATCCCCCTCATCGACGACACAGACCTGGAGGAGGACGCGGCGCGCAGGAAGAACTCCAGCCAGCCGTCCTCGCCCAACAAGAACAACAACGCCATCGACAGTGGCATCAACCTGACCACCGACACCAGTAAATCTGCCGCCTCCTCCACTCCTGGAAGCCCCCTGCACAGTCTGGAGACCTCCCTCTAGCCCCTAGAGCACTCCCCCCCCCCGCCCCGTCCTCCACTCCTGGAAGCCCCCTGCACAGTCTGGAGACCTCCCTCTAGCCCCTAGAGCACTCCCCCCCCCTCCGCCCCTCCTCCCCCTCTGGAAGCCCCCTGCACAGTCTGGAGACCTCCCTCTAGCCCCTAGAGCACTCCCCCCCCCCGCCCCTCCTCCACTCCTGGAAGCCCCCTGCACAGTCTGGAGACCTCCCTCTAGCCCTTAGAGTACCCCCCCCGCCCCTCATGTTGTACCTGGAGACCTCTCTCTAGCCCCTAGAATACTCCCCCCCCCTGCCCCTCATCTTGTACCTGGAGGCTTCCTCGAGCCACAACCCTCTAGCCCCTATAGTAGCTCCCCATCTGATACCTGGAGGTCCTCTGCACAGTGAAAGTCTCCCTCGAGCCCCCAGCCCTCAACCCCTACCGTAGCAGCTGGCACCTGGATGGAGAAAATAATACATCATGAAAACTATACAATCAAAAAGCGCTACAATGCCAACGCACATGACCATGTGTGTGTGTGTGTGTGTGTGTGGTGCGTGTGTGTGGTATTTGTCCTGCCAACTGGGCATCACGTGTTCTGAACTGTACCTTTAGAATGGAGAAGTGGAGGAGGAGGAGGAGGAGGAGGTGGAGGAGGAGAAGGAGGGGGAAGATCTCTGATGAGTGACTTGGCAAACAGGACAACGTACATAAACCACCACCCCCTCTTCTCCCCTCTCTTCAGAATAACAATGACTATATTGATAATAGTTTAAATTAAATTGAAAGCATTATTATTATTATTATTATTATTATTATTATTGCTCCTGCATGAATGTACATTACCCAAGTTTTTATTTAAATTGTTTTACTTTTATTGGAATTATTTGATTTGATTGGGTGGAGAAATGCGGTGGACTGCTACTTTAAGACAAGCTTATCCGATTCACTGGTCTGTGAGTGTCCTGTGTGGCATGTAATTAACTGTAAAGATTTGTTTGATTAATAAATGAAAAGTGTAACAAGGTTGTAGGGCTCAACTTGCACAGTAGATTGCACCTGTTGGAAAAGAGGAACCCATAAATTATAGAATTTAATAAATATATTATATATAAATACATATAAATATATACAGTATAGAGAGAGTTTATCTTTGTTTGTTGGCATGTTGCCTTGTTTCTGCTTCAATGGCTCTATCTACTTTAACTTATTTATGTCCTAAAGAGAATGTAATTTGTTTACAAATCCCGTAGATTCTGCCTGGTTTATTTGTAGGGTTCAAAACCACACAGCTGATGTGGTTAGATGGAACATCTCCCGTCGGTGTTTTATTACAGACTGTGTGCTGGAACTTGCCTGCTATCATGTCAAATATTGTAGATATTTTTAGAGGATAACAAAAAGAAACCAAAATATAATGGGATATATAATAAATGTGGCATCTTAGTATTATACGATTGTTGGGATCAACTCTGAACGGCTTCCTTTGTTTCCAAACAGAGATCTTAAGAAGAAGGGGTTTTATTTCTTTCATTACTCTTTCTCTTTTTCTTTTTTTTATTCAATGCTTGAAATTGACTTGAGGTCAGTCTCCAAACTGAGAGGGCCGTTCGGGACTTCTATGATGAACTGTCTTCTATATAAAACTGCTTGTTTAAAGGAAAATGTTTTAAATTATGTGTGACCATCAAAGGCTGCGATGGATTTATATTAGAAATTGCAAACTAAGTTATATTTGGCTTATCTGTATGGAAATCAAAAAGTTGTGTTGAAATCTTGTGATATATTGTGTTGATTATTTTTTTATTTCTTGATTTTGTTTTTCCTTAAAAGAAAGAACTTTCAGCCCCAAAAGCTGTTGGCATTTTGAACAACTAAAAAAAACACAAAAAAACAACAAAATGGAATGTTGCTTTGACTCTTTTTCTATATAAAAAAGATGATCCTTTTCTGCACTATCCGGATATGAATGAAAAACTCTGTGGTGTAATTTTAGATGTGCTTTTGTGTGTTTTAACCAAGCTTGTCTTCCTGCTGTCACTCAATATACTCAAGCATCTCAACAGTATTCACTAGTTGTTAACTATTTATTGTGCTTTGAAAATGAGAGGTTATCAGAGAAGCGGAAGGCACGTCCACACTCTAAAGACACATGGATAGCAATGGCCCTGAAATCCTACTGTATTATTAATGTCATTTCTATAACCAATTGGAAACATTGAAAAGCATGATGTAAAATGCTCAATATGCAAGTGAAACCAATCCAGTTTTCTACTCTAAATCCTATATCTCAAATTGTTTTATCTTTTTCTCGTGTCATTTATTGAGCAGATCTTTCATCACGAGAGGGTGCACAAGCGTCAGCAGTAAGCTCAGGCCTGTGTAGAAGCTAACGGACCATTTTAGGAATCTCTTTATTTAACGCTGAAATGATCTGGACCCTGCCATCGCTTAGACACTAGCTGCTTTTCCCTTGACGTTTTACCTTGGCGTTGTGTTCCGTAAGCATTGTTTCTTTCTTTACAAACGACTTCAGCCAACATTCTCATAGCATTTTCACATTCACACCACATTCAACTTTAAGACGATAACCAGTGAACCAGTAGAGTATTCTTTGTAAATAGAGGAACAGTCCTGAAACAGAAACTGTGTGACTCCTCTAGACTCCAAGCTGTCATTCCCGGAGGTCATAGTTCAGTGGTCATGTCAGCGTCATCATCACCACAGGTTTTACTGCCAGCTCTCTTGTCTGTCCGGGTTACGGGCACTCGCATCGCTGTTCCATCCAAACGACTACAAAAATGGAAAACAAACAAATAAATAACGATGACGCTGAAAATGATGATGACGATATTAATAATGATACTTCTTGCAATATATCACCTGCTTCTATGTACTGTACTTAGCAGCATGCATTTTTTGTGGAACAAAGAAAAATGAGAGATGCCAACAGAAAATTTGGCATTCTAGCCATCTATGGGTAAATGATGTGTTCATCCATCTTGTTTTTATGAATTTTTTTATCTATACAATAATTGTAAATAAAGAACTCAATGTCTTTGTTCATTTAATACTATGCAAAAAGTCATGCTTTCTGATTGTTACCCACCCTTCCTAGAGTGTGTTGCCGGAATGTTTGTGGTCTCAAAAGTCAGTTAACAATGTGATGTAAATTATTTTCTAGCTTGACGAAAGTTATATGATGAACTGTGACTCTTGCTGCTTAACTGTCCCATTACCCAGACTCCAGACAGGAGCGCAAGTGAAAAAGAGAATAAACAAAAAATGAAAAAGCACTAAATAAATTTCCCAGAGCAGCATGACCCAGAATGGGGTCTATTGACCCGTGTGGCGTCTGTGTTTCCTTTGGTCTCCAGCACCAGAGGCCTGCCCTCTGCTAACTGTACCACTGTGCACACGTGCTACAATATCACTGCAAAGCGAGGGAGGTCCACAACAATGGGTGGATGCACCTCGCCTATAGTATATCCATCCATTCGTTCCTACTTTCCGGTAAAAGATGTCTGGAGAGCGCACAGCTAACTGTTCTTTCCTCTGGTGACCACACAGTCAGTCCCATTTCCTTTTAAGGATCCATGCTATCAGCTCGGTTATGCCCTGTAAATTCAAAGCCCAGCCTGTCCATGTGCAGTGATTAACAAGGGATTTGGTGTTGATTTGGACAGTCTACAGTGTAGTAGTTCTCCATAACAGACACCAGGGGGAGCTATATGATGATATTTGGAGCCATTTGCAATGTTCAGATCATCAGTACACTGGTTTGTGGTGTGGAATAGGCAATGAAGGTGTTAAAGGCAAACAGAGATTTCTATTGAAGAAAATAATTTAAAAGCTGTTAACACTATTAGGCTACTGCCCCTGAGATGCTATGATTTCGTTTTCCACGGATACTGGTTCCGTCTGACCTGATGTTAGACACGTATCAGAAGGTAACCTCCAATGTAAACCTTAGACCATTGACCCTATCATGTAGCTGCAGAGGAGCCAGAATGTGTTTTCAGTTCAGTGTGGATTTCAGCACGATCGTCTCACAACAATCAGCAGTTCAAATGTGTGATTTTCAAACTTGCCGTAGGAGACGAGGAGACATTGTAGCTAATGAGGAGGTTGAGCATGTTTTCCCCTCCAGCAGAGTCAGGATGAGATGTGCAGACAGACAGACAGACAGAGGCAGGCAGACAGACAAACAAACAGATGGGCTGATGATAGTGTCTGACTTGGCCCTGAGTGTCAACCTCTGGGAACACCGTGTCCTGGTCATAAATGACAGACAAAACAACGAGAGAAAAGCACAGTCCCAAACAGGTGTATTTGGAAGGAACCTGACTGGATAGTAAGAATAACCCTACATGTTCAACGACGTCCATCTCTACGGTGTGAGGCTGTTTCTTTGGGATGATTCTACTTGTTCTTAACAGTTTGCTCTTTAGTTTCTGTGGGAAAGTGGATTCTGTCTGCTCCAGGGATTCACCGGGCGTCGACACGTTCCGTTGATTTTGAGAGGTGAAAATTAGCTCGCAACCAAATGTATGTCAAATAAAGCTGTTGTCTTTGTACAAAGGGACCTCGAGGAAGGCTGAGGAAGGTGTTGCAGTTGAGACTGTCCTCTCAAACAAACTAGCATCGCTGACTTTCAGACGATCCATAAAAAAATCGACAAATAAAAAGACAAAAAAGATGAGTTACCAAGACGAGTATTTTCACGTTTAACTGACACCTAATACAATTTGAGACAGTTGAATTGAAATCGAAGAAGTGGCACAGAGAGCATTGGCAGATAAAGGCTTGCCGACGTCAGGAATGTGGCATTAGCATGCGGTGATGTGCCTGGTACGGCTGATGAATATTGAGTGGGCTCCCACAGCCCTGCTCAGATTAATGCAGAATGAATTCAGGTCCATGCGCGGGCTGATTTCCCCAAAGAATGGCCCTTTATTGGGGCCCAGTTGAATCATGCTGCTTTCCATTCAGGGAATAGAGGTGGAGGTAATTGACAGTCCTTTAGAAACAGCAAACACTGGTGGAGTAAGGATTGATTTTGAAATTACTTTGCCACTGGGTCCTTAAAGCCGGTAGAAGAAAAGCAGTCTTTAGTAATTGTTCTAATGGGATCAGAGTACCTATGGTTGCTGTTGGGAGAGAAGGGGTTTGGGAATGACATGGGAATCTTAGGGAGAAACCACACACACACACACAGACACGCACATGAGTTCTCATTTGAACTCACTCAGAAACATTTGATGAATGATATAGATGATGGTAAGTGGTCAAAGGGGCCCCATGTGGATCTCTCCCATGTTAGTATGAGGATAACCTCAGTAGCAGGCCTCGGGGTGAAGCTCTCTGACTAACACTGTCACTTCACTGTTGTAGAGATCAAACCCTCACATAGGGAGGGCTTTGAATGTTGAATACCGAGGTCACAGAATGCCACCACAACATAAACATACCTTTTTATCATCTAATTCTGTGACAAAGTGTGTCGCTTTAAGGGGTGAATAAGATGACCTCTTTCCGTTTGTCACCGTTAGTGGGATTAAGTTCAAACTCGTATGGTTCTGTGTACACATGTTATGTGGGGTTCGGATGTGTCACGCTGGGCAGCCTGTCTCTCACACCAGTTTACGACGACAAAATCTAGAGCATTCTGTGCATTCAGATACAGCCTTTACATTGTTACCTTTAGGCCTTGACATTGAAGTCTTGGTTTGGAGTCAAAATCTGAAAGGCCAAGGGGTCAATCTATATATTGCTTTATAAGGCAAAGTTCAGTCGCACGCCCTTACAATACCTCTGTACTATAGACATCAAAGACATGCAGTTCTTCCCTCATGCGCAGGACAGCAAGAGGGGGGGGGATCAAATGAAGCTGGTCAGGCTTGACTATTCACTCACAGCTGTGTCTGCTCATTTGTACAAGGATGCCATACTATTTGTTTTTGCTTTCCACTTCCTGTTGCCGCAAAAAGCTCCCATTGGCAGCAGCTCCATGATAAATCCTGCTTTTCTTCTGCCTCTACAAACAACATTCAGCTGCTCCTCTACATGACTAATGAGTCAATGAGCCTCTGGTTCTTTGGCCACCATGACATATTACTTTCCTGAGAAATATGAAAAGATTGAATTATTTTCTATCCGTTCACGAGTTCGGAGACCGTGCCAGCTGAATACGGTTAGTAGTTTCACCCGTAGGAATAACGAGACTAAACGGAAGATCGAATGAATGAGTGTGTGAGTAAAATGATCAACGACTGCATGACAGGGTGAGACAGGGTGAGACAGGGGGAGGGGGAGACAGGGGGAGGGGAGGGGGAGACAGGGTGAGGGGGAGACAAGGGGAGGGGGAGACAGGGTGAGGGAGGGGGTGACAGGGTGAGGGGGGGGAGACAAGGGGGGAGGGGGTGACAGGGTGAGGGGGGAGGGGAGACAAGGTGAGGGAAGGGGGTGACAGGGTGAGGGGGAGACAGGTGAGGGAAGGGGGTGACAGGGTGAGGGGGAGACAAGGTGAGGGAAGGGGGTGACAGGGTGAGGGGGAGACAAGGTGAGGGAAGGGGGTGACAGGGTGAGGGGGAGACAAGGTGAGGGAAGGGGGTGACAGGGTGAGGGGGGGGGAGACAAGGTGAGGGAAGGGGGTGACGGTGAGGGGGAGACAAGGTGAGGGTAGGGGGTGACGGTGAGGGGGAGACACACAGTAGAAACACACGTGTGACAAGTATGGCTGCTTTATGTGGTCATCTATTGACTGGTCTCAGGTGCTTCTTGAGATAAGCAGATGGGACTCAGGTGTGTCATGGATGTGACTGACTGTAATCTGGTGTGTTGACCTGAGAAGACAGGTGACAGTGATGGTGTGGTCTTCTCCTTTCAAACATGGGCTCTAAACCCATTTATTGACAGTACTTGTAATAATTATATTTTATTTCCTTGTACGTGCCAGGAAGGGTCATACAAACCATATCTAATGACAAGCATCATGCCATGGTAGACTTGCATGTATTTGTAAGACATATCACTGTTCCCACAGTGAAAACATCGTTCTTTTGACAGGCACATCATGCACTGTAGGGTACAATGTCATTATAAAATAACCTTAAACCAATAAAGAATTGCTCGAGAAGAAATAATATTATGCATCATTATCAGAGGAACTTTCAGCCAATTAAAATGCATTTCAACATAAAAAAAGACAACTGGAACACATGAATCAGATAGCTGCTACCTACATCACGATGAATACCTCCATGAAAACAGATTATCTCTACCACACCTATTCAAGCTGCATGTCTATCCAATATCACCAGCAGAAGAGCCGAATAGAAATGGGTTTATCTGAATGATTCATTAAATGTACATAATCTGATTGCACATCAATTCCGTCCCGCGGTTCATAAAGGAGCATCTCTTGTTGTCTGTTTGCCAGTTGAGAGAACCCGCTTTGGGGAAGGTCGGTCGTAGATTCCTCACGTGGAACCGTCTAGACAGCTGATGTCCAGGCGTGCCTCCAGTGGCCAGGCTGCTTCCCTGACTCTATAATGAGCTACCCACTCAGGGCTCGTCTCAGCACATCCCCTCGGACAGCACTGGGCCACGGCCAATACGTTCATCTGCTCTTCCCTCCGGCTACGGACGAACAATGACTACTCACTGTTGGCAGCGGGAGATAGTGGAAACTGGACATCTTGTCGTTTGCTGAATGGATGCCTGACAGAGTAGTGTTGCGACTTGAATCCGTTTTTGGTATGACGACTCAGGGCCCTACGAAATATGGGTTACTGGTCGCTGAGGCGAAATTGATTGTATTGCGGTCGGTGTTTCCAAGCCACTTCATTTCTTAGAACCTTCATTTAAGGTATGGTTTTAAGGTTTTGGAGGCGGGTGTGTGTGTGTGTGTGTGTGTGTGTGTGTGGTTCTCCTTTCTCTGCCCTGGCAAATCCTCCTTCATGTATGTGAGGTCATCTCCCAGGTAATAAAGAAGTGAATGTCTTGTTCCTACCCGGGTAACAAGATGTGTCCTAAAGAGATAACACTGGGTAATGGTGCCACAGAAAAATCATTTGCCACTAACCTCCCCCACACACAGACACACAAACACACTCCGAATGCATCCAACTTGCTCACCGACTGTGCAATGCTTGATAGATTAATATCTCTGACACACACACACACACACAGACGGGTTTTTATGTCTTATGGGGACCACTTTTTTGAACATCACTTGTGGGGACTACCCTTTCTAAAGGTACTAGAGGTATGAGAAAAATCTGGTAAACTAAACACAGCCTTGTAAGCCTATACACGCGTTAAAATCTCTGAATTTCTCAAGTAGGTGACAATCTCTGATCTGACCATGGTTTATGGGGACTTCAAAAAAATCGAGTGGACATGGCTGATGGGGACCAAATTTACATATAATTTGCATAATTCACACAAATACTCATTTGATTAGTGGGGACTGGGGACCCATTACTATAATGAAATAATACACATTTTAAGTACAAGACTGCAACTGACATGTACAGAAGAGAGGTGTGGTGAGAGACTGGTCTATGTTTCAGGATTTAGTCACTGGGATTTGATGGAAAATGTGTGGATAATTGCACTCCAGTATGAACTATTTGCTCTATCCCAACCATAAACCTTGGAATGACACTGGCCGGGTTTCCCAGATTTGTTAAATAGCTCTTGCTTCATAACAAATCTGGGAAACCCGGCCAGTGACATTCAGTCAGTAGAGAGTTTAGCGAGTCATTTTTATTCTTTGATTTGACCGAATGCTTGGTGTTGTCCGTCTCCACCCCTGCAGTACTTTGGTCAGGCTGTGTCTGTTGTATTCCTGGGATCACTTTATCATTGCTGCTACAATCTTTATGCTTTATAATTGTAGGTTGGAGAAGATCCGTACAGGCCGGAGACGCTTGGCGTTTGTCCCCGACTTGGGAAACCTACTTCAATTCTGGTTAGATGTTCAGGGAGATAATTGACTCGTTAAATATCTGACTCCAATTTTAGAAATGTGCACAAGCGCGTCACCTGTCTACCTTGAGCGCTAAACAGTTAATGACATGAAACTCTGGCGTAGGTAAAAATCGTCTGCTTGATCAGAGCGACGACCCTAAAGTATGCGTGTTCACTTATCAGTCACATCGTTTATCATGACTATAATATGGATTTTAACCATAGTAGACCTAGCATGTAAACCAATCCCTAGAGGCTCCGGAAAGTTGTGATGCCTCCCATTCATTTGAATCAGGTGTGTTGGAGCAGGGAAACATCTAAAACAAGCAGGTCAGGAGGGCCTGAGGACCAGGATTGAGAACCACTGGTTTAAACACTAGTCAAACAACGCAACTTCAGAACATATAACATTTTTACAGATTTTTTAGAAGGTTGTACATACATGTAATACATTTGCTGCCATATCACTACGCTATTTACGTTGCCATTTTCTTTTGTAGGCTGTAATGCGGTTGTAAACATAGAACTTCAGGTTTTGCCAGGTACGGTCCTTGAGAGCTTCTGGTTCAGCCCTCAAACACTTGTCACAGTCACTCTTAGATGGTACAATACAAGATGTGATAAACCTATTCATTTGCCTTTCCACCGCCTGCACCTCTGTCTGCTGCCAGGGTGTCTTCTTCTGGGTAGCTTTACCTTGAAGTGGGCAGAAAAACACATTAGTATTTGAAAGCATTAGAAAGAGTGTGGTGTAAATCCAATTCTGATTCTTATATCATTATACCGTGAATCCCAGCATCTACAATACAAGTATTTACACTTGACAATGTCTGTCATGTTTTTTAAATGACATGTTGCCTGTATCCCTGTATTGTCGGTCATGATATGTGGATTGTCTGGTGTTGTCCACTTATGTATTTGTACTGCAGAGTATAACGTACTGTACAGAAAACAAATTCCGGCAGCCATGGTCGTGTAATCAATTAATTAATCACTCTCCCAGCAGCAAATATTGGCTTGACAGAGGACAGTAACTGATGTTATACAGTCTATGTAATATATGAAGTTCTATCTGAGCAGTTCCTCAACCCTGCCGAGACTTTCAAATATCACTCTATTCTGGGCATTCACGACGTCCCCACAGCACACCTTTAGTCAGTGTTTAATTTTGGGCAACACAGAGACAACTGGTCCCCACAAGGAACTATAACATTGTGTTTGAGATGTCCCCACAAAGCCTGTTTTACTCAAGTTGTGCGAACGCAAACAGCTTGGCTTAGTTGTCTCAGATGTGTGAAAAGTCAAACACTGACAAGAGGTGTGCTGTGGGGACGTCGTGAGTGTCCACAATAAAGCGATGATAAACAAGAAAAACTATCTCTCTGAAGGTTAAAATCTCTTAAGAGTAGATGTCACAGGGGTTACCATGGATAAGGTTCAGTCATTCAGACATGTAGCCTGAATAACATTGATATTTATAGCATGAATCCTACATACCTGCAAAATAATGCCATCAGATTCATCTGTGGTTCCATTTGGTGTCTCTAGAGGTTGCGTTACTGCAGTATGTGCACCATTGTTGAGCTGAAAGCAAGAAAACAGACATTGATATTAGTATAAAATGCGTATTAACGACCTTGATGAAAATACAGTAAAAATTGATGCTATGCTATCAACGTGATATAGAACTAGCCAAAAAATGTCAAATATCACTCGTCAGGACACCAATGACATCCCCACAGCACATGTTCAGTCATTGTAATGAACATGTGCTGCCATCACAAACTCCAAACCCTGTTTGGGGTAACCCATAGTGCCCCCCATTCAGTTGATTGTCTAATACCTAGAAATTCATTCACTTAGTTTCTCACCTCACATCTAGAGGACAAACAAACATCTGCGCCACCACTGGTTTCATTGTGTGTCTGATCACTGTTGATGAGCTGAAAGCAGGACCACAGACATTGGCATTCATGTTACTTGCATATTAAATGACCTGGATAAAATAATACAGTAAACACTGATGTTATACAGTCTATGTAATATATGAAGTTCTATCTGAGCAGTTCCTCAACCCTGCCGAGACTTTCAAATATCACTCTATTCTGGGCATTCACGACGTCCCCACAGCACACCTTTAGTCAGTGTTTAATTTTGGGCAACACAGAGACAACTGGTCCCCACAGGGAACGATAACATTGTGTTTGAGATGTCCCCACAAAGCCTGTTTTACTCAAGTTGTGCGAACGCAAACAGCTTGGCTTAGTTGTCTCAGATGTGTGAAAAGTCAAACACTGACAAGAGGTGTGCTGTGGGGACGTCGTGAGTGTCCACAATAAAGCGATGATAAACAAGAAAAACTATCTCTCTGAAGGTTAAAATCTCTTAAGAGTAGATGTCACAGGGGTTACCATGGATAAGGTTCAGTCATTCAGACATGTAGCCTGAATAACATTGATATTTATAGCATGAATCCTACATACCTGCAAAATAATGCCATCAGATTCATCTGTGGTTCCATTTGGTGTCTCTAGAGGTTGCGTTACTGCAATATGTGCACCATTGTTGAGCTGAAAGCAAGAAAACAGACATTGATATTAGTATAAAATGCGTATTAACGACCTTGATGAAAATACAGTAAAAATTGATGCTATGCTATCAACGTGATATAGAACTAGCCAAAAAATGTCAAATATCACTCGTCAGGACACCAATGACATCCCCACAGCACATGTTCAGTCATTGTAATGAACATGTGCTGCCATCACAAACTCCAAACCCTGTTTGGGGTAACCCATAGTGCCCCCCATTCAGTTGATTGTCTAATACCTAGAAATTCATTCACTTAGTTTCTCACCTCACATCTAGAGGACAAACAAACATCTGCGCCACCACTGGTTTCATTGTGTGTCTGATCACTGTTGATGAGCTGAAAGCAGGACCACAGACATTGGCATTCATGTTACTTGCATATTAAATGACCTGGATAAAATAATACAGTAAACACTGATGTTATACAGTCTATGTAATATATGAAGTTCTATCTGAGCAGTTCCTCAACCCTGCCGAGACTTTCAAATATCACTCTATTCTGGGCATTCACGACGTCCCCACAGCACACCTTTAGTCAGTGTTTAATTTTGGGCAACACAGAGACAACTGGGGCCTGTACTACGAAGCAAGATTTGGCGTTAGCGAGGTAACTTCAGGTTCAACCCCGGGTTTTCTGTACTACGAAGGTGGATCACTTGTTATCGGGGTAGATCGCCATGGTAACATATGCTGAACTGCTAACCTGGTCGGGAGCAGGTTATAGTTGGAGATCAGAGATCAACCGGTATAAAAGCCCCGCCCACTAACTCATTCTTGAGAGGATAATGGCGTTACCGTTCATAGAAGATGTGGAGCTTGGTGCGCGGATATTGAGAGGTGCGCTCAGAACAGCCAGAACATCAGAATCAGAAAGGGTTTTAATCGCCATGAAAGTTTGCACAGACAAGCAATTTGCTTTGGCAGGAAGGTGCGTCGTTAAACATATAGGAATCCTAAAAAAATAATATGAGATCTAACTATAGGAAAAGTACATAGACTAGCAATGCTTAGAATGTGCATATGCAATGCATAGCGTTGCGTTATTTCGCTACGGGTACTTTTATGTAGTGTCATGTTGATATGTTATTCCTATTCAATGGGGTGTCTCCCCTTAAAACCCCTTCTGCTGTCCTTGGGTTGCTTTGACCCACTTTCTAATTATTTCCATATCAAAATGTTGGGTTTCTTTCAACCAAAACATTTCAAACCAAAAAGAACAATGTGTATACGTAGCCTACAATGATCATTTCACTACCCACAAAAGACACAACAAAAAAGCCACAAAAAGGTATAAAAACACCAAAACGTAGAAAAAAGTTTAACAAATACATCCTCATGTGTTCTCCCTTTCCTAGGAACACATAAATATAATGTCAGTGTAACTAAGTTTAGTGTCATTCAGTCATGTACTATATCTTCTCATATTCCAGTTTTCTATCTCCAACCTTGTTTTTTTAATTAAAAGCCTCTTATACTCTATATCAAGCTCCAGGGTTCTTTTATACAGGGCCCTCACATTGTCTGCTCCAACCTGAAACAAATAAAGAACATTGTCTCTTTGTAAGGCACACTTGGAGAAAGTTGAAGGTTTCAATTTGACTACTGTGTTTCAAGGTTCATTGCTTATACTTGTGTCTTTGTCTTGGCCTTGAAGTGGAGGCCCTATGCTCAGGGGGAGGAACAAGTTCCTCTTCCTGCTGAGTTTAACACCATAGCAATTGAATCAATTGATTTATATTTGAAATGAGCACTTCAAGGACTTATGTCTCATGTTATGTTCAGACCACCACCATTAGTAAGTCATTACAGACACTTCAATCACAGCCACACGTTCACACACTCTCACCATCTATGTTGCAAGTGGTAAAACAAAATCAAAAGTGTACCCCCAAAATGCTCTCTGAGCAGGCAGGCACAGTTTCCTGATCATCTAGGACCTCCACTCCTCCCAGAAAGTAAATGGCATATTTGATCAATATTCAACAACCACATATGGCATACGTACTGGCGTATGACTATTAGTTTCATGGTTACCTCTGTATGGCACAGTGGGACGACAGTGGATGGTGGCAGCAACACCACTATATTTCCTGTCACTGCAGAGGACAGTAATACATTCCACTTAGTATTGCTAGTTTATTTACCCTTAGTATAGATGGTCCACATATTTACATTTAAGGTTCCTATGTGTTTATTGTATGCACCTTCCTGCCAAAGCAAATTCCTCGTCTGTGCAAACTTTCATGAATAAATCCCTTTCTGATTCTACATTTCACTTCTACAATATTTATAAATAATTGTTGAATGCACATGGTCACATAGATCACTTGAAACATACATATGCCTGGGTTTCCGAGCTGCTGCCACCAGTGTCTGAAGAAATGCCCCCTTCCACTCATTCCATCATGGGGCGACCCTGATAGCTTGAGAGGGCCAGCTCCTCAGCAAGAGTGAAGTCCTGTGGAGGAGTTCATTGTTCTATGGGCCCTTTGTAGCTATACCAATATCCTACAAAAGGTACTGGCAATTAAGCCAGTAAGTATTGTTTTTATTTTTTTATTTGCTCTCACGATCGTTTGCCACTTCCAGGGTTGCAACTAAAATAATACTGCAACAAAAGTTTAACGTTATGGAATGCACACGTGTAATTATGGTCACATCTTGTGCCTGGGACAGTGATATCAATAAATCATGTAGGCTAGTTTACGCATTTACAGCGTCTGCTATTTTCTACCAGTTTAGCAGCAGCAACTTCGTTGATTTTTGCCTGTATCATATGTCTGTATTCCTGATATGTTCGTGTAACAATATTTCACGCAGGAGGAGTAGACAAAGTTTGTAAATTTATTGTCCGGAATGTCCGCTCCTCTTCCGTGACATATGCGGCTCTTGTTTTGTCCGTGTTTGCGATTGGATACACGGTGCAAACACCGCCCCTTTATGTGAACGCGCACATCTCTAGATTAGAAAGATCTGGCTTGAGTTAAAGAGTTGATAACCGCCGTCGTGATACCGTTTATCGTGATTACGATTGTCTCGCTTTGTGTAGCCGGGTAACTGAGAGTAATCCAGAGCATGTTGATCTTGATTCGTAGTACAGGCCCCTGGTCCCCACAGGGAACGATAACATTGTGTTTGAGATGTCCCCACAAAGCCTGTTTTACTCAAGTTGTGCGAACGCAAACAGCTTGGCTTAGTTGTCTCAGATGTGTGAAAAGTCAAACACTGACAAGAGGTGTGCTGTGGGGACGTCGTGAGTGTCCACAATAAAGCGATGATAAACAAGAAAAACTATCTCTCTGAAGGTTAAAATCTCTTAAGAGTAGATGTCACAGGGGTTACCATGGATAAGGTTCAGTCATTCAGACATGTAGCCTGAATAACATTGATATTTATAGCATGAATCCTACATACCTGCAAAATAATGCCATCAGATTCATCTGTGGTTCCATTTGGTGTCTCTAGAGGTTGCGTTACTGCAGTATGTGCACCATTGTTGAGCTGAAAGCAAGAAAACAGACATTGATATTAGTATAAAATGCGTATTAACGACCTTGATGAAAATACAGTAAAAATTGATGCTATGCTATCAACGTGATATAGAACTAGCCAAAAAATGTCAAATATCACTCGTCAGGACACCAATGACATTCCCACAGCACATGTTCAGTCATTGTAATGAACATGTGCTGCCATCACAAACTCCAAACCCTGTTTGGGGTAACCCATAGTGCCCCCCATTCAGTTGATTGTCTAATACCTAGAAATTCATTCACTTAGTTTCTCACCTCACATCTAGAGGACAAACAAACATCTGCGCCACCACTGGTTTCATTGTGTGTCTGATCACTGTTGATGAGCTGAAAGCAGGACCACAGACATTGGCATTCATGTTACTTGCATATTAAATGACCTGGATAAAATAATACAGTAAACACTGATGTTATACAGTCTATGTAATATATGAAGTTCTATCTGAGCAGTTCCTCAACCCTGCCGAGACTTTCAAATATCACTCTATTCTGGGCATTCACGACGTCCCCACAGCACACCTTTAGTCAGTGTTTAATTTTGGGCAACACAGAGACAACTGGTCCCCACAGGGAACGATAACATTGTGTTTGAGATGTCCCCACAAAGCCTGTTTTACTCAAGTTGTGCGAACGCAAACAGCTTGGCTTAGTTGTCTCAGATGTGTGAAAAGTCAAACACTGACAAGAGGTGTGCTGTGGGGACGTCGTGAGTGTCCACAATAAAGCGATGATAAACAAGAAAAACTATCTCTCTGAAGGTTAAAATCTCTTAAGAGTAGATGTCACAGGGGTTACCATGGATAAGGTTCAGTCATTCAGACATGTAGCCTGAATAACATTGATATTTATAGCATGAATCCTACATACCTGCAAAATAATGCCATCAGATTCATCTGTGGTTCCATTTGGTGTCTCTAGAGGTTGCGTTACTGCAGTATGTGCACCATTGTTGAGCTGAAAGCAAGAAAACAGACATTGATATTAGTATAAAATGCGTATTAACGACCTTGATGAAAATACAGTAAAAATTGATGCTATGCTATCAACGTGATATAGAACTAGCCAAAAAATGTCAAATATCACTCGTCAGGACACCAATGACATCCCCACAGCACATGTTCAGTCATTGTAATGAACATGTGCTGCCATCACAAACTCCAAACCCTGTTTGGGGTAACCCATAGTGCCCCCCCATTCAGTTGATTGTCTAATACCTAGAAATTCATTCACTTAGTTTCTCACCTCACATCTAGAGGACAAACAAACATCTGCGCCACCACTGGTTTCATTGTGTGTCTGATCACTGTTGATGAGCTGAAAGCAGGACCACAGACATTGGCATTCATGTTACTTGCATATTAAATGACCTGGATCAAATAATACAGTAAACACTGATGTTATACAGTCTATGTAATATATGAAGTTCTATCTGAGCAGTTCCTCAACCCTGCCGAGACTTTCAAATATCACTCTATTCTGGGCATTCACGACGTCCCCACAGCACACCTTTAGTCAGTGTTTAATTTTGGGCAACACAGAGACAACTGGTCCCCACAAGGAACTATAACATTGTGTTTGAGATGTCCCCACAAAGCCTGTTTTACTCAAGTTGTGCGAACGCAAACAGCTTGGCTTAGTTGTCTCAGATGTGTGAAAAGTCAAACACTGACAAGAGGTGTGCTGTGGGGACGTCGTGAGTGTCCACAATAAAGCGATGATAAACAAGAAAAACTATCTCTCTGAAGGTTAAAATCTCTTAAGAGTAGATGTCACAGGGGTTACCATGGATAAGGTTCAGTCATTCAGACATGTAGCCTGAATAACATTGATATTTATAGCATGAATCCTACATACCTGCAAAATAATGCCATCAGATTCATCTGTGGTTCCATTTGGTGTCTCTAGAGGTTGCGTTACTGCAGTATGTGCACCATTGTTGAGCTGAAAGCAAGAAAACAGACATTGATATTAGTATAAAATGCGTATTAACAACCTTGATGAAAATACAGTAAAAATTGATGCTATGCTATCAACGTGATGTAGAACTAGCCAAAAAATGTCAAATATCACTCGTCAGGACACCAATGACATCCCCACAGCACATGTTCAGTCATTGTAATGAACATGTGCTGCCATCACAAACTCCAAACCCTGTTTGGGGTAACCCATAGTGCCCCCCATTCAGTTGATTGTCTAATACCTAGAAATTCATTCACTTAGTTTCTCACCTCACATCTAGAGGACAAACAAACATCTGCGCCACCACTGGTTTCATTGTGTGTCTGATCACTGTTGATGAGCTGAAAGCAGGACCACAGACATTGGCATTCATGTTACTTGCATATTAAATGACCTGGATAAAATAATACAGTAAACACTGATGTTATACAGTCTATGTAATATATGAAGTTCTATCTGAGCAGTTCCTCAACCCTGCCGAGACTTTCAAATATCACTCTATTCTGGGCATTCACGACGTCCCCACAGCACACCTTTAGTCAGTGTTTAATTTTGGGCAACACAGAGACAACTGGTCCCCACAAGGAACTATAACATTGTGTTTGAGATGTCCCCACAAAGCCTGTTTTACTCAAGTTGTGCGAACGCAAACAGCTTGGCTTAGTTGTCTCAGATGTGTGAAAAGTCAAACACTGACAAGAGGTGTGCTGTGGGGACGTTGTGAGTGTCCACAATAAAGCGATGATATAAACAAGAAAAACTATCTCTCTGAAGGTTAAAATCTCTTAAGAGTAGATGTCACAGGGGTTACCATGGATAAGGTTCAGTCATTCAGACATGTAGCCTGAATAACATTGATATTTATAGTATGATTCCTACATACCTGCAAATGAATGCCATCAGATTCATCTGTGGTTCCATTTGGTGTCTCTAGAGGTTGCGTTACTGCAGTCTTTGCACCATTGATGAGCTGAAAGCAAGAAACCAGACATTGGTATACATGTTACATGCATATTAAATGATCTGGATAAAATAAAACTAATGCTGAATGCGCAGCTGGCAGCAATTAAACAGAAACAAGAGTAAAATAACCTTAAACTAGCTTTTCCTAGTGTGATTTTGAACATTTCTAAGGAAAGTCAAGAAAGCAGGGTCCTGAAATTTGATAAGATTGCAAAGATACTTTTTTTCCACTGGGATCAATTTACCCCTGCTCAGTGCTTCTAGTGTTAAAATGAAGGTAATAGTGATTATTATTAGTGTGAGGTACAACTAAGTAAACTATTTAGCATCTAGTATAAAAAACCTCCTCACCTGTGTTCTCCATGGCCATTCTGCATCACCATAACAATAAGTCAACTCTTCACCCGCTACAACATCTCGAATTGAGAAGAGGCACAGGTGTGGTAAACCATTCACTTGCACAGTCTTCACTTTAAGATTGGGTGTTTTATGGTCATCATTTATGAGTCTCCCAAATGAGCCATCCTCTTCTGAAGCATCAATGCTGAAATGAATTATTATATAAATATATACATACATTGTGGGTTGTACACTCAAAGGTTGTCAAACAATATGGAGTTATGACTGCAGGAGGTCTACAGAACAGTTTAACCTACAGAATTAAGCAGGTTAAATATATCTTATTAAATCTAACTGCATCCAGTTGTATTCAAATTTTGCATATACCAAGTCAGCTAGATATAAATCAAGTGTACTTACCACCACATTTTTCCATTCCATTTGAAATCAAACACAAACACCTTTTCAGACTCCTTGTACTGCTTTGTACATATATCAGCTTCCTGCTGTGTCATCAATTTGCCTCTGTATTCAACCACAAAATCTCCTTTGGGTATGAATTCTTTAGCAAAAACTCCTCTGCCTTGGTAGAAACAAAAAGTTTTTTAATTATTATTTATTTTGTGGAGGAATAGTAATCAAAGTTTAATGTGTCTACTACAGTTTTCAACTGATGAAAGCAGATGGCTGCTGAATGAACAGTTTTACATCTTGTTGTAGCTACTGAATGTTCATATAAAAAATATATAATATATGGTAATCAATTTACATTACACCATGCTTTTCTGTTCTGGTATTTACAGTGGAAACTATCTGTACTAGCTGCGAGTGAGCAAGAAGCGTAGGCCTATAGGATGTACGGTGTACAAAAATGTTTCGTCAGAAAGTTTGTCATCCTGCTTACCTTTAACGATGTTAACAACTTGCATCTCCAGATAGGATTTATCTTTTTTTTGGGACACATGATGTGCTGCATCTTTCGACGGATTCAGCTTTCGACATTCTAGTTCTACGTTTTTAAAAGCTTACTGTTGGAAGTTGTTGTTGAAGTTGACTAACATTAAAATCGGAAGCATGTCAATTGTAGCCTGTCTGCATGGTGTTCGGACGCTAATGCAAGCGCTGGCCCTGCGGCAGGTGTAGCACATGGCACATACAGGAAGTGATTATCTTTTTTGACTGACTGAATTTAATTGACTCCTAAAATGTTTCATTTGTTTTTATCAAATTATTCAGTTTGACTTCGGCTAATATTTATTTAAATTGTTTTCAATCAAAATAAAATATGAATAATTTGGTGAGTTGATGTCATATAATTTTGTTTCTCTCATAAAAAAATACACGTGGCTCACGAAATGCAAAAACGTTATTTAATATTGTGATTCACTCCTAAATGGTTTCTTCATTTTAATATATTGATTATGTTTGACTTAACTATGTTTGGCTACGTTTGGCTAATCTTAATCTTACAAAATATTTACAACTTGGTGAGAAAATTTCATTTCTCTTATTACATGCAGATGATCATTTTTTCCCTGCATTATGGGGACCATAAAGTGGGCGTGGCCAATTTTCAATTTGCATATCTGTGTGTGGAACGTTGGGTGCATTACCAGCAGTGAACTACAAGGGGGCGACACACGACACCCCACACACATACACACCCACTGGTTTACATGACTTTTGAGCCTAAGCTAAAAATCACATAGGCACCTTCAGAATCACTCCTGCAATCATTTAAAATGAAAATCCTTATGGGGACCTGCTTTTTGGTCCCCACAAGGTTAGAGGTCCCCATGAGGTGACTGTGTAAACAGACCGATGTCCCCACAAAGATAGGAAAACCAGAACACACACACACACACACACACACACACACACACACACACACACACACACACACACACACACACACACACACACACACACACACACACACACACTTATAGACACACACACACCCTCTACTGCATGGCCTTACACCCACACACCCACTTTTATCCATCCATTCTCTCCAATCAGCCTGTGCTGAGCGTGGGCTCTGATGACCTCAGTAGCTCTTGTGATAGGTGCTCAGAGTGGAGTGGGGGTGAGAGAGAGAAGGGAGTGAGAGAGCAAGAGACTGTTCTCAGTCAGTCTAAGCTGCGCGACTCCTCAGCTCAACATTCAAACCTATTACAGAAACCCATGTATGGGATATTTCAGCAAAATAATGTTACCTTATAGTAATTGTCAAGTACATTTAGCATCTTAGGTAAGGAGGCAGTTAACTGTACAGTGTCCCAAATAGGGAATAACATTGTGTTTTTGTGATGATACATCAAAATTCATGGACCCATGGTAAAGATGACAAGACCATGATGGGGGTAACGCGTTATGTAATATAACGCGTTACATAATATTATTACTCAAGTGAGTAACAAAATAATATAACCCGTTACTTTTTGACATTGAGTAATAGTATTACAGTTACTTAAACTTGCGTTACTTGTCCAAGTTACTGCATGAATTCAACAAATGACTTATATAGCCTTATAAATACAGATTGTTGCCTAAACGACACTTCCTGGGCGCAGTAGCTTGACAGTTTGCATTTGATTCACGCTGCAGGCAAACATAACAGCAATCATGGCCGCAGAACGTGTTACGTTTTTGGCGTGTAAATATTCACACTATTTCGCTTTCATTGAAGATATTGGAAGAAACACTCAAGTTAAATGCCCCAACAAAATATTATTTACTGCCAAAAACAGCACTTAAAATTTCTCAAAAGTGTCCAGAGAGAAACAAAGCTGGAAGCTAGTGAAAAATCCACTTTAAACCATAAGAGAGATGGCGACCCATTTCCACAACGCGCTCCTATAAGTAAAAGTAAAAGCAGAGTGCGAATTATACAATGACAATCGGGGGGTCAACTTCTTCTCCAGGGCGTTAAGTAATATATATATTTTATATATAAATACATGCTTATTATTTATAAAGATTACATAGATTTAAAAGCAGATTTTTTTTGCTGCTTATTTACAACTCAAAATACTAGGTGTAGCACGAAATAGTTCTAATTTCTCACTTCTCATTTCCCCTGCAGGAGGGAATGGTGATCAGCAGCCTCATAGTTGAATCAAAACTAATACATTTGGCAGAGCCAGTGGCGGCGGCAGATATTTTTTTCTGCTGGTGCTATGGGGGTGCTCGGCGTTTGACCGAGGGTGCTATGAAATTAGGGTGATAGCATATGTGTCACATGGTTCTCTACTACAACACCTCCCACCATATCGTCATATGTTTACATGTTTGCTCTCTAAAGCGTCTTTGGAGTCCATAAAAAGCGCCATACAAATCGATCGTATTATTATTATCATTAGGCTCAGGGCCGTTGCTAGGAATTCTGGGCCCCCTGAAAGAATATTGGTGTGGGCCCCCCCCAATAGCCGCAGGAACATATTTTATCAGGGGGCCTTAATGTTGCGGGCGGCAGGGATGGACTGGGGGTAAAAATAGGCCCTGGACTTTGATCCAGACCGGCCCACCAAAACCGTCCGTATATGCCACCACAGCAGCCTTTGCTAATGCATGCACATTATGTGTTTGATGTGATGCTAGTTTGGGAGGTGAAGGTGATGTCTTTTTTCTCTCTTAATTTTTCACTTAAGTCATATCATTTTAAAATCTTGTGCTGTCAGGGGGTGCTGCAGCACCCTCAGCACCCCTAGCCTCGACTTTTCATTGCCAAATATCAATTATTAGACTATATGTATTATAATTTGTTCTTTATTTTTCTGTTTCTTCTTGACAGTGCCTGACACAATGCTCCCAATTTGTTTATTTTTTTCAATTAACCACTCAACAAGGAGTCTCTGGGTATTATTATGTAAAAATCAATGTGTAAGTAATTGCCAATGGTACAGCAGTTCAGTCAAAACAGCCAACAAGTGTCTACCTCACTCACTCACCATCATCATCTTCACTATCCCTTCACTAGTATACATCAAAACATTCTAAATTGACTTATCAATGCCATAGCTCTCTAGAGAAACAACTTTTCTTTATTATTGTATGAGGACGGCAAGCTGTAAGATTAGCCCCTGTTTAACATTAAAACGATTCATGTCAACACGCAAGTTTTCGGTAAAATGCAGTTGGGTTGTCGAGGTAAAAACATTATGCTAGGTAATATGTAGCAGCTGTGAATCCAATAAACGTATTATAAATAATATTATGCAATGTTTTTACTTTAACACAATGTTTGCTGCTTCAATCCAGACAACCCAACTGCATTTTACCGAAAACTTGCGACTAGATAACTTTCAGGGAATCGCTTGTTTGCTAAGGGTCGGTTCGGGACTCCAACATTAATACACTGACAACATTGTATTGAAATATAATATTTTTTATAGCACTTTTTATTGTGTAAAGAGATACCAACCTTTCGTAAACTTTCGCCATCCGTCTTCTCTGCACTAATTAGGTCAAATTGGATGATCTCGTTTTCATGACACGCGTAGGTATAATAGGGCATGAGAAACTTTTTTTTAGCAAGCCCCGCAAAATACGTTGCTCTAACAAAAGTTCAAAAAGTTAGTTCCATGTTTTGTTTATGAATGACTTGTCGCAGTATCGCGCGGCCGGAAATGCTTGATGTTCGCCAACCATTCATGCAATTTTAATTGTTCATTTTTTTAAATTAATAATCGATAATTGGCGTCAACAATCGATGCAGTAGATCGTGAAAATTAGAATCGCGATGCATCGTCATGACGATTATTTGGCACACCCCTACTCAAAACACAATAATCCGGATTTCCGGGAGATTGTATGGCATTTGTGGGTGTCCGGGAGCCGCTATTGAAATGCGGGACCTTCCGGGAGACTTGGGATGTCTGCCGTTGTCTATGTGGTCCAAATGTTGAGGCATCCTTAGGGGAAACAATAAAAATAATTAATATATATGTGAGAGAACAAAGGTTGTGCCCTTGCCGAAGGCAAAGCACACCCAACTAATATATATATATATACTTTTTGGAGTAACTTCCCCCAACACTGGACAAGACACCTCTGTTTGCCACAGTCCCGTGGGTGTCTGTGGCTGTCTTTCAAATGTTTGCCTCTTAAACACTCTGCTGAAAAGCAATCGGCAGAGTGTATTGACTGTGCTCCTGGCTGCCATGCGGTTGAAACAAGACAAACAGTCTGAGTGGCTTGACGACGTACTTTGCTTAAGGAAGACAAACACACCTTGGCTGTGGACAGACTGACTGACTGACACACAGTCTGACTAGGCTTTGTGTAGAAGATTGCGTGGGGTGCTGTACTCTGTGTATTTGCAGCAAGTTACGTAAGCGGTTGGGGTAGGGAGCGTTTTGACATAACCTTTTTACAATATAACCCTGGGGGGCTTCTATCTAGTTTAACAATTCAATTCTAATGCACCGAAATGGACTATGTAGAAGGGGGACGCAAACTAGCTTGAGTGTTTTCTGTTTTCTGAATGATGACGAATCGCCCTGAACAGGCAAGTGTGTGCATTTGTTGTTTTCTGTAACTGTCCCACACATCTTTCAAGAGGCTAAGTGGAGCATACCAGTGCAACCGCCAGGCCCCCTCCCTTGTGTACTTCTCTTTGGAGGAACCAGGGGCTATCACATGAGACAACGGCAGGAGACCACAGTGAGCCATCTACTATTTAGTAGATGAGCTGTTGTGAGTGACCTCACAAGAGTGCATTGGTGTGTTACAGTGGTTTTGGACATGTCACAATTAACACGCCTCTTTGATTCAAAGCTTCCTCTCTGAATTGGTTCCTGCCGAACAGGCTAGAATGAAAACAGATCAGATTTTTCTCATCTACCAGGAGAGGAGAGCATTGCAGGGTAATGAATTCCAGGAGGTTGAGCATGCTAACGAGTTCATTATTCCAGCCCGGTTTGGAGTAATTACATTTTGCATCCAAAACCATTCAAGACTGGGGTGCTCTTGTCAAATTAAGCCAAGCGTGAATCTGGATAAATATTTGCATAAGCATGAGTGCACGGGGTGGGCTTCTGTGACAGAGAAATCAGAGTAGGAGTATGGCATTGGTTCAGCCGGAGTACTACAATGATGGTTGCCACCTTAAATATGCCAGTGTATATAATAAGTTATGCTTTAGGTAAACTAAAGCATAACTACAGGTTTCTGTTCGGGAAGGAAGGACAGGCAATTTACAATTAACTTCCTAATCTGGTATGAACTTCTGACCCCACCCATTTAACTTTTTTGTAAGACCAATTTCTTATCTAATCTTATTTGCCTAGTCTAATTCATTCATTATTTATATATGAGACTGAATACTAAATTATTCAAATAAACAATCTAAGGCAATACTAGTACACACAGAGATTATATAAAGCACCATATAGACCTTTTCACTTGTGGTAAAGTTCCTTAGATGGGGAGAGGACGATATCTCACTATGAATAGACTGAATATAGTGCATTCACACTATCGATGTGGCAAGCTTTGTGGAGAAGACTAGTCCGTTTTAGCTCCTCGCCCTGCTCTGAAGCTCAGTTGTTGACATGATGCTCCATTTTTGTGTTCATGGTGACATATATAAAGAACAGCATCATTGTCCGCTGGTGTGACTGTCTGGGGTAATATTCTCTATTGTCAAACGACTATAATTTTTATTTTAAATAGCACAAACCCATTAAATTCGTTTTCTATGATAACAATGTTTACTATACAAAACTAAGTTGTAAGTCTTCATATTCTGACAAAAATATTATGATGCATTACATTTGGGCTAGAAAACTGAAGACTACCAAGTGTGACACCAATCTATTAATATAAAACAAGCATTTATAGTAGTACTGAGACGTGTCCTTCCTCATTCAGAAGTACAGAAGATATCACTGGAACACACAGCCTGAGTTTTAGCCCAGATATTTCTCAAACTATTGCTGTTTTGCAGCAATGTTAGAAATTAGACCAATTATGTAGTCAACTGGTGTGATACAAAAACAATATTGCTGCAAAAATGTGTATACATTTCTATTATTTGACTTTACACTGTGAAAACATTCCACTGGGACATTGGAATTAAGGCTCTCTGAAAAATGTACCATTGTCCACTGGTGTGACAGCCATGTCCTTTGGGGTGACATGAAATCACTATCACACTGGAAATGGCTGTCACACTAGTGGCCACTGGTCACAAATAAGGCATTTAGTTTATTTAGTTTCATAAAATAAGGTTTCATGCATAATGGCTAATTGTTCTCTGTAGTTGTATTCATCTTTGTAATAATGTTTTGCTTTGTTCTCAGTACTGATGGAAACAACAAGTTAAACATTCTTAGTATTCGTAAAAAACTGTTTGATTTTGTCAGTTTGATATCCCTGGCAGGAAGTTTGAAAGTCGAGTAAATAATGACCAGTAAAAATGCTTGCTTAACTTTGTAGATATCAGGAGAAAAGAGCAGAAGGAGAGATTTTTAAATACAACTGGAATGAAGTCTGAATGGAAACATTCTGGAACACAAGTCTCAAACACCATAGGTGGAATGTTGAGAGCTTTAAACTTTTAGGAAAAATGTCTGTTTAGTTTTTGTACATTTTTCTCTCACGACGTGACTGTTGTTATGTGTATGGTCACTGTCACTGCACATGTTTTGAAATGTACAAGGACTATAATTATTAAGAACAATTACAACACTTTATTTCTTAATTCACTGCTGGTCCAGGCACTTGTCCTCTCCAAGTTGGACTACTACAACTCGCTGCTCGCCGGGCTCCCAGCATGCGCAACCCGCCCTCTCCAGAGGATTCAGAACGCAGCGGCCCGTCTGGTCTTCAACCTACCTAGACGCGCCCAGGTTACCCCGCTCCTCGTCTCCCTTCACTGGCTGCCCGTCACGGCCCGTATCAGATTCAAGACCCTGGTACTGACCTTCCGAGCGGTGAATGGGACTGCACCCGAATACATCAAGTCTCTCCTCCAGCCCTACACCCCCTCCCGCCACCTTCGGTCGTCCTCTGACAACCGTCTGGTGGTCCCACCGCTCAAGACCGCCTGGTCCCAACACAAGCTCTTCCCCTGTCTGGCCCCCCAGTGGTGGAATCAACTCCCCACCTCCATCAGAGACACTGACTGTCTCCCCACCTTCAAGAATAGGCTCAAGACACACTTGTTCCGGGAATACAACGGTACCTAGGAAAGATCTGCTGGACATGATGTTAGTTTCTCCCAGGATCAGAAGGACTCTTACTTAGAGACCTGCTGCTCTTGCTGGTTAGCTGTAACTGATTAAACTGTTGTTTGCTCTTCCACAGGTACACTCGTGCACTTTTAAGGTTCATGTTGTTCAATTGTAACTTGTTTAACTCCATGCTCTTATGATTCTTCCCTTTGGCACTTATTGTTGGTTTTTTCACAATGTACGATCCATGTTTGACTACTTGCAATGTTGGGGATATCTCGTTGTTATGATCAGTGACCTATGCACTATTGTAAAGCTCTCTCTTGGAAGTCGCTTTGGATAAAAGCGTCTGCTAAATGAATAAATGTAAAATGTAAATGTAAATTCACCATTATAGTCAAAACCTGTGCAGTGACCATACACATTCATAGTCTCAACCATAGTTGTTTAAATTGATATGGGCTCGTCCTGTGTTGTGATTATGGCATGGTGTTTTGATGGCTATTAGCCTAATTATTGGACCTGTTTGTTATGATGTTCAGAATGTGTTTACTTTGACTTGTTTCAAGTTTCAAAGACTACAGAAGATTAAATTAAATGTTCTTCTAAACTTGGCTTATTTAATTGTTTACTGTGGTGTGACAAATACATTGATGAATGTTTTGAGCAGAAGTGGGATGAAACCATGATCATGCAAAAGTAAAGATAGTTAAATTCCATCAAGGTTAAATACAATTATAATAAATCCCAAACTTGTATACAAAATCTCCATGTGTACATTATTTAGAAAGCAAAAGACACGTTTTTATTCAAATTGGATACTCGTGTTGATACATAGTCAGGACAAATTCAGCATTTCATGTGTGTATTTCTTGTTTGTAGTTTGTCTCTGAACCATATATTATCAATAGAAATGATGTCTCTCCAGAAGAAATGTTTTAGGACTACCACATGAAACATTTAGTAAAATTAGAAATGAGGAAACTGATGGGGCCACATGTAGTTTCCGATTAGAGCTCCCATCAACCTCCTAGCTGTGAAATGTACCTTGTTGTCACAATAAGCCTTTGTTGTGCAGTGTGTACACAGAGATATCATGCTGTAGGTAGTGAATCGTATAGGCCTAAGACGCTTGTGTTCGTCAACGGCGCGGGAGACACCACTTGAAATCTGGTTAAATGTTCAGGGAGATAATGACTTCGTTATTATCTGACTCCAATTTTAAGAATGTGCACAAGTACGTTACCTGTAACCAGGGCCGGAGTGGGGCCACTTTTCAGCCCGGGAGTTTCAGACCCACGACCGGCCCACTTTTTTTTGCCTGCTTTGACTGAGGGTGCAGTGAACCTTTCGGGGGGGTATCATAATTACAGAAAGGGATCGTCATTTTTATATTGATCCCATTTTAAGACTGCTTAACGATCCTAGTGTTCAGGCCAGAGCGTTGTAAACATTCGGGGCTAACTGCATCACAGTTAATGCGAGCGCGTATAGCGCGCAAGCGAAATTTTGTGGCCATTATTTGAGCGCAAAATAGTTTTTTTTGGCTTTTTGTAAAATAAACAGCCGTTTTTCAATTGGTAAAACCTTGTCAAGTGATGCCATCACTCCGGCCCTGCTCCCATCCATCCTCCCTGACGCGTATCGTTACGGTAGGGCCGCCTGGCCCAGCTATCGGTAGCCTATCTGAGAAAACTTTTTGGAAAAGACGGGCTAGGACCCAACCAACTTTATTTGTGAGGGGAGAACTCCCTCACATGGTACAACCCATGCAGAGGCTACGGTGTCAGAATACTGTTAACCTTTCCTGCTCTGTCTCTGACCGTAGTTGGAGATTGCAGGGGAGATGTTGTGAAACGTTCCAGGGCCGAAGTATTAGACTTCGTGGTTAATTTCCCTTTCTTCCTGTCTGCTGCTGGTTAGCAAATAAATGCCCACTGTGTTCTTTCTTTTGATTTATTATTAGTCACTGAAATCCTGTTATATACATACACGGTTTGCTCCGGTCGCTACATACAAACTTATCGTTAGCATCACCACTTTCTTCTCGCTCTCGCTCTCCACCTCGCTCTGCCACACCCACCCTGTACGTGCTGTTCTTAAAGGAGCGGCACCATTTTACAACACTACCCCCACTCTGGATGGCAATCACCTAATGTAATGCCACTCCAGCACAACATACCAACATATATCAACATGTAATTCAACCTTACAATTATTATTATTTTTTCACAGGTATATAGTCCTCATTTGCAGAGTTCATTCCCGGTGGTCTGGGCAACCTGTCTTCCACAGTCCATTAGAAGGCGAAACAGTCGGTGGCATACTGTTACAGTGAAAAGTGGCAGTCCTTCGTGCAGGGCACACATAGGGCGAGGCGCGTTACAACACTTGACAAGACACTCATGTACTACACAAGTCACTTACTAGTCATAACACTACTTATGCAAACAGAGTATGTAAGAACAATTCACAATAAAATATCTCAGTTTACAGGAAAACAAACCTCTTTTTTATTTTTTTAAGAACATATACAAAAAAAATGAACACTAGCTTTGACAGCTATAACAGTATAGGCTACTGTAAAACACCACCTGACATCCTTTTTGTCATACATAACATGGTACATCACAATACCTTAACTCAGGAACTGTCCCTCGAACGGATTCAGTGAGCCACCCACTCACCAAACCTGACTGGAGGCCTATGTCTGCGACCCTGCCTGTGACGACCCTGGTGAGGGTGTTCTGTCGTGCCACCCCTACTGTCCTGAGCGTCCTTGGTGGAAGAAGAATCCATTTCAGGAGAGATTAGGGAGGGCAAGGTTTCAATAGCAGTATCGCCTCCTGTTGGCTCTGGAGCATTGCTGGCTTGTCGTTCTCCGCCCGTGCTGGAGAACAGGCCAGACAGCTCCAAGTCTGCAGAGTCAATGTCCATGACTGGGTTTGGCACCTCCACTGGTGCCCAGGCCCTGGCCAGCTCCATGGCCCAGGTTTTATCCAGTTGTTCACGGCTGCGATAGGGCTTCAGCAGATCATGATGGACCACCTTCGTTTTGGTCTTTAGGCCTTTTTGGATCCGATACACCAGGTCATCCAGTTTTCCCAGGATGAAAAATGGTCCTTCATATGATGGAAGAAACTTCCTGACTTTGTTCTTGGCTTTCCGGGTGCCCTTTATGAGATACCACACGGCATCTCCAACTTCGAACTGTGTCCGGCAGCAATTCTTGTCGTACTGTCTCTTTGCGCGTTTCACCGACTCCCCGAGCACGTTTCTGGCAATCTGATGTGCCAGCTCCAGCCGTTGACGGAGGTTTTGGACGTATGCAGGGGCAGTAGGGGCTGCATCGGAGTCAGGAGGTAGGCCAACCACCAGGTCCACCGGCTCACTTACTTCCCGGCCGAACATCATATAGTTAGGGGAGAGATGGGTAGCACTGTGCCTGGTTGCTCTGTAGGCCATGACTGCATAAGGAATCATAAGATCCCAGTCCCAGTGGCAACGTTCAGCCGTTGTGGCTAGGATCTGTTTTAGGGTGGAATTGAATCGCTCCACCTGGCCGTCAGACTGTGGTCGGAATGGTGTGGTGCGTGTCTTTTCAATGCCGAATAATGAGCACATTTTCTGGAACACTTCAGACTCAAAATTGCGGCCTTGGTCGCTGTGCAGGACCTGCGGGGCCCCGTAACGACACACCCACTCCGAGGCAAGCACTTCAGCCACAGTTTCAGCTTTTTCATTGGCCAAGGGAAAGGCTTCCACCCATTTGGTGAGTAGTCCTGTATCACAAGTATGTAAGACTTATGTCGCTCTGTCTCATTCAGGGGTCCCATAATATCCAATGCGACACGCTCCATAGGGGCTCCCACCCTGACGGTTCCCATGGGTGCCTGTGGAGTCTTGCGGAGCCTGGCTTTGGAAGCACAGCTAATGCAGGTTTGACACCAGAGGGTGACACTCTCTCTCATTCTGTGCCAGTAGTATCTAGTCTGGAGCCGTGCCACTGTGCGCTCAACTCCAAAATGTCCACCGATTGGTCCGTCATGCATCTGCTTCATGACTGCAGGCTGATGGGACACGGGGTAGCACGATTTGTGGATAGAACTGAATGTCATCCAGACAATAGAACTTTCTGACCAGGACGCCATCTCGGATGTAGAGCCGTCTCCACTGGCTCCAGTATGTCTTTGTGGCTGGACTGTATGGGGCAACAGTCGTCCACGCGGGCCGTTCTTCATTGGCCTCCATCCATGCCCTGATTGGCGCGATGTCCAGATCAGCCTTCTGAGCCTCCTGTAACTCCTCCGGAGACCACCCACAGAAAAGTGCGGGCTCGTTGGTCTCAGTCACAAGAATTTGTTCCTGCACTACCCCCACTGGACATACCATTATTGGGTCTAGTTGCACCTCTACCCCCACTGGACTCTGTGTCTTCTTACTGATGTAGGGGGGTAAAATATGGTTGAAAGAACCAAAACGAATTCCCCTATGGTTTAAAGGAAGATGGGAAACTGAAGTGTATTAGCAATTTACTAAATAATGCCAATACAAATATAAATGATAGTTATTTGACTTAATGGGTTAAATCAGAGCAAGAATGGTCAAAGTATGGTCAAAAGGAATACGCATTTAATAACATTGCAAATGAATGAAATCAATTACAAGGCAAACATGTTACAAATGAAGGCTTTAAATCTTACCTACTCTACCGTGATCATTGTAAATCAGAGAGAAAAGCAAGAGTGAGCAAAGAGTAGGACAGTAGGACAGTAGTACAAGGGAGAACTGAGGAGAAGATCTCAGGAGATGAAGAATCCAACGGACAATGCATTACAATTCCCTTTATACACAAGAACAACCAATCAGACCAGATCTTGAATGGGGTGTGAGGGCCATCAAGTTGAGACCGTCCAGCAACTCCAAACTTTAGCATGTGAGAGGTGGGGGCAGGTTTGACACCCAGCCTTACACTGATAACAGGGTCCAACTCACACTGCACAGCTTGGTGACAGACACTTTTGGGCGGTGGGGCGGGGCCAGGAAGCTTACAAGGGCATGACTGACGACAAGGCTGTCTAGAGAGGATGTCAGCATTGTTGTGAAGCCGGCCTGGCCGATGGATGATCTCAAAGTCGTACTCACCAAGCTTCTCCAGCCACCTGGCAAGCTGACCCTCCGGTTCCCTCATTTTTGTTAGCCAACGGAGACTACTGTGATCAGTGCGCACAGTAAAATGACGTCCCAGGAGGTACTGTCGGAAATGTGACGTGAACTCCACTACGGCTAGCAGTTCTCGCCGTGTGGTGCAATAATTCTGTTCAGTTTTGGATAATTTACGGCTCCCATATGCCAATACGCGCTCCCTACCCTGCTGAACTTGGGACAGTACGGCACCAATGCCAGTGTCGCTTGCATCAGTGTCCAGTATCATATTTCCCTCATCCAATGGGTATCCCAGGACTGGTGTTGTGGTTAGCCTTTGTTTTAGCTCATCAAACGCCTTTTGGCATGCTGAAGTCCACTGGAACCGGGCATACTTCTTGGTGAGGTTGTGGAGGGGTTCAGCTATTGTGGCGAAATCTTTCACAAATCGCCGATAGTACGAGGCCAATCCAATAAACTGACGGACCTCCTGGATGGACGTAGGTGTAGGCCAATCCTGCACTTTCTGTATTTTAGCAGGGTCTGTGGTCACTCCTTGTTTTGAGACAATGTGGCCTAAATAGGCCACCTGACGGCGGAAAAGGTGGCATTTTGCTGGCTTCAACTTTAGGTTGGCATTGTGCAGCCTATTGAAAACGTCACCAAGACGATGCAGCATCTCTGGCACATCACGGCCCAGCACAATTATGTCATCCAAGTAAACAAGGCACGTCTCCCACTGCAGGCCGGCTAACACCCGGTCCATCAGCCTTTGAAAGGTCGCAGGCGCGTTGCACAATCCGAATGGCATGACGTTCCATTCAAAAAGGCCATTCCTAGTGCAAAAGGCTGATGCCCGACGGGCTCGTGGGGTCAGCTCAACCTGCCAATATCCTGAGGCAAGATCCAGCGTGCTGAACCATTTAGCATTGGAAAGGGTGTCAAGTGTGTCTTGGATTCGGGGCAATGGGTAGGCGTCCTTGATGGTGCAGTCATTCAGGGCACGGTAATCCACGCAGGGACGGTAAGCGCCATCCTTTCTACGCACCATCACTATGGGCGAGGCCCAGCTGCTATTGCCGCGACGGGCCACACCGACTTCCAGGCTCTGCTGTACTTGATGATCAGCATCCTGCTGCTTCTCTCGTGCCATCCGATGTGGAGGTTGCTTGACTAGAGCTCCTGGCTGGGTCATGATGTCGTGTTGCACCAGGCTAGTGCGGCCCAGATCACCTGGTCCAGTAGAGAATGCATTGCCAAAGGTGCACAGCAGTTGGGCTAGCTGAAGCTGTTCGTCCTGGTTAAGCTCAGCTGCACTCTGGTCGTACATCTCTTGCAGGTGCTGGGGAACAATAGGATGTTCAGACGTTTTGGCACTGGCTGTGACATTGGCAGGCGCCAGGACTTCAGCGGGTTGGAGGAAACCCGCGAAAGCTCCCCTTCTTATGGTTACAGCTGAGTCTCCAGGGTTGAAGATGCGGAGGGGCACACTTTTGGAGGGTTGGGCTTCCACCAGAACACGGGCAACTAGCACCTTATATTTCTCTAAAAAGCCCTTGGTGGGGCTCAACCTCATTTCGCCTGTGAGCTGGTCTTTAAGACGAATGTTGCCCCTGACAACATACTCCAATCCAGCCTCAACCACCACCGTCCTGGCCACTCTCACCACCCGCGTCCTTGACGGGCCCATGCTGTGAAAGTATGGCACTTCCTCGCCAAAGAGTATGATGCGGCTATTTCCAAAGTCAAGGCGTGCTTGGGCCTGGGTGAGGAACGGATGACCCAGGAGGGCCTCTTCGCTTGTGATGTCAGCCACGAAGAAGTGCACGCTCACCTGCCGGTTGTTGATCTGGACAGGAACGTGAACCTCACCGATCACCGGAACATCACCAGGCCCAACACCCAGCAACGTCTTCACAGCTGATGGTTGAAGTGAGGTTTGGACGTCAGGATGGATGGCATTGTAGTGGTGCAGAGGCAGCACACTCTTCCGCGCACCACTGTCTAATACAGCACAGACATCTAACTCGTTGATTTTCAGATGAATGCTCATTTCCTGACTGTGGGTTCTAAAGTGAAGCACAGTGGACTCTGGGTTGTGACGGGGAACAGCTGGAGATTGACCCCTGGTAGTCTTCCTTGGAGAAGGGCAATTTCTTTTCATGTGGCCAATCCCAGAGCAGTTATGACAACGAATTTCATCCCACTTAAAATCCTTATATCCTTTCTGTGAGACTGACACACGCTGGCGTTCAGGTGTGGTTGATTTGAAACTTGCTTCCGGGGCAGCCTCTACAACATCCACGTCTCCTCCTTCCCTCACCACAGCTGTACGGGGCTTTTGCTCAGTAAACCCACGTATCCCTGTATGGGTGAAGCTGGTGACACTTAATGCTGCCCGCTTGGTGGTTTCATAACGGCGGGCGATGTCGTAGGCTTGGGCTAGTGTGTGGGGCCGCTTCTCCAACAACTTCTGCACAATCTGTGCATCCCCAATAGCATGAGTGAAAACTTCTACACCTATGGCATCTTGCTCTTTTTCAGTCCTGTCACTATAAGCCACAGACACTCTTTCATATATGTCATCCCTTAACAGATGGAGAGATTCACCTGGTTTGCGTACACGCGCTCTCAACTCGATAGCCACTGCAGCGGCATGCTCTGAGGATGGGCCATAGGCAATTTCAACTTCCTCCACCAGGCGGCTGTAATCCCACCGAGCTGACCTTGGGTTCCTGTGGACAATGGCCCCTGCTGCACCCACCAGGCAGAACTTTAACTGAGTGCCCTTGGTATCTTCGGTCCAGCGATTCGCCTTCGCACAGCTCTCAAAACGGTGCAGGAATTCCCTCCACGGGGTAGTACCATCATACTGGCCAGGACACAGGGTGGGGATTCTTTCCCTAGAGTCATACTCATCCTCACTCTCAGGGGAAGCTTGATGGCGTATGGAACAAGGCCGGCGTGCACATGACTTATGTGGCTCATATATGGGGCATGGAGGATGACAGGAGACTGGAGTGCTATGAATGAAACTCCCTGAGTGGGCAGTGGCAAAGGGGTTAGTAATGGGAGTTGCAACGGTGGTCATTAATGACGCTGCCGGGGTGTAACCACCATGATTATGCATGTGTGAGCATGGTTCTTTCCATCTCACATCAGTCCCATAGTCTCTTACCACATCAGCTTTAAACGGGTTAGTGTCTAATAACTTGGTTGGTCCACTGGGTACATCACATGCCTCACTCGCATTTCCCGTCAATGCATCAGTCCGCCCATCGCATGAGAAAAGGTTATCGAGCCAGTCATATTCGTTTCTCAAGTACAAACAGTCAGTTTTTATTTCAACTTCCTCCATTGCAGTGAATGACATTGGGCGGGTGGAGTGACTGGTCACTTTCCCATGTAAACTTTGTTCACGTTCAGTCACGAGGCGCTGACCGGAGGCTGCCATCTTGGCTAACGTTTTAACGTTGTATGGGAAAACAGTACTGTTATGCTAACTGCTCCGGTTTATCTCACCGGTTATTTTCACAGTGTGCTTACCACAGCAGATATCTTTGTATTTCTCAGTCCCTTCGTGGTCGCCAGTGTTAACCTTTCCTGCTCTGTCTCTGACCGTAGTTGGAGATTGCAGGGGAGATGTTGTGAAACGTTCCAGGGCCGAAGTATTAGACTTCGTGGTTAATTGCCCTTTCTTCCTGTCTGCTGCTGGTTAGCAAATAAATGCCCACTGTGTTCTTTCTTTTGATTTATTATTAGTCACTGAAATCCTGTTATATACATACACGGTTTGCTCCGGTCGCTACATACAAACTTATCGTTAGCATCACCACTTTCTTCTCGCTCTCGCTCTCCACCTCGCTCTGCCACACCCACCCTGTACGTGCTGTTCTTAAAGGAGCCGCACCATTTTACAACACTACGGAACGTGTGTAGCCTACTGTAAGAGAAGATAGACATAAAAAAAATCGTCTGCTGGATCAGAGCATCAACCCTAAAGTATGCGTGTTCACTAAACAGCCGTTTATGGCCGTGTTCACACCTGACCTCTTTTTTTGAAAAAACGCTGCCTCCAGCGCCTTTTGAGCTCCTTTTCAGAAAAGCGCTGGCTGACGTCAAGATAATTCTGTATTTGTCAACGTACGTCAGCTGAGCTATTAGCCCGAAAGCTAACGTTATGCTAGCAAGATTCAAAGGCAATAACATTGTTTACGGTTGACAAACAGTCAATATGATTTTACAGTATGTTTGACAAGAAGATTTGCTAGCTAACCAGCCACGTCACTGTCCCAAAATCAATATCAAGATTCCCACGAACAAAGAACTACTAGACTAGTCTAGGCTACGGCCGCAGCCTGTGTAGAGAGTGGAAGCAAATGGATGTGAGCTGATCGCATCAGTATATTACAGTATATTTTATTACTCATGTCGAATAATTCGGAGTAGTACGAAACGGCGATTATAAGTGCTTCGACCGGTATCTTGTCTATCTTTTTCGTTTATTTTTGGGGCACCGGTAACTACGGTAGAAGGTTACTAGGGAAGGTACACGCGTATCCTACTTTCCTCGTCCTGATTGGTCAGCTGTCAAAAAGGCGCTTAACGTCACCCAGCGCTTTTCTGAAAGTTGAGAAAATTGAACTCGAAAAGGCGTCGGGGTCAGCTCCTTTTTAGAAGTTTTTCAAAAGGCGGCCGCTTTTTCAAAAGGCGTCCGCCTTTTTCCTTTTCCCATAGAGTTGCATGTAAAAAGGCGCTGGAGGCAGCGTTTTTTTCTAAAAAAGAGGTCAGGTGTGAACACGGCCTATCTCTACTATAATATGGAATTAACCACCGACCTAGCATGTAAATCGACACTGTAAGGGGCCGTGTCCACCAAAAGCGTTTTAAAAAGGCGGAGCGCTCCGTGCACTGCTTTCAACGCGTTTGTGCGCGCCGCTCAAAAAAAGGCGCACGGAAGCGTTTTTCGTTTACGTCATACGCGTCATCGCTTGTATCCATAGATATACAGCTTCTATCTGTTGGCTCCATCATCTGGCATCTGACACCTGACACAAAAATTACCAGAAAATGAATGCAAGATTGCTCGCACTTCTTGCCGTGGCAGCGGAGTTTGCGGACCCCCCTGCGCCTGTCGTGGTTGCCCGGAGGAGAGTGTGGGTCCACAACATTAATCGTGGCCGGAGGCAGTACGGAGAGTACCATCGGCTCTGTCAAGAGCTCCGCCTGGATGAGGATCGATTTAAGATCTATTATAGACTAAACCGGTTCTGTTGATACTTTGAGCCTCGCCTCCTCCTCGATTTTGATTGGTCGTTCGAAAAAAAGCGCCGATGACGTGGAGCGCTTTTCTTCAAAAGTTGAACTATTTTCAACTGGGGCGCGCGGCTAGAAGCGCGAGGCGCGCGGAGCGTTTAACCGCCCCGGGCGGCTTTTTAAAAGGCGCGCCGCATGCGCATCCTGCCATAGAGAATGCATTGCAGACAGGCGCTCCGCCTTTTTAAAACGCTTTTGGTGGACACGGCCCCTAACTCAGAGGCCTTAAGTTAAGACATACGTCAAAAGTTCCTGTTTATAAGGAGTTAATAGCCGTATCCACCCGGCTAGATCAAAGTTTTCACCGCCGTAGCGTGATAGATACGTTTCAGGGAGAACAAGCAACGTTTAAATGTGCAATAATCGTTTATTATCTAAATAGCAAGATAATCAATACAATGATGATACAATATCATCAAATACAAAACATACCTTCAGAGCAATGGTTAAACAAAGGTATTCACAATGAAGACTAGATGCCTAAATGCACCGGAGCTGTATAGTAAACAAAATTCAAACATGACAAGACTACGTGCCTAGCGCACGGGAGCTGTATCCGAAACAGAACTCAAAGTATTTGGGAAAAACTTCTCCCTATATACACCCTAACCTGGCTAAAATGGGACACCGCCCATGTGACAGAAAAGTTGTCTGACGCATACAAATTCAAATTGGATCGTTAATCAAGGCTGCAGTAGACCAAGTGGTATCCTTGCTAGACAAGGGAATATGTTAAACACATGTTGGTGTTCTGCAAGCCCAAACTCTGTAAACCCTGTAAATGTACATGTTACAGTATCAAAATTATGACTAGAATGTATTACATAAAATAAGAAACAAAATCATATCAAACATGACATTAAAAGCTGTTTAGAACTATATTTACAAGAACACAACTTTTAATGATAATTTCAGAGTCTTCCTCTGTTCATCTTCCTCTTCAATTGTTGAGACCACCTCTCCAGAGGTGTGTCATTAAGCTGTGATTGTCATTTTAGCATTCATGTAAATCAACGACTGTCCCAGACGAGTGTCTGAATGACCAGTGACAAAGGGGCTGCCAAAACAGCCCTACAATGCTGAGATGGATGCAAGATATCGATCTGGACACATAGAATTGATGTTGAGTTATTTAGTCCTTCAATCTTCTGCATCATGCATTATTTACGTATTATAATGCATGCATAATATCTAAGCTATACGTAAATCATAATCATGCTTGATAGTGTAATAATGTAATTACTCATTATAATTTATGAAAACAGAACATAGAAGTCCTTTGCTAACAGGGTGCTATGGTATGATATACACTGCTCAAAATTCAAAATAAGGAACAGTTTTTTTAATCAGGGTATGGCATATCAGTAGCTATAGATATACACCATAATATGTATTCACATTGACATCTGATGTGTTTTCAAAGTGTTCCTTAAACGATTTTGAGCAGTGTATATAAATATACATTTACAAAAATGTTGAACTTGTAGTTGAACTCAACTACATAAACTCATCCTCCAATTCCCATTCCACTACCCCATAGAATGTTTTATTAAATGTCATACAGTTCACACCATTACTTACTTACTCTTTTGGGATTTGTAAACTTTTTTCTCTCTGAAATGTGAAACTGAAAAAATAAAATAATGGAGTGGATTTCAGCAGAGTGAATATTTTGTTGCTAGGCAACAGTTGTTGGCATTCGACAGGAACCTTCAAGTAAAGTAAATGGGGACAGGGGGTTGGATGAGTAGACCAAAATAGGTGATAAGGACAAAACGTCCTTTGCATCTAACTGACACACAAATGGTTGTTACAGATCTTTTACATTTGAGGCGGTCGGATATCAATGTTAGATATGTGAAAGGCCAGTTCAACTAGTATTGCCATTGCAACAATTAAATGTTTGAAGCTCCTTTATTTGGTCATTCTCCACAGTTCTTTGAAATAAATAATTTCCATTTGACAGAAAGCATTTCTATTTGAGCAACTGCTCACTACTTGGTACTGTAAACAATTTATTCAGCTGTTCCCTTTAAATGGAAAGATTTTGTATATTTGACTCAACAATAACACAGTCATAACAAATGAGTACACATACTTATATGCTCAACACTGGCCACCTCGGCTACAAACATTTCTGTTATTTCCCACAGCCTAATTTCAAGATACTATAGAAGTTCCTAGTCTTTCACAGTGTTGGGTTAACACTAAGGGTATCAGCATAGATAGCATCTGGGTTGACATTGACACAGGACTTCCTCAGTCGTCCAGACCCATTTTCCACACCCGATTTATATTAGGATATTCATAATCTTGGGGCACAAAATATTGGTATTTGCAGAGCGTAAACATTTTAGGGCAGTGTTTTCTGCTATTGCCTGGGCTGGGTGTCTCCACCAGTAGTCCTCTTCTGAGGGCTGGAGGTTTGGCTTTTATTTAGACTGCTGGGTGAATTAGCCATTGTCATCACATGAACCTCAGCGGGGTGCAGGTGGCTGGTGCTGCAGGGGAGCGGTGACACACAGTTCAGTTGATGCACACACAAACACATTTAAGCACACAGTGAAACTGCTAGAAGTGTGGAGGTGGGTGAGGAATGTTTCTGCTTTGTGGTGCCTCAAGCGATTGTTTTCCAGACGACTTGAACGGGCGTTGAGTTCATTAGTTGAAGGCAAACAGAATAATTTGTCGCAAGATTGGTCAGGTCCTATTACAACAATTAATGTGTGGAAAATATCTCAGAAGAAATGATTTAATCTTCCTGGAATTTATTCTTAACAGCCACAGGAATGCAGGTAGTGAATGGCTCTAGAAATTATAATGTCTGCAGTGTAACTGGTTGTTTCTGTTCACACTATACTCTTTTGCATGCACATGAATATAGAGACGAGGCGGGAGCAAATCACCGTGGCAACTAAGGTAGAAGCTAGGTTCTTGAGGGCCTGGTATCTCAGCCTGGCTAGCGGAAGCATCGGGAACAGCTGCGCTCCTGAGGAGATGGTAGTGTCGGCTTGGGGGAGGGACATCGGACTGATGACAGGCTAGAACTCCGCAGTGGTTAGTTTACATTCCACAGAATCATCGGAGCCTGCTCGCACCAAACCTTACAGTGTCATGTAAACTATGCATACACATTACATACACATGCATGCACAAGCAGACATGTGCACAAGCACACTTCTTAACATTATTTCCCAAACCTACATGCACTCCTCAGGACGCACATGAAAGTACATGCACCCAGAATGCAGCCCCCCCCCCTGCCCCGCCCCCCTCGCATACATACATGTCTGGATCCCAGAATTGCGTCTGAGGCTACTCCACACTCAACGCCAGCTCCAGCAGACCCCATACTTCGTCACCAGGTAACAGCTCCGGCATCAGTATTCTATCCCCCTGCCATGTAACCTTGGCGATGGCATCACCTTGCTCCCCCATCCCAGGGGAGGAGTCAGCAAGTTTACAGCTGTAGAGAGAGAGGCCTCCCCTCCTCCCGGGAGAGACACATTACCGGGGGTCAGTGCTCCAGCCTGGGGGTGCTCTTCTGCACAGTGCTCTATGTGCTCTACAACTGGTGGGGGCAGCCTGTCAGAGGTCAACTACATGGTTTGTGTACGTATGGGAACAAGCCCGGTCTCTGTTAGTGTGTTTGTTAGCAATGTGCTTTCTGTTTAGGAAAGATGTTTTTCTGTGTGTATGCATTATTTTGTTGTGTGTGTGTAATAGAGACCAACATATGTGTTTCACCACCACATGATTGTGTTTAATATAATCTCATGTCCCAGAATCAGAATAAAGTTTAATCACCAAGTAGTTTACAAAAACAACAACATTGATTTGGTAGGCAGGTGCATACAGTAAGCATATAAGAATCTTTAAAAGTGTGTGCAGTCCAAAAAGATTTAGAACAAAATACTAACAATACTGTACAATATAAAATAAAATATAGAGTAAAGGAGTGCAGTAAGGCTGTGCGCAATAAGTGATAGATGAATGATGAATAAACCAAATAAAATTATTTTTTTTCCGTCTCTGAAGATTTATTTTGATGTGCTCAGCGACAACAAAGATTAATTTAAATCAGCACCTAAACACGCAAAACATGTGGCCAAGCTCTGGACCCACATCTCTCATAAACCACATCCAAATAGCACATCACAGCAGCATTTGATGGACAAACCTCCAATTAGGAACTGTAATCCAACGTACATGCACTAGTTGAAAGGAAGACACAAGAACATACATTTCTTTCCTCCAGCAGACCAAACTATAATGAGGGAGGTCCATAGAGTGCTGTGCTGCTGGATCTGTGGTGCACAAGGCCCTCCTGCCTCTGTGATAGTTAGCCTGAGGAAAGAGAAGCACCCTCCTCCAGCCCCAGACGGCTCCTGTTCTCAGCTCGTTATCCAGACCTAATGGAAAGGTGATGGGGAGTGTAGATGCAGGAAGACTGTTGAACATTCCCCAGAGAGACAAACAGGCAAGCAGGTAGACAGACAGGTAAACAGACAGGTAGGCAGTAAAGTGGCAGCAGGCAGACAAGCAGGAGCAGGGATATAAAATGGACGATCTGAGATAGACAGACAGAGATAGATCCAAACCTGACTCAGACACTGATTCAAACAAGAATAGAATGGACAAAAAAAGGCCAGACCAGCACTGCCAGGCAAAAACACACATGCGGTTCACTCGCATCCTGGTGGGAGGGCATAGTCCCACAAAAATCAATGCTAATTTGGGCCTTGTTGGCTGAAATGAGAATATCATTTCAATTTCTGAATGCCGGCTGCTCCTTGGGGAGAAACTTAATGAAACTTTCAACACCACCCCAAAAAGCTGCAATACGATGTATTTTATCCAAGGCAAAATACCAGTCCTCTATTACTAAAATGTTATGGTTATTGTGGATGGTTACACTGCTGTGGTCTGTTCTGAGCATTTCAGTGGTTCTCTCCCCTTTTCAGCTCTCCTCTGTACACATACACACAATTATATGGAGGACGTGACAGAGTGGCATTATTACGTCTGCTTATTGTGTGCATGACATGCACGTCTAGATCAATAACTCATATCTGAGCCAGGCCAACCATCAACATTATGTTGCAGCAATAACATAAAATGGCCCATTTGTCAGCATGCCCGGTTGCTGGGAAATGTCAGGTTGGGAGGGTATTATGGGGTGTCTGTCTCGCCTCCTCAGCCACGGGCCCCAGACACTGGTGGTGTCACCGCTGTCCCTGACAACCATCCTCCCACACGCCTGCCTGCCTGCCAGCATCGATTCCAATTCTGTCTCCCCTCTCCTGGTGGATTGGGGAGGAAGTGCTCCGTTGTCGAGACGCACAAACAACATCTGCAGCTGCAGAGTCGTGAACTGGGCCCTCCCTCTGAGCCCTTCCTCCTGCCAAGTCCGCCCACATTCGTTCTCATCTACACAGGCCATCCTCCAGTCTTTAACCTCCTTTCTCCTGAAGTAGAGATCCCTTCTTTCAGGTTTGCTTAGCACAATCCCAGGTAGCCCAACACTCAGGACTCGGAAGGGAAAATGTGGTTGCGCTGGCTACAGTGTAGCACAATAACAGTGTATTATTTATTGTATTTAGGATATTTATGTACCAACCGTGGTACTAGGCAGTCTCTATCCTCCCAGTGCCTATGCATAATTTCTGCTGCTGAATTGTGAGAAGTTGGACTTTAACTCAACTATACTTCACTTAGGTACAGCATCTGTGTTTATCTCTTGGGTAGACAAACAGCTTAGTGCTGCACAATCCCCTTTTGTGAGTGTGTTTATGTGCGTGAGACAACTGTGTATGTTCTTGTTGGTATGTGTATTTTTATGGTGTGTGTGTCTATTAGTATAGTAGTCATGTCGTGCGTTACGCATGTGTGGTCCTGTCAGAATCCAGAATCCTGCATGGAAAGAGTCTTATAAATAGATTCCATCAATCACATGGACGTCCTTCACTTGACACGTGTCACTCCTGCAGGGGATATGCATATTCACAGCTGAACAATAAATGTCACTCAATCAGCTCCCAGAAGACACTTGATAGCTGGATAGAGAAGCTTGATACCCACTTCTAGCCCAGCAGCTCATTGATGAGTGAAAGAGCTTAAACCTAACCCTATTTTAATGGGAAAACACTAACAGAGGGAGACCGTGACTCTACCTAGAAGGAGATTGATTGCCTGACCTCTGTTATGTTTTTGCCTGTGTGGTCCTCTGTCCTCACAGATGAGTGACAAATGAAGCAGTATAAGTTGTGGGGAGGGGAGTGTTTCACTGCACCGACACACAACATCAAAGTGGACGAAACTGAATACCTTATATGGCTTTCCTCTCTAATTATCCTCTCCAGCCATCGTTCTCTCTCACTCATTCATTTAATCTCTGGCTTGTGTCTCTGCTGACACTTCCAGCAGGCCGATGGTTGTGTATTAAAAAGTGGTGATGACGTGTCCAGCAGAAGGAGAATGTCCCACCAGCAGTCTGATTGTTTAGTCTGCCCTCGCCTTCCAGTGTGTACTTGTTGAATTTTGTGGCCCAAGCAAGCTCGAAGTCCTAGCAGCCATTTGCAGCTTGGGTATGAGGTAAAAAGGGATCAGCATTTTGTAAGAGGGTTAGATTGGATTTAAAGATGAGATTGCATTGACCCTCTTATTGGTCCTTTTCAGAGGAGGCACAGTGCTATTGAGTCCTTTCTGTTCACACGGTTAGTCAATCAGATTTGAGCCCCATTTAGTGTCGGGTCTGGGAGAGAGGCGGGGGGGGGCTGTCTTTAAAGCATCTGCTAATAGGGGTCAGGGGAGATAGTGTGCCAGTGTGCCAGTGTTTGGGAAACACCATCTTTGAGAGAGGATGGGGGGGGCATTGGAATTATTTCTTCCTTATTGTTCTCTGGGGGAACGCAGTGCAAGCACTTTAAAGGTCCCATGACATGCTGTTTTTGGATGCTTTTATATAGGCCTTAGTGGTCCCCTAATACTGTATCTGAAGTATATTTCCAGAAATTCAGCCTTGGTGCATAATTACAGCCACTACAAGCAGTCCCACAATGAGCTTTCCTCAGAACGCGCTGTTTCTGTGGCTGTAGCTTTAAATGGAGGAGAGAGGCGGCACCATGCGTTAATGTTTACAGTGGATGTATCTCAATGGCTCGTAGCCCCGTTGCTGTAAGATGCCTCGAATTTGCCCATTCTCATCTGATCACCCTGGTTTGCAGAGGTGCACACTCAGTCATTTCAATAAGGGGAAAGGCGGATATCGTGTGCGCCATAACACCAACACCAGAATGGTTATCCAAATAACGAAGTGTACAACACTCGCGTTACAGTGTGTATTTACACACATACTTGATGCTATCTACCTTTACATTAGCGACACTAACTGAGCTGTTAGCTGCAGAGCTAAGGTTACAACCACATTCTAAGGGTAGCAAACTAGGTAACCATATAAAATAAAGCAACACAATTATATAGCATTAGTTGACTTACTTAGGTTTGTAGCTGGACCAAGGAGAGTTAGTACTGATCCAGAATTTAATTTCAGACGGCCAGCAAGGCCAGCTTTGTATTGGCTCAAGTTGAGGAAACAGTTGTGGCTGAAATGTTTGGCGCAGACATACAAAACTTTGGGAAGTTGTGTTGGCGCATTTCCAGAGAAAAAAAAATACTTAAATATAAAAACTGTAAAAATACTTGTGTTTTCCTTTGAACATCCAAACACTGAGCAAATGTAATGCTTTGTTCGTTTATATAATATTTTAGATATCGTCTGAAGAAGAATCAGGATCCTTATGACCTCCCAGCTAAACAAATATTGCAACCCGTCAATTTCAACCCAATCAGATTCAACTGAAGGAGTTTAGAATAGGTCCTAGGCAGTAGCGGCTGGTGATTTTTTTTTGGGGGGGGGCGCAGTTGGGCGGCGCGGGGGGGGGGTCGTTACACAGAACTTTTTTTTAACATTAAATATATATGTATTAGCTATGTTGGATGCTGTCGTCCTCTCCTACTATTTCTTCAATGCCTAACGAATCTATCTCTTGACCCTGTATGTATGCTTGAGCAGCACTGGTTGAAGCCTGAAAATATTGTAAACAATGTTTGCATATATGCAGGTAGCAACGCTAGTGCTAAATAACTATTTTGCTTGCTTGTCGGCTAGTAGGGGTCGTGAGACAGCTCACCAAAAGAACGATGGGGAAGCCACTTGTCTAGCAGATTAAGACGTGTTCGTAGGTACCTAGCGAAAAGTAGCCTCAACTTTCCTAGACTTAGCTACGATACTAATGCTGAAGGGTCGCTGATATCGCATAGCGTCGTTGCTAACGTGTGATGTTGTGACTGTGTGTGTAACACTGAATTACTCACTGAATTACTCACCAGCTAACCAGCTCCAGTTACTTAGCATACAGGTTTGAGGAAAAGCTACGGGTGTACGTCCCGTAGGCCTACAGCCCATCCTCCTTTGCTAGCTATGTTGCTCTCATAGATAGCCTACGTGATAATTATATGGGATGTGAGGGAATGATAAAGGTCTTTGATTCGACGAATAAGATGTCAATATAAGTAAGAAACGATGTCATTGGCCAGGGGCGCACGAGTGTGCGCCCCGGCATCGCCCCTTTTTTCCGCCAATGAGAAGCCGTTTTTCTCAAATGTATGAAAAAAGTATAAGCGCTCCCATTGACTTCCATTTGGCCGGCGCCCCCAGGGGGGAGTGGCTTATCTCAGCGATAACGAATGGCAATATATTATATTTGGTCACATTTAAGTGGTTGTTGACAGGGACTTACGGTCTCCCACACACATTTAACGTGTTAACACAGTACATTTATTATTTAAATAGTTTGGTATATCATATTTTTGCACGTTTTTTTATTATTATTTTTACGAAAAATTCTAGGAGGGGCGGCGCCCTAGCGCCCTCTATGGACGCACCGCCACTGGTCCTAGGTCCTCTGACATGCGGTAGGCTAGGCAGGAGCAGAGAGCAGGGGAGGGCACGGGACACGCATGGCTGGAACACTGGACAAAAAGAGACAAAGGAAAAATATGAAAACATGAGAACTGAGGAGGGAGGTCTGTAAGTCATAAGAGGTAAAGAAAAAGAGTGTTGCAGGCGGAGGCAGAGAATAGAGAAATGAGAGGGATGGTGGGGTGAGGAGAGGACAGCACGAGGCTGGCAGGCATGCTAGCAGGTGGGGACGGGGCTGAGCGAGGCGTTGGGAGAGAGGGGTAATGTAGCAGAGAGAAATGAATGGGCCGCAGCTTCAGGTTATTGCTGTTTATAGAACTCCCGTCCTGCTTTAGTCAGGACTTCGAACCCTCAGGCTGCACTCTTCATCTTGCTCTCTCTTTCTCTTTCTGTTTCTCTCACTCCTCTCTCAGGGCCTCATGTACTAACGCTTTTGCGCCCACTTCAGACGTATTTGTTTCTCAATTTGCACGTAAAAGCATGGCGAGGTATGTACAAACATGCCGCACTGAGGTAAAAGCGCAGGAACGGAAAATGGTAAATTGCGCTTTTCCGTGTCATGCATATGCATTCACAGGAGGGGAAAGTGGGAGTTTCCCATAAAGAGATAGGAGGGGATGCATAAAGTGCGCCTAATTATGTATTCCGCGGTATGTACAAAAACCGCCTGTGAAAGCGCACCTCTATTTTGCGATGAAAATTATCCGCCTGTTAAAAGTTGGCGTAAACCAGGATGCGCATATGCCTCCTGGTAAAATGGCAGCCGTAACTCGAGCAAGACGAAGACATAGGCCAAAGTATTTTTGCCACAAGGATCACACTTTTTGAGTTGAGTGAACAAGAAATCATCACGCGATACAGATTAAGCAGCCATGCAATATTACAGTTACTGGAAGAAATCAAAGATTACATCGAATCTCTGACTCAGCGTTCACATTACATTCCAACAGTTGCTACATTACAAATATTGGCATCAGGATCATTTCAAACTGTCATCGCTGTTTTGACTTTGGTGGCTGATCCATAGATAGATAGAAAGGGGCCGAGAAAGAAGGCAGATTCAATTGCACATATAAATGCCCGCAATGATTCATTTATTTATTTCTCTCCTGCTCAACACCTTTTTCTGTTCCCATGCTTTTCTGCCCCATCCTCTTTGTTGTGTGTGTAGTTTATGCAGAGGTACTCCCCTGTCCGTCTTCCCTCTCCAGTCAGTACTCCCTCATTCTAACACTGACCTGGAGGAGGGCTCAAGCTATTCTACTCTATGCCGGGCAAAAACTAGAGTTTCCACAGGCCTTTAAATTCAGGCTCTGAAGAGGTTACAGAATGGGGGAGGAGACTTACTGCACTGGAAACATAACTTATTGCACGGGAGACTGCAGAGCCCCCCACTCTCCTCAATCATGCATTTATTGGGAGATTGCAATCTGAGGCAGGCACAGTTTTTCTCTCTGTCTCCTCTGCGGCTTGACCCTAACTAGCACCACTCATATCCGGTCTCTTGCTCACTCCCGTTATTCAGCTTTATTTTGCCTACTTTGTTTCCTACTCTATTGAAGTGAATGAGGCAGGGCTTTCTTTGAGGGTAGGTGCCCCCTGCACCGCTGCCCCCCACAGTGCCACTCATTCCTCCTTTCCTGATTCCCATCTATCCATGGCCCCCGGCCCACTAAAGGTCAGCTGTCGCTAGGGCTCATTATGAGTAACAGAAAGTGGAACCGACAGAAACGAAGAGTGTGCAGATGTGGTTGTATGTGCAAGTGTGCATACTGTATGTATGTTTATGGGAGAGGGTGTGTGCGTTGCGTTTGTGTGTGTGCCTGCATTAATATGTGTGCGATGGAGAACTCAATGGAGAATGGAGTTCAGGAGTTGCATCCAATGCAGACTGTGCACTAGACCAGAGGTTTTCAAAGTGTGAGGCGCGCCTCCCCTGGGGGGCGCCAGAGAGTTTCAGGGGAGGCGCGGCAAAGCGTTTCAGGGGTGGCGGCAAATATATATTTTATTATTATTCAAAAAAATAAAAATATATGCTTACTGGAAAATAATCATTACGTAGATGTATGGAATAGAATACACAAAAATATATACATATTTTAATGTCATTTAATCTCTCAGGAAACAGGAAATGGAGCTAACATTTTACCGAAAAAAGGAGAAGTTGGCATAACTATTTTCGGTGGACGATAATGGGACCCCTTACGCTAACGTTATCATTTCAAATGATGTCTTGTCAATCTGTTGAAAACAGTGTTGTGCAGACACAATAGGTTTATTTGTACGTTTTTATTTCAAGTCTCCACCTTCGATGTTTCAGTAAGTAGCAGTGGTGAAAGTAAGCCGGTACTGGCCGGTACGCCGTACCGGTAAGAAATTCCGACACACGCACAGGCCCGTCGCGACAAGGCAAGCAAAACAAGCAATTGCTTGGGGCGCCGAGCTGGATTGGGGCCCCAAGACAACGACTGGTTAAAAATAAAATGCAATGACAAACTGTGTGAGCAAGGGTGCATCACTAAAGTAGGACGTGATCGTAAATAAATTAACAGGTTCCGCCATTGTTATTAGATCTGGACGAGCGGAGCGCTTGGACCCAGAAGAGGTTAAATATCACGTGTGACATTTAGACAGGCAAAAACAGATACAGGTGGGTTAAAGAGTGATACTAGAGTGATAAGAAGTCCTAGTGAATGCTTGATAAGTAGACTATAATACAGTAAATATACAAATAAATAAATAATAAATAATTAGGCTAAGTGAAATTTTTAAACCAGCATCATAGTACCACCAAGAAAACAAAACTACTTTCACCCCTGGTAAGTAGGCTTACTGTTGGCCATGTTGCGCTTCGCTCCGCAGCTTCACTCGTTGTAAACCAACCAATCAGCGCGCAGCTTATCTATATATTCATGAGCATACCATAGAAAGAAGAAACCCTCTTGTTTTATTCCAGGGCTATTTCACAGGGTGCATTAGGGCGCATAGAACAGCACCCGGAACATTTTCAGCCCAACCAATGTTAGATACCCTATTGGGAGACCTTAAGGAACAGTGTGAAATATGCCCAAAAAATCATTCTATGACCCCGTTAAAATGGGGGAGGCCCCGGTGACTTGATGTTCTCTCAAGGGAGGCTCACTGTCTTACACTTTGAAAACCCCTGCACTAGACCATGGGTTTTATTTCAATGTTTTCTAAAAGCAATTTCAGTCAAGGCTCTTTGTGTGAAATGTTGTTTTACAACTGGGAGAACTCTGGACAGTGTACATCTGATTTAACACAGTTAAATTACAACAGTTAATGAGGAGGATAGCCTCTCACAGTGAACCTGGTTGAATAGCAAGACTCTTTCTCTCCCATCACACACAGACACACAAATACTCACACACTCCTTGAACTGGGTGTGCTCCATAAGCCACCCAGGCTAGTGGTGTCTGAGCCCCCAGATCCACCTTCACTCGTCAGAAGCCAGACTGGCCTGGCAGGTGGGCTTTGCACCAAGCTCTACTTTTATTTGGACATAAAAGGTAATGAAACAGGGAAATAATTGGAGTATTTTACTGCTAATCATGTGTCCCTTTGTCCTAATTAAAGCCTTGTTTGCACAAACACACACTCACACCTCTACTCTTTTCCCCCTCCACTGTAGCAGCAGGGTTTGTGTCTGTGCGTGTGTGTGAGTTTGTGCTTGTATACGCACAGGTACCTGTGTGTGTGTGTTCTGTCAGCAAATTCTCCACAGAGATAACCTTAAGGGACAGGCTGGTGTGCTTAGCTCTGATACCAAGAGCCAAACACATATACAGAGCAGTCTGTGCTCGCTTGGCTGGAACTTCGCCTTTTGCCACTTTCACCAAAATTAATCCAGAAGATGTAATGAAGGAAACACTACTCAGGGCTCTAACGTCTGGGAAATGTAGTTTGAAGTCAACTCTGGAATTCTGGAACTGCTCGAGTCACTGGTTGATACCCTTTAGAATCTCCAATTACTAGAAACCTGAGAACATTGGTGTCTATGCGACCCTGTCATGTCATCATCTCAGGACCATTTCCATGTCTCTCTCCCTCTCTTTCTCTCTTTTACTGCCTTCTCTCTCTTGTCATTGTTATTTCTCTCTCTCACTTTATCTATCTCCTCATCTTTCATGACTGGGTTTTTCACTGCCATTTAAGTTAATGGACTCCTGTGCAGCCAGCTTGGACATGTTGGGGAGTAAACAGCACCTCATGAAATATTCACCCTGCTCCTATGTGTGCAGCCAGCCATGCCAGGCCAAGCAAGAAGACTCACAAACACACAAACACACACACACACTTCCGCCCCCCATGCCCACAGGCACAATACACAACGTCCACATCCACACCCTCCCCACACAGAAACAAACAGAGTGCATTTATCAGGGAGATGCACATCCTTGGGAATGAATCAGACGATTGCAGATGTTAGTTGCTGTTATTTGGACATGCTTAGGTCAACCACAGATGTGCAAGCTCCTACTTGCCATTGCATTGGTGGCATCTTTCCCCCCCTCTGGCCGCTACGTACCTTGTGGTCAGACATGCCCCTCTAAGCGACCCAAGGTGGGGTACAGCCCACACTAGTCTGCGCACACACTCCTGCACTCACAGAACACATCACATTTCAATCCAGCTGTCCTCTAGCCCTGTGTAAAGAGAATCCTCCTTTGCTTAGCTCAATGCATTATTCAACAGGGGAATTCATACTGTGCCTTCATGATGGTAGCCTGGTGACAGATGTCCATTTCTAGGATTACAAAACTGTACTGTGCTTTAGAGCCATGGTAAAAACATAGACAATCTAGTCGGTCAGCACAGCAGCATATAACAGCATAGCGACAGTCTAAAGACAGTTTCACGTCAATGTGGTGAAGACAGAGATTACAGTTCTGTATGAGCAGATATTCCCAACAGTTGCCTTGACAGCCAGGAGAAGGACACATGGTTACGGGTGAAGATAGGAGAAATGGCAGCAGAGACCCACTTATGAGCAAAACGGGGTTCTTTATTCCCCTAGTCATAGGAGTGCAAAGTCTGAAATGAGTCATCTAATATTTCATTTAGGTGTGGCTAAAGGCCCCGTCACACCATAACGTTCTGGTCGACGTTCTATGACGTCAGAGGAAACGTTGGTAATCATCCATGGTCGCTGGTATAGCGCTGGTATATCGCCAGAAGAGCGTTGTGTGGACGCTGGTGACGCTGGTAATCGGCGGTGATCGGTGGAGAACGCTGTTCCCCCAAAAAAGTTTTGAACATGCACAAAAGTTCTCATGGAGACCAGCGTTCTTCAACGTTTAATATTAAATGCTGGATAACGCTGAAGAACGTTTGTGGAACGTTTGACTAACGTTGCACGCGTTTGGCTATCGTTATTCAGTCGTTCCCACTTAAGATTATTCTGATTTGGCAGGATTTATTTTTCTATATCTAACATTATTATAATTTTCATTATTTATTTTGTATGATTCGACACCACTCAGTGACAGTCCGGGAGTCAGTCTAGGTTCAAGGTTGTGAGAAAATGCCTTATTGTCATACAGAACAGGCATTGCACATACACAGCTTCTGAGAGTGAGAATGTATTTCATCAGTTTAGCAAAGCCAGTAGTCTGACACGAGTGTGGTTTCTGTAACTCTCATTGAGGTTCAATTTAGCAGTGTATCCCCATAAGCAGTGCATCCATCCATTCCTGTAAGTGCATTTCCGCTTCTTTCAGAGCTATTAACACTATGAAAGTGAAATGGATCGGAGGGGCAGGTTCTCATATCATTTTGTGGATTTGCAGTCATATTGAATATGAAGGGATTCAAGTCAAGAGGGCCAATGAGCCAGCACAGAATGCACCTGTTATGTTCATATGCAAATATACACCGATCAGCCACAACATTATGACCACTGACAGGTGAAGTGAATAAAACTGATTATCTCGTTATTATGGCACCTGTCAGTGGGTGGGATTAGCAAACATTTAGTTTTAGAAATGGGCAGGCATAAGGATTTGAGTGACTTTGACAAGGGCCAAATTGTGATGACTTAACGACTGGGTCAGATGATCTCTGCAACTCTTGCAGGGTGTTCCTGGTCTGCAGTGATCAGTATCAAAAGTGGTTCAAGGAAGGAAAAGCTGTGAACTGGTGTCGGGGTCATGGCTCATTAATGCACGTCGGAAGCGAAAGATGGCCCTGTGGTCTGATCCAACAGACAAGCTACTGTAGCTCAAATTGCTATAAAAGTTCATGCTGGTTCTGATAGAATGGTGTCAGAACACACAGTGAATCACAATTTGTTGCGTATGGGTCTGCGTAGCCACAGCCCACTGCCATAAGTGCCTACAATGGCCATCAGAACTGGACCACAAAGCAATGGAAGAAGGTGGCCTGGTCTGATGAATGACATTTTCTTTTACATTATGTGGATGGCTGGGTGCGTGTGCGTTGCTTACCTGGGGAACACATGGCACCAAGATGCACTGGTGCCATGTGGGAGGAAGGCAAGCCGGCTGAGGCAGTGTGATGCTTTGGGCAAAGTTCTGCTAGAAAAACTTTGGTGCTTCCATGTGGATGTTACTTTGACACGTGCCACATACCTAATTGTTGCAGACCATCTACACACTTTCATGGAGACAGTATACCCTAATGGCAGTGGCCTCTTTCAGCAGGATAATGCACCCTGCCACAAAGCAAAAATGGTTCAGTCTTGGTGCCAGATACCACAGCACACCTTAGGTGGTCATAATATTAGGGTTGATTGATTGATTTTATATATATATATGAAGTACAGTCAAAGCTGAGCCAATCACAAAAAAATGTATAATAGTTCATAACAGTTCAGAGTTCCCTTCAGGGGGGTGTTCCATCAACATAGATTAAGGAAAAGCCAGACTTATTTCGACAAGTCTCGCTTACTCAAGCGAGTGCCTGGTGCCCCCATAGTTGAAAAAGCGTTTCTAAAATGCCCTCTAGAGTGGCAAAAATGAGACCAAGTGCCCTATTGTCTATCCTTCACATTGGGAAATATGCTTGAGTGCACAGGATGCCCCTTCACACAATAAATTATAGTGTGAATTGTTTTAAATAACATTTATGGTGGAGAAAACATGATGCAGTGCCCTTGCAATGGTCTAAATTGACTGTTCCTGTGCCTTTCAATAGAAAAGGGTGCTGTTATGAAGTGCCCCTACATGAGTGTCCCAAATGATGCCCTTTCCAAAGGAGAAAATTAGATGCTGTGCCAAACAGTCTCTCCTACAATGTACCCACTAGAGCAGGGGTCGGCAATTCCGGTCCTCACCTGTTTCAAATGAATGGGTTGTTAGCAAGCTCTGTGGAAGCTGGGTAACGACCATTAATTTGAATCAGGTGTGTTGGAGCAAGGAGACATCTAAAAGCATGCAGGACATTCGCCCCTGAGGACCGGAATTGCCCCACCCCTGCACTAGAGCATGCTTTCCCAAAGTGAGGTAGTGACGACACTTGAGGTGTCGTCCCATTCCCATTGTTACACTGGTGAGGCCCCATGTCATGCAGTAGCTGCTCTTTGAATTGTTCCGCCCCTGCCCTTCAAACAGCCACAGTCTGCCACTGTCCTAGCCCCATCTGGAGGCAGACTATGTTCATTGGAAATCTTTCCAGTGGCCTAAATGTACAGGTGTACATTGATCTAGCTAGACCGGACACAAAACAACAGGCCCGCCGCCGCACACACTTGTTTGGGCTTGCGAACCGGCTAAAGAGTAGCAGGCTAACGTTACCTTTTGAGTGGATGGCGAGCGCGAGACGCCAAAATGGATGCCAATAAGATTCTGAATGGAAAGTTTACTTAAAAAAAAATTGCCAAACGGTTCCATTGACAAGACCAAAGTAATCTGTGTGTTTTGTCAGTGTGAGCTGAGCTATCATCGCAGCAGCACGTCCAGTCAAAATACCACTTGATGGCCAAGCACACAGCTGATGAGAATTCTCCACCCCCTCGTCAAAGCCAGGCGATTGCAATGTTGTTTTCAATTAAAAAAACATTTGCACTAAGCAAGCCAATCCACTTTTCCATGTTGATAAGAGCATATATTTGGTAGGTCTCCAATTTACGAATTTAAACGGTCAACAATGTTTTGCCAGATCGTCTCCCTTGCCCTGTATTGCGGCAGTATTGCAATTTTTCGGGATAAAAAAAATAAAATAAAAACCTCTATAAATCAGGTTACGCTGTTGAAAATAACACAGCTCTGCTGGTTTACGCTCTGCTTTTTGCGACATAACTCTTTTTTTCAACGATCGCTTCGGTTCTCCGTGTGCGCGCACAATCTAAGCTTTTTTAGGTCTAGCTTAAATTCCTGCGTCGGTCAGCTTGTATCCGTTGACGGCACACAGCACTCTGCAGGCGGACATGGGCCGCATCCCATGTGGATTCAGCCCGTTGAAACCACTCATCCACTGCAGGGGCTTGCGTCGGACTAGGATGCCAAGGCGCTGAGGGGGGCTGGAAGCCTAGAACACATTGGAAGGGCGTCAAGCCAGTGGCAGAATGTCGGAGAGAGTTCTAGGCGTACTCAGCCCAAGGAAGAACGTCAGCCCACTCCCCAGGGCAGTCGTGACAGTAACTCCGCAGGAACCTTCCCAGCTCTTGGTTCACCCTCTCCACCTGACTGTTGGACTGGGGGCGATAACCAGATGTTAGATTAACAGACACACCCAGCCGTTCCATGAAGGCTTTCCACACTCTAGAAGTGAATTGTGAGACCAAGGTCGTTGCGGCACTGGGAGAGGGTGGAGTTTACCGTAAGGGAGGTGTCGAGGGGTCTTGCTCTGGGCGCAGATGGAACAGGAGGAGACATATTTACGCACATCAGATGCCATTTCCGGCCACCAATACTTCCCTTGTAAGGCCTGCAGGGTGCGCGTGATTCCAGGGTGACCAGACGCTAGGGTCGTTTGGCCCAGGCGAGGAGTTGATCTCTCACCACTGTAGGAACATAGGACACCCCTTGGGGACAGTTAGAAGGAGACGGTTCGCTTACTAGTCCCTGGCTTATAGCCTCATCCACCTCCCAAGTAATGGGTGCAATGATGCGTGCTGGTGGAAGAATGGGACACTTCTCCGCACAGTCCTCCTTGCTCTCATGTATCCGCGATAGTGCATCCGCCTTGGTGTTCTTTGAGCCCGGCCTGTATGACAAGGTAAAGTCAAAACGTGAGAAATACAGAGCCCACCGGGCTTGTCTAGGGTTGAGTCGACCAGCTGCCTTGATATATTCCAAGTTACGATGATCCGTTAAAACCACGAACGGATGTTTGGCACCCTCTAGCCAGTGACACCATGCCTGCAAGCTCCTCTTGACTGCCAGCAGTTCTCTATCCCCGACATCGTAGTTTCTCTCTGCTGGTGTGAGTTTACAGGAGTAGAAGGCACAGGGGAAGAGTTAAGAGGGCGTACCTTGGCGCTGGGACAAAACGGCTCCTATGCCCACCTCTGACGCGTCCACCTCTACGACGAACGGAAAAGTGGGGTCTGGGTGTTTCAGGACAGGAGCGGTTGTGAAGCATCGCTTTAGGTGATGGAATGCCACTCCAGCCTCTGGCGTCCAGACAAGGACACCGGGAGTTCCCTTAAGGAGGGAGGTGAGAGGGGCAGCCATTGTACTGAAACTGCGAATAAACCTCCGATAATAATTTGCGAATCCCAGGGATCTCTGGAGCGCCTTGATAGAAGGGGGAACAGGCCAAGACAAGACAGCATCGACCTTGTTCGTCTCCATCTCCACTCCTGCAGTGGAGATTCTATAGCCCAGGAACAAGACCGATGTCTGATGGAAAGTACACTTCTCAGCTTTGGCGTAGAGTTGGTTGTTTAACAGCCGCCCTAGGGCCTCCCTCTCGTGCAGTACATGGAGTTCGTAGGTTGCTGAGTGGATCAGAATGTCGTCGATGTAAACGGTCAGGCAGCTTCCCAGCATGTCTCTGAACACCTCGTTGATGAACGCCTGGAAGACTGAAGAAGCAGTTGTTAAACCGTATGGCATGACTAAGTACTCATAATGCCCTGTAGTCGTACTAAAAGCAGTCTTCCACTCGTCCCCCTCACAAATGCGAATGAGATTATATGCGCTGCGCAAGTCCAGTTTCGTGAAATACTTGGCTCCGTGCAGCATCTCAACGATGGAGTGAATGATCGGCAGAGGGTACCTGTACTTGGTTGTGATGTTGTTTAGTGCCCGATAATCAATGCAGGGTCGGAGTCCTCCGTCCTTCTTCTTGACAAACAAAAAACTGGACACTGCAGATGAGGTGGACGGTCGAATCAACCCCTGATCCAAGGCCTCCTTGATATACGTCCCAATCGCCTCCGTCTCCGCATAGGACAGGGGGTATACGTGACCTTGAGGAAGTGGAGCTACTGGCTGAATGTCGATGGCACAGTCCCAGGGTCGATGCGGAGGAAGTTTCGTGGCACTGGTTTTCGAGAAGGCCCTCTGTAGATCTTGGTACTCGGGGGGGAATAGACACAGAACAGACATTATCTGGGCTCTCCACCGACGTAGCCCCCATATCTACCTTTAGACACCTCTCATGGCAAGCCGGTGACCAGGCCGTTATCCTCTTGTCCATCCATGATATGGAGGGGTTGTGTAGGATGAGCCAGCGCATGCCTAAAACTATGGGGTGAGCAGGTGCCTCAATGACAAAAAAACTGAGATCCTCCATGTGCTGGTTGTTGATTAACACTGATAATGGGGTCGTTTTGTGTGTAATCTTACCCCTCCCAACAGGCCGACTGTCAACAGCCAGAATAGGGATGGGAACACTCAACGGTATAGTAGGTATATGCAGGTCCCGAACTACCTGCTCATCCATAAAGTCCCCTGCAGCGCCAGAATCCACTAATGCGGGAAAGGAACGACTTGCAGGATAGTTAACCAGTAAAGCTTCCACAGATATCAATCGAATGTTTAAGAAAGCACCAGGGGAGGGTTTCCCTACCTTGGTGGCGGTCTGGATCGTTCGTCTTGGCCCCGGTCCTCCTCCTTGGGCCTGGGTGCACTGAGCCACTACATGTCCCTCCTCCCCACAATAGAGGCAGAGCCCTTGTAGAATGCGGCGCCTTCTCTCTGCGGGTTTAAGACACGTTGGGCCCATCTCCATAGGTTCCTCTTCCTGTGGTGCCCTCCCTGTGGGGGACGGTAGTTGACGGTAGTTTCTCGCAGCAGCCCATCGAGACGTACTGCCATGTTGACGAGCTGGTCTAAGGACGGTTTGTCGTCCCTACATGCCAGCTCAGTCTTGATGTCCTCTCGGAGGCCACTCCGGAACAAGGTGATGAGAGCCTCACTGTTTCACCCACAGGTAGAGGCCAGGGTGCGGAATTCCAAGGCGTAATCCGATGCAGCACGGTTTCCCTGCCGTAGTTTCAACAACCGCTCACCGCTCTCCTTCCCAGTGGCCGGATGGTCAAAAATAGATCGAAACAACTCAATGAATTCTTCGTAGTCCGCCAACTCTGTGCCTGCCCTCTCCCACACAGCTGTAGCCCATTCTAGCGTTCTACTGGTAAGAACAGAGATAACTGCAGCAACCTTGGCTCTCTCGGGTAGCTCAGGACCGGAGCGATGAGCAAAATACAAGTTGCATTGTAACAGGCAGCTGCGGCAGTTGTCCGGGTGGCCATCGTATCGTTCTGGCAGAGATAGGTTTATAGTGGGAGTAGGATATGCCCCTGAAGCATGTGCCGAGGCCTGGGGAACGGGATTCGCGTCAGCAGGGGCTGGCAGGCCAGTGGTCTCCAAACGTCGGAGCGCTTGAAGTACCTCGTCCATAGCTGTGCCAAGGTGGGCGAGTTGATGATGGTGCTGTTGTAGTACACGGTGGTGTTCACCCACTGCTTGGGTATGGTTCTCCTCTGCTGTCTCCATGTTGTCAGGTCGGTTATTCTGTTACGGTATATGCAGGAATGAGGAGGCAAGTGCAGATTCGATGGTCAGGTGACCATGAGTGACCATTACTTGTGTCCACATCAGACCACAGCCTCTGATTCCAGGTCTGGCACTGTTTCTCCACATGACACAGAAGCAGGTCCATCTTCATCTTCACATTTGGTTTCTCTGAAAGTCTCTTCGGTTCATAGAAGGTGGCAACGGTTCCTTCTGAGCACGTGAACCTCCTCAGTCCTTACTTCGTATGATCTCGGTCCGACCTCCTGGATAAGACATTCCTTCTCAATTTGAGCGTATCTTGTTTGTCTTAGTCATGGACCTAGAAGCGTAAGCAACCTGTAAGCAACCTTTAAGCAACTGTAAGCGTAAGCAACCAGTAAGCAACTGGTTTTCAGTCCGTCCTTCGACGCATCTGTTGAAATCTTCAGGCTCTTGTTCGGATCATAATATGCAAGCACAGGCGCATTTGTCAGTGTAATCTTTAGAGAATTCCATTCTTGCTCATTTCCTGATGTCCACTTGACTCATTGGAGTCATGGAGAAGTCCTCTCATACCACCAAAGTGAACCAGGAGCCAGTTCGGAGCTGGTTTAAGAACAGAGCCGGTTTGCTTTTCCACGGGCTAGAGAGCCACCACAGAGCCACGTCATTACGTCACTGTATACGTCTCATCTTACCTAGCAACGCTAGCGCGGCAGCACCAAACACAAAGCAGAGCCCGTCTAAAGGCTGTTTATCAATCCGAAGAACGTGTTTTCTTGGCTATTGTGCAATACCCTGGACTCACAGTAGTATGACTACACTGGCATTATCAGCGAAACTTTTTATAAACATTTGCTGTATAGTGCTTGTGTATTACATTTGTGTTTAATATAGGCTCAATAGCTCATAACATTTGTGTTTGTCATTTCACTCATTTGATAGGATTATGAAAAACGCAGCAACTAGTGTCTGCACTGCACTGCGCTGCTAGCTAGGTTATTGAACAGTCGGAACAAATGAGCAGTTTCATCAATAAAATAAGCACATTTTCAGCAACTACACTGCCCACTTCTTGATACATTTGAATTCAGATGCTGATTTACAAGTACCGTTTAGCTGAAATATGAATTGTAAAAACTCACTGTCAATGGCGGTCAAAGGATTCTGTTCGTCTTGTTGGTCACGGTAACCCCGCCCCAAGCAGTTCTTTCTTGGTTCCAAACCTAGACCAGCTTCGAAGTGGTGCCCGTTGCGAACCACGTACGAACCACGTACAAACCACTTTTCCGGTTCTCAGTCTGTCAAAAGAGAAAGAACTGGTTCGCGATTAAGCACCGGCTCCGAACCGGCACCCAAAACTCGTTGGTGGGAAAGGGGTATAGGTGTTGATGTTTTCACTGATAGTATAAACTTTCCAATGAAGTTGATCATTCCCATTATTCTGAGCACACCTTTCTTGTCTGTGGGGTGCGGCATGCCTAAAATTGATTGTATTTTGTCTTGATCTGTCTTCAAGGAATGTTATTTCTTGCACACCAAATAGGCATTTAGCGTGGTTTAACTTTAGTCCATTCTCACGAACCCTCTGGAGCACTTTTGTCAGCCTGTCATTGTGCTCTAGTAGCGTGGAGCCCCAGATTACCAAATCATCTATATAGCAACCAACCCCTTCTAGACCCTGTAGCACATTGTCCATTGCTCTATGATATATTTCAAATGCTGAAATTATGCCAAACGGCATTCTCAGAAATCTATACCTCCCAAAAGGCGTATTGAATGTGCAGTATCTTGAGCTCTCATCCAACTTGATTTGCCAGAATCCCTGTGCCACATCTAGCTTCGAGAAGTATTTGGCTCCAGCCATCAAACTTGCGATTTCCTCCCGTTTTGGTATCTGGTAGTGCTCACGTTTATGTTTTGATTTAAATCTCCTGGGTCCATGCATATTCTCAGTTCTCTGCTTGTGTTCTTTTTGTTGACGCAGACCTTCGAGTTTACCCACTCAGTTGGTTCTTCCACCTTTGTGATGACTTTTAGCTGACACATCCTTTCCAATTCCTGTTTAAGGTGCTCCCGAAGTGGAACTGGAACTTTGCTTGGTGCATAGATGATGTGGTAGACTCTCCTCACCAGGTTCAGTTTCTTTGAGGAGACACCACCGAGCAGGGATTCCCGGCCCTCGGGTACAACAGAGAACAGTACATTGGAGCTTTTGTCCTTTACTGTAACTTTCAGCCTACACTCACCTTTGCTTTCTATGTAATGTCCGTTGTAATCTTTCAGTTGCACTGGTTCCTTGGTTATTTCAGGCTTTTCTTTCATGGCCTTAATTTCTGTCATGCTGATTAAGTTTGCTTGTGCGACCTGTGTCAATCCTTAGCGCTACTAAAGCTCCATTAATTGGCAATGACACAATCCATGTTTCTTCATTTTCTAAGTGCCTTACATTTTCCTCTATGGTATCATTTTTAACATTGTCACATGACATTATGCCGTAGAAGAAAGTCTCACTTAGTATCTTCAACTAGCCTCACCGACTTGGCCCTTGATAAGCACTGTCTTGCAAAAAAAATAAATCCATTGCAATTCAAACATATTTTGCCATAGACAGGGCACTGCCTTGGCTCAAATCTTCTACCACAAAGTTTGCTCCATCTTTCTTTTGTGGAGTATACTTTTTTGTCATATGTTTGACTACAGACACCCTGGCACTGTCATGTACTGCCGTGGCATTCGCTTCATTGAACGTCTTCATGTGCTGTTGGGCTAATTTGCTAGCATGACACAGCCTCTCTGCTACTTCCAGAGTCAGTTTAGCTACTCCCTTATCCTACTATCTTGGATACCATATACAATCTGATCGCGGATCATAGATTATTTTAGATCTCCAAAATCACATGACTGCGCTTTAAGATTCAAATCGGTCACAAAGCAATCAGAATCAGAATCAGAATCAGAAAGGGATTTATTGGCCATGAAAGTTTGCACAGTCAAGGAATTTGCTTTGGCAGGAAGGTGCATACAATAAACATATAGTATCCTTAAATTTAAATATGTGGACTGTCTATACTAAATATCTATACTATATAACTATACTATCTATACTAAAGTGGAATTATATTTAAAATAAAATATACAATAAAATACAAGTTGCCTAATTTACAATATAAAAATACAAAAAATACAAATATGACAATAAATACAAATGTACAAGATGCAGTAATGTAGTGCAGAATATTAGAGTCATTAAAGCAAAGTCATTAAGTCAGTGTGAACCCTTGGCCTTGTTGAAGAGGCCAACAGCAGAAGGGAAGAAACTGTTTTTGTGTCGAGAGGTGTTGGTCCTGATGGACCGCAGCCTTCTGCCGGAGGGGAGTGACTGAAACAGGGAGTGTCCAGGGTGGGAGGAGTCGGCCACAATCTTCCTCGCTCGCCTGAGGGTCCTCGAGGTGTTTAGGTCCTCGAGGGTAGGCAGATTGCAGCCAATCACCTTCTCCGCAGTGCGGATGATACGTCTGCTCTTGTCCTTGGCAGTGGCAGCAGCGTACCAGATGGTGATAGAGGAGGTGAGGATGGACTCAATGATAGCTGTGTAGAAGTGCACCATCATTGTCTTTGGCAGGTTGAATTTCTTCAGCTGCCGCAGGAAGTACATCCTCTGTTGTGCTTTCTTTGTGAGGGAGCTGATGTTCAGTTCCCACTTGAGGTCCTGGGAGAGGATAGTGCCCAGGAAGCGGAAGGACTCCACAGTGTTGACTGGGGAGTCACCCAGGGTGATGGGGGTGAGTGGGGCTGTATTCTTCCTGAAGTCCACAACCATCTCCACTGTCTTAAGAGCATTGAGCTCTAGGTTGTTCTGGCTGCACCAGGTCACCAGGTTGGCCGCTTCCCACCTATAATCAGACTCGTCTCCACCAGAGATGAGCCCAATAAGGGTGGTGTCGTCTGCAAACTTCAGGAGTTTGACGGATGGATGACTGGAGGTGCAACTGTTCGTGTACAGGGAGAAGAGCAGAGGAGAAAGGACGCAGCCCTGAGGAGATCCGGTGCTGATGGACCGGGAGTCAGAGACTTGTGTTCCCAGCTTAACGCACTGCTTCCTGTCAGACAGGAAGTCTGTGATCCACCAGCAGGTGGAATCAGGCACGTTCAGCTGGGAGAGCTTGTCCTGAAGCAGGGCGGGGATGATGGTGTTGAAGGCAGAGCTGAAGTCCACAAACAGGATCCTGGCGTAGGATGCTGGGGAGTCCAGGTGCTGTAGGGTGAAGTGGAGGGCCATGTTAACTGCATCGTCCACAGACCTGTTGGCTCTGTAGGCAAACTGCATGGGGTCCAGAAGGGGGTCTGTGATTGATTTGAGGTGTGCCAGCACTAAGCGCTCAAAAGACTTCATTACCACAGAGGTCAGGGCGACAGGTCTGTAGTCATTATGTCCAGTTGGCCTGGGCTTTTTGGGCACAGGGATGATGGTGGAGGCCTTGAGACAGGCTGGCACATGGCATGTCTCCAGGGAGGTGTTAAAGATGTAGGTGAACACCGGAGACAGCTGGTCAGCACAGTTCTTAAGGGTGGCAGGGGAGACAGCGTCCGGCCCAGCTGCTTTGCGTGGGTTCTGCCTCTTGAAAAGTCTGTTTACTTCACCTTCCTGAATGGAGAGTGACGTCACAGAGTTGGTGGGAAGGGGGGGGAGGGAAGGGATAGTTCAGGGGATTCCAATTGTCTTTCAAAGCGACAGTAGAACTCGTTCAGGTCGTTGGCCAGGCGTGAGTCGTTAGTGGAGTGGGGGGCTCTGGGCTTGTAGTTGGTGATCTGCCTGAGCCCTCTCCAGACAGAAGCAGTCGTTAGCAGAGAACTGACGCTTCAGCCTCTCCGAGTACAGTCGTTTAGCCTCCCTCACAGCCTTGCTAAACTGTTCTTCGACTCCTTGAATCTGTCCTTGTCCCCACTCCTAAAAGCGTCCTCTTTGTCCAGCCTTAGCCTTCTGAGTTTAGCTGTAAACCAGGGTTTGTCGTTGTTGTAGCTCACCCTGGTGCGTGTTGGTATACAGCAGTCCTCACAGAAGCTGATGTATGACGTCACAGCCTCTGTGAGCTCATCCAAACTATTGGAGGCAGTCATGAACATATCCCAGTCAGTGCAGTCCAAGCACGCCCGCAGATCCTCCATAGCCTCACTGGTCCACTGTTTCGATGTCCTCACAACAGGCTTACAGCGCTTTAGCTTCTGCCTGTATGCAGGAATCAGGTGGACCATGATGTGGTCTGAGTGACCCAGTGCTGCACGGGGGACCGCATGGTATGCTTTACTGATTGTAGAGTAGCAGTGATCCAAAGTGTTCCCTTCTCTGGTAGGACATTTGATGAATTGTCTGTACTTGGGGAGTTCTTGAGTGAGATTGCCTTTGTTAAAGTCGCCTAGCACAATAACCAAGGAATCCGGATTTTCATGCTCCACACACAATATCTGGCTAGCGAGCACACGTTGAGCCTCATTGGCGCTAGCCTGAGACGGCATGTAAACGCCGACCAGTATGAATGAAGCAAACTCACGTGGCGAGTAAAAAGGTTTACAGTTTATAAAAAATGATTCCAGATCAGGAGAACAGTGCTGCAGGATCACTGTCACATCTTCACACCAGCCACTGTTAATAAAAAAACAGATACCACCGCCTTTCGTTTTGCCAGAGAGCAGGGAGTCACGATCCGCTCTCAGCAGTTTGAAACCTGCTAGCTGTAGCGCAGAGTCCGGGATCAGTTCACTCAGCCATGTCTCCGTGAAGCACAAAACGGAAGATGAATGAAAGTCTCTGTTTTTCCACCCCAGTAGCTGAAGTTCGTCCAGTTTGTTGCTCAGCGAACGCACGTTGGAGAGAAATATCCCCGGTAACGCTGTGCGTGTTCCGCGCCTGCGGAGTCGCACCAGGGCTCCGGCACGCTTACCTCTCCTACGATGCTTCGCTGCTAGCACAAAGCCGAGGGTGGCCTTGACTATAATTCCCACTAATTCTGCCGCTGGAAGCAGAAAAGTGGGAAATAAATCCGCAGGAGTTGTAGTCCTAATGTTTAGCAATGTTTCTCTTGTTAGAGAACCCCGGATATTTTGGCGGTACACTGAATTAACAGACAAAACAAGACAAAACACAGCGCACCGAACCACCGAGGCAGCCATCGTCGGCGCCATCTTGGATCAACCCATCAATCAAAAGTATTGTTGGGCTGTTGCATCCGTGATCGGAACACATACCTTTCATACACAATGTTCTTCTGTGGGGATCAAAATGCACTGAATTTCCCCAGTATGGTGTCGTACCTACTTCTCTTTGTCCTCATCTGCGTCTGCGCCGAACTCGATCGTGTTAAACACTTCAATGGCTTGGGGACCCGCTACCGTAAGTAGCAACGCAATCTTCCTGGCGTCAGGTTTATCGTCCAGTCTAATGGCAGCCATATACAACCCGAACTGTTCCTTAAAAGACCGCCAATTGCTGTCCACGTTACCCACCAGTTTCAGTCCGTCCGGTGGCTTCAAAACATCCATTTTACCAGGCAATCTGAAGCTTGGCAAAAACGGTTTACTACTGGTACCATGTGTTGTTTGTGCATAAAGGATGAGACCTGGTTTGTTTCAAGTTCAACATGAGCATGTGCTCCTGACTTTATTATCTCCAACTCTCACATTATCTACCCCTTCTTCTTCTAACACCACCAAGGTCCTACCACTGGATAGCCCCCTCTGCTGGTCACATCCAGTATGACATTGCATATCAACACACCCTCTATGTGTTGATGTTTTGCCCCTGCAATTACCAAAATCATGACTGCTTTCCAATAGAACAACATGCTCTCAACCTAAACAAATGTATATTAATCTGCCAGATATTCCAGTGAACACAAAAATGAAGAAAAATTATTCTTAGTCAGAAAACCTCTCCTAACCAGCCAACACACTGTAAACACATTGCTAGGGATCTGCTCCCAGCTCTTATTTTCCATAATAAAACACACCTCAGCATATCCACAGCCTGCATGCATAATCACAGGCTTTTCTCCAGAGTTCCTGTAAATGCCCGTGGTTGATTTTCTTGCAGGTTTCCTTCAGAACGTGTGGCCATTGTGACTGATGTGTGTATGTGACCTCAGCTGTGCTGGTACAGTGAAGGCAGAGCTGGCTCCAGTGAGGCATGGACAGCCTCCATGGTATTACATGGCACCATTTATGTCCTACATACCCACCGTGCTGCATGGTCTACATGGTTAGATGGAGTTAACCTACTTAGGAGTTGCCACGCTAGCCCCAAGAGAAGCTCTCCTCTTCTTTCTTTCTTTCTTTCTTTCTTTCTTTCTTTCTTTCTTTCTTTCTTTCTCTGTCTTTCTTTCTCTCTCTCTCTCTCTCTCTCTCTCTCTCTCTCTCTCTCTCTCTCTCTCTCTCTCTCTTTTTCTCTCTCTCTCTCTTTCTCTCTCTCTCTCGTTCTCTCGTTCTCTCTCTCTCTCCCCTCCCCTCTCTCACATGTAGGCAGAGGAAGTACTTGAGGACTTTATCAGAACCCCCTTTATATAGACAAAGCTAAGGGACAAATCATGCCAGCACAGGAGAATATGCGCGCACACACACACATAAACACACACCCTTGTTCAAGCCTCGTTCTATGAAAAATCTTTGTTGGGGCTCTCATATACTCAGCGCACATCCCATGTATCTCTCTGCAGTGAGACTGAGGGAAGTGATGACACAGGGATTCTCTCCCCTGCTCCACTGAGCTCGCCGCATCACCTTGACAATGTCGCCCTTCGTCATGGAGACTGAGGGGACGGGAGCGGCTGTACGGGCAAAAACAGGGGGAGCGCTTGGGGATTTAGCTGTCACGGGCTGAATCCATTAGACATTGGGCACAGCCGATCCTTGAGTGAGACAGACAGAAAGTGTGCTTACACGTGGATCTGCGTGCATTTGCAATTGTGTGTGTGTGTCTGTGTCAGAAAGCGACGGAGAACTAAGATGGGGAAGGGCGGTTTTTATTTATGCATATGTATGTATGTGTGTAGGATGTGGAAGTAAAAAGTGGAATAGGCTGATGTGTACGTGCAGCACTGTGTAGCGGAGCTGGGGGAGGACTCATCAGTGTATAAATGCAAATTGCAGTGTCATGCTGATCAATCCTGTGGGCTTCTGAGACTGGGTTGTGTCAGGACTGGTCCCACACACCTCTGCTCTGCCTGCTGTTCTGTCGCTCTCTTGACCCATGCATATCATAGCTGCTCACATCCTCAGGCCATGTGTGTCATCTACTCTGTCTGTCTGTCTTTTCCATCTTACCAATTGTCCGTCTCTCTCTTTCTGTCCCCACAGGAGCCAAGCCAAAACACTGGAAACCAGCTGGACTGACAGGAAGTCAGATCTTGGTGGGCTGATTGGAGCAATAAACTCACAGATTGCACGAATAGCTGTGAGTGGAGAACACAGGAAAACAAGGTTTTGACGTTGAAGCCACACCAAGGCTCAAACCTACCATGCTGGTCGTGCTTTAACATACACAGAGAGAGGACTGGACAGCCTTCACCCCCTTCTCTTTCTCCCTCCGGCTCCTTCTCTCTCTGTCACACTCTACCTCTGCCTCCTGAACCCGTCCTGTATCCCGCTGCAGTGCCAGAGAGGATGTCCAAGGCCCCCCTGCTGCTGTTGTGACGGGGCACGGCAGAGTGTGTGTGTGTGTGGGCGGGGGGTAGGAAGATCGAAGGTGGGGTGGGGGGGGGTGGGGGGGAGTGAAGGATGCGGCCCTGGGCAGGTTCATGGCGCTGGATCACTCTGGTGCTGCTGGCCTGGGGCACACTGCTCTTCTACATCGGGGGCCACCTGGTGAGGGACAGTGAGCACCCGGAGCGCTCAAGTCGAGAGCTCTCCAAGATCCTGGCCAAGCTGGAGAGACTGAAGCAGCAGAACGAGGACCTCCGGCGCATGGCTGAGTCCCTCAGGTAGAGCCGGGCATGCTTCTGTGTGTGTGTGTGCGTGTCTGTGTGCTTCTGTGTGTGTGTGTGCATGCCTGTGTGCTTCTGTGTGTGTGTGTGCATGCCTGTGTGTGTGCGTGCATGCCCCACGTGTTAGTATGGGTAGAAGCTTTAGAAAGTGCTCACAGCATTCCTCTCTGTGATATTTTCGAATTCGCTTTGATGGCACGGCCTTCATTTATACACACCAACAAGCACACACACACTCACACACAGACACACACTTACTTCAGACAGCTGGTCTCAGATTAAATCCCTTGCTTTTGTAATTATTCAGTATTGGCTCTGAAACAAAGGTGGAATTCATGGCATGAAAACAAGTGCAGCTCTCAGAGAGGCAGTGTCCAGATGGGGCTCTAACACGGTGCATGCGTGTGCTTGTTATCGCTCACCTCCTTGTTTGAGGGACTGGGAGCTGCTCTGCTGCGTACAGGAGCGATTCCACCCTGTCATAATGGCACTGCCTTCGAAAGGCCCCTGATAAAAGGCCCGCTGATAAACTCTCCAGCTAAGTATCCGAGACAAGTCAAATAGGCAACTGTGAAGCCATGGGGAAGCTTCCTTGACCATTCAAGCATTCTGTTTCTCTCTGTCTTTACTCAGAGAATGTGTGTGTATATTTGTAAGAGTGTTGGTTTTGTTCACAAGTGTGCGGATGTGTGTGTGTGTTTATATGTACGAGAAAGTGTTTATGGGTGTGTGTGTGTGCGTGTATGTGTGAGTGAGTGCCGAGGAGAGACTTTCCAGAGTGTCTCTTATCTGGTATTAAGAGAGGCCTAATGGACACAAAGAGGCTGTTAGGGTGCTGTCCATCATCCTAGCCCAGATTCCACCCTCATTCTAATCTTGCGACAAACTGCTGACACAGGCATGGAACCAGGCCAGACTCAAACCCCCAGGTTGTCACTACCTAACCGACTGACTATGTGACGACTTGCTGGCTCACTGATTGACTAGCTTCGCTGACAATGTGCCTTTCCTGATTCTCTGAATCATTACCTTACGACTTACTGATAAAGGGAATCACTGAGTCCCTCACAAGATCAAAAAAATCATCTCTTGACTTGGATAACTAACTAGGAGTAGTCTATTCTCTCAAGCGCTGTTAACTTGCAGGTTAGCTGATTGATTCCATCGACTCCATGATTCCCTGCTGATTTGAATGGCAGGCAGCAGATCAGCCCACCAATCACCATGCAGCATTATTAGAGGTAAACACGGGGTCGTCATAGCGAGCTGTCTGAGGCCTCGCCCTCTCCACTGCTGTCAGTCACCTCCGGAAGGAAACTGTGGCTGGCACAGTGCTGACGACTCTCACAGGCGAGACTGCTTGACAGAGAAGCCAGTGAAGGGTGAGAGTGACAGCTGGGTTGATGGATCCCCAGGGTCCTAGGGGAGGGATGAAAGGATGGGTTAGAAGTAGGGATGGGAAGATTCACCGATTCACATCGGTGCATCGGCATAAAAGCTCACGATGCGATGGCCCGGATCAAAATAGTGTGCACCGAATACGATGTGGGATGAAATCGCGATGCATTGTTTCTAATATCTTTGCATCGGTATAATCCGATGTATTGATATATAATTATGTGTATGCGAACACCTTTAGTATTTCGAAATTTGACCAATTATTTGTGACCTATAATTTTATATTTAGATAGTTTCTTAAGTGCGCTCTCAACTCCACTGCTGTCAGTGGCCGATTCACGTGAAGTCTCTCTGCCAAGTTTCGCGCATGTTGGTGTAACGCCACAGCCTTCTGCAGCTGTTAATTGGCTGCCACGCTCCGCATCCCCGGAGTATTAGGACAATCGGCTACACCTGTGTCTTGTTTAGTTTAGTATTTAATTGTCTGTTTGTAGATTGTTTGGTGCGAAGTCTTGATCTTGTTTTACAGTTCAGTCCGAGCCTTGTTGAGCCTACGTCTAGTTGTCTACTGTGACCGACCTTAGTTTTCTAACTACGTTTTTGGATTTCCTGTATTGCCCTGTCTACCGTGTATCGATCTTTGCCTGTCCGACCATTCTATTAAATCTGCGCTCTGCGCTTGGATCCAACCCCGTCTGGTATATCCTTACAGTTGGAGGCATGTTCGGGCGAGTGTTATCATGGCGGAGTTACGTTCCTACGAATTGCAATAAATCCAAGGTTTGGCAACACTTCGTAATTTACAAGAAAGATGGGTAATTTTACAAGACCCATGCGATTGGTAAAATATGCTGCTATTCACCTTATTCCGCCCCGCCCACCTTTTTTAGTTCCGTTGTATTCAAACTTCCTGTTTGCCGGGGATATCATTCAATTCAATGGAAAACTGCCGAAAAGTCCCGCTGCTAAAACATTATATAAGGTTGGTGGATTTGTGCCAGTTGTGCTATGTTCGTGTGCTACAACAAGTCACCAATACACCCTTTCACTGGATGGCTTGAAAACGACTTTTAAGTGTCAGATCGCTGCTCTGCTTTGCTGCTATAAGTAGGCGTTACATTAGCCACAAACATAAGATGTTCTAACGATTTCCCTGCAGGGCATATTTTGTATACCTTGTTTGAAAGCTTAAGCTTGCTATTAGCCATAAACTGCAAATGTATGAGTGACAAACTACACTAATTGTGCTGTAATAATAAATAGTAACAACTTTTTCATCGAGGGTCTTTGGTAGAAGCTTTATTCAACGTGTTAAAACTTACATGAGTGCACTAGTAATCTTCCCTCGTATCTAATGGCAATTATAAAGACGCATCTATTAACGAATTTGATTGCTGCGTTGTTTCAAAAGCTTTACATTACATTTAGATGCACTCGGACCACTTCTTTCCATGGTCAAAACAATCCATTTTTACATTCAGAGAACACATACAAAAGGAAAGAAGGCAAGGAAAGAAGACTGGTTTAAGGCAAGGTCCAGGCCTGATGTTATTTTATCTTTTGAGACTTTGTTTAATATGTGAAATAAAACTTTCACTTGTTTAGTTAATTGATGGTTTGCAGTCTGACAAATAAATAAATCATAGCATAAATGTAAATCATTATGTACCATATTAAATTCCATAGCATCATATTCCCCTGCATCGCATCTCATTGAATCGCATCGTGTCGAATCGCACTGCATCGCAATACGGGTGAATCGTATCGTATCGCATTAGTAGTTGCTTTTATGTATCTTTAATGTATCGGATCGTTGGCAGTGCATCGAGATGTGTATTGCATCGTCCTCAGTGATGGAGATGCACATCCCTAGTTAGAAGAGAAGAAGAAAAGAATGGGAAAGACGATGGACCATGCAGTGAGTTTTAGGGGTGCAGACTTCTGTTCCTTGATTATCTGCTGTACATACTGCAGTACATGCACTGTCTATTTGTATGTCGCTTTGAATCAAAGCGTCTGCAACCAGAATACAATTTTAAAATGTAAATGAGAGAACAAGGAATTTCCCACAAAGAGAATATTACACGGAAGATAGCAGGCTTTAAAAGAAAGGATTTTTAAAAATGTTCTTCTCATTAGAACATTGACCTCCATTACACGGTCTTCTTCAAGTGCTCGAATGGAATCTGACTGCTTTCATGGAGTCGTGGGCGTAATTGTGTGAAAGTCTAAGTAAGGAGGCAGATGTATCACTATGTGCAACTCCATTATTGTGTACGGAGGTATAATGTACGTGTCATTTCATTACATATGCGTGTGTGCCTACCTTAGGAATGTCTTGGTGTATGAGATTGTATCTTGTGACTGGAGTGCTCTTGGTCCTCCCTCTCTCTGTGTGAGGTGAGGCTGAGAAGACTCATTTACTGGGTAATGTTATTAGCTCAGTGGGGCTCCGCTGAGCAGATGTTGCTGCCGCCTCCGGTCTGAACTCCCATCGACCTGGCCTTCTCTCAGACCCAGTGAAGGCAGGGGGACTGACACCAACAGTGGCCCCATTGTGGGAGCTGTCTGTCGGCAGGATGGCTCTGTCTGCCGGGGTGGCCTGGGCTGGAGAGCTGGCCATGCATGAGTTCAGTAACACTCAGTCACCATCTCATCTGATCTGTGTGTCTGTCTCTTTCTCTATCCCCCTTCCTCTCTTTGTCCCCTCTCTACCCCCCATTCTTTTTCCTCTCTCTCTTTCTCTCCCCCCCTTTCTCTTCCCTCTATTTCTTTCTCTCCCCTCTCTCTCTTTCTCTACCCTCTCTCTCTGTCTTTTTTTAATCTTCTCTTTCTCTCTCTCCCGTTCATTCACTCTACATACACTTTATCACACACACTTACACACCCACACATCGAGCACTGTCCAATAAATGTTCCTCCTTGATGTACAATGAAGGTAAATTGCATTTATGTAGACCACTTTCATCCAAGAATCCCTAAGAGCTTTACATTCCCATCCATATGTATGTCTTCCCAGGTCAGCTCCGGGGTTCTCTTTGAAGTCTGACAGTCAAAGTACGCACTGAATATCTTACACAGGAATATGTATGCAGTGCCATCTTGGCCCCCTGTTTAAACGGATGTTTCCAGCTCTGATCCAATGTGAACTGGTTGCCATGCTCAGGGGAGAAAATGGCGAGGCGGCGAAGCAACGTTTCCGAGGGAACAGACGTGCATGCGGGGTCTCACCTGTTTTCTGCTTCAGCGCCGTTTGCTGCAGGGCGCAGCACTTCCTGATTCCCAGACTGACACTCCCCTTCCCATTTCATTAATCTAAGAGGCTGCTTTACCCCCATGAGTGGTACCCACTTTCCCTGCCTACCTTCCTCTCGTTGTAGTCCTCAGAGAAAACAATGTGCTGTGTTTATGCCAGGGATCATTTGTGTGCTGTAGCGACGGATGCCCTAGCTGGCTCACACTGGCCTAAGTGGCTTCAGCTGCACCTGCGTCACAGTCAGTGGTGTTTCAAGTTATGTCTTTGTCAGACTTCAGTGCTCGCAGGGGCATGTACATGTATATTTGTGACCGCCTCAGCAGATTGTTTGCTTTCTGTAGCGGTTATATTACGCTTTTATAACCTTTTTAGGGAGATCTCACTTATGATAATTCTGCGAAGGTCAGACAGTTCCCCTGCGGGATATGATATCACAGTAAACACCCCTCTTCCGGTGGGAGAGTTATTGTCGGTGGGAGTTTCCTGACATTGTCTAATTTTTTATAGCCCAGCTGTCAGATACTGGGAAGGGAACTACAACTGGATCTTCCTCTATGTAAAATGTGTGTCAGACAATAAAAACAGGCACTCCTTAAGTTACGGGCTCTTTAGAAAGGGTGGAATATGATATTTAATGTATCTGCTATAGGCTATTGAACTATTACAGTCATGTCCCAAATGCAGTGCTCGAGCTTAAGCTGTTCTTACCTACATGTATCTCACATGTTGCCTTGTGTGTCTTAGGAGGGGAAACAGGGGTGGGGGGTCGTAAGGTGATAGTAGGCTGAGTGAAATCTTTCAAACCTTCATCTCTATGCCTGACTGGGCTTGATGTTCCCCTCTCAGGGAGCAAATGTAGTTTGCATGCCTTGATAACTCATTAGCATGGCCTTTGTCTCGCTCCGTAAATGCTGTGATTCCAGTACATGTAAGCAATATTAATACTTTCATGTACACCCCTGTGTATTAATATGCAGTTAAAGGCATTTTGAGTTGCCCTTGGTTGAGGCCATGTGATCAGTTAATGCTTGTGAATTTGTATTTACACTTAATTGAGGTGTTGAGGCAAAAACAAATGCATACCCTGGTTGACATGTCTCTATTCATTACAGCACATTGTGCAGTACTAAAGAACTAAACACTGGACAAATACAGCATTGTACCATGCAATTACTCATTAGTGAATAACTCTCAATGAATTGCACTTATAAGGACTGCCTAAAAGCAGACCCAGACATAATTTTAACTGTAATGAGCAATTAGGCTTTGCAAGACTTTTAGCAGCAAAATGTGTTAAGCTCACAGAGTACTGTGCTATTGAGCACAGAATGCTTTGATGCATGCTCACATTTCATCAAGGGAGACACAAAAAGCTGCACATATTAACTGTAGGAGAGCTCTGACTCACATTCACCCAACGTGGGGCAAGTGCATGCGCACACATATGTACACAAAGGTAAGCTCTTTTTGTCATATACACTTCAGTGCACATTCATCACATTCATTATTCTCCCATACGCATACTCATCCTGCTTCTAACGTGCAAAACCAAACAGACTCCATCTGTGTTCGTGTCCCATGCTGACTTCATGCCCCCCTCTTGTGCCCAGGATACCTGAGGGCCAGGTGGACGTGGGGCCCATGGCTGTGGGAAGACTACGCTCCCTGGAGGAACAGCTGACCAGAGCCAAGCAGAAAATTCACAGTTTCCAGAGGCTGACTGGAGATGGTGAGCAGGGGTACCAGGGCATCGTGGAGGGGTGGGACGAGGGCTCAAGAATAGGCCTCAGGGGAGAAGGAAGGGGAGCCCATGTAAGAGAATCAGGAGGTGTTGGAGGTAGAGATTGAGTTTTTGTGGTTCTATGCTGTTTTCCTTAGCTAGGAGGGGGGGGGGCATGGGCTGAGCCTACTGTAGCCTAGCAAGGTGTTAATAGCTGACAGCCAAGCTGTTGTACGGGTCTCCAAAGAATCTGTGTGTGATGGAAGAGGAAGATGCTAGGTGAGTGGAAAACGTGTGGATAAAATGGAGAAAGAGACTCTCAAAGACAAAAAGAGGGACAGAAAGCGATGGACATGTGAGGGCAAAACGGTAAAGCAGCGTCTTCTCCTTGTTTGCACTGCAAAGGCTAAAAATACCCTTCATCTTTTCGGTCAGCCTTGGGAGACAGCGAGGAAGGGAGAGAGAGACACTGAAAGACAGAGAGGAAGGTCAGGGGAAAACAATAATTTCCTTCCTTCTCCTATGTTACAATGGAAGAAGACTTTTATCCCAATTGGTATTTAATTTTTTTCAGCAGGATTTTAATACAAATGTAATTTAATAGGTCATATTTGCTCATATTATTGTTCACCTTTGTTTTGTATTGTTTGTTTGAGACACTGTCTAAAGACAATTTTCTATTCCTATGGGGATGGACAAAACTGTTTTTTTTTATTAAATTTAAAATGTAATTGCAAAGTTTTCGACAGGAACTAGAACCTCCAGACATTGCATCTGTATGGGGTCACCGCCCTTTGTTTGGGGTTAGTGGAGTTGTGTGCTTCATCCTCTACTCCAAAATAAGATTAAAGAGCCAAATGTGCTTTAATGGAGTAAAAAAAACACCTTAGGTGAGAGATGAGGATAGAAGGAGCTAGGTTCATCCTGGTTTCACTCCGAAGCTAGAATGCAGTACATTTATCCAGTATTCAGTATTTTAATAGTTATTATGCTGTAATAAGGTATCAGTGTCTGTGGAATACCATGGCCATATATTTTTCTTTCCCACTCTCTCTTTTGCCCTCTTTCTCATTCCCTCTCTTGGAAAGAAGGGTTAGAACATTTGTCAATACCATTTTAGTTTTATCTCTATTTTAGGTCTCGTCATATACTACCTGAGTTGTCATATCGTCCTAGACTCTTGGTTCTATTTAACTGTGTTTTATCCGCTGTTACTCCTCCCCAGGCCCAGGCCCTACCCAGGAGGAGCTGAGGAGGAGGGTGGAGAACGGCGTGAAGGAAATCTGGTATTTTGTGCGCAGTGAAGTGAAGAAGCTGGCTCATGTGGAGGCGGGCGAGAGGCAACAATACACTGACACCCTGCTGCAAGACCTGGGACACCAGCAGAGGTTAGTCACCAGCAGGGTCTCATAAGACTGAGGGTCAAAGATCAAGCTCCCCCCTCCCCCCAGCTATCTGGAAGCCTCCGACAGAGACAAACAAATAAAGCACTGGTGTCCGCTTGCCAAGTGGCCCATTGTAATCCTAGCTGGAGTGGCTTAGAGGGGCCATTGTCTTGGGCGGTGCTGTCTAAGCAGCTTTCCAGAAACTTGAGTCTTGTCTTCCCACACATCTGCACACACACATTCTCGTACTATAGGTCCTTTTTCTCTGCCCTGCAGTTTCCGTTGTGTGGGCTTTCGTTCGCAGCCCAGAAAAAGCACAGTGGAACTCAACGAGGTCTCTAAGACTGGTTCTGCAACAGACTCTTTTGGATAGGCCGCCCCTGCCTGTAGATATATTAGGTAATTGTAAATAGGCCAGTAATTGCCTACAATTGGAACGGGTAATCGGTACTGAGAGGCTCACTGCTGTGCTCCACCGCCGACCTTGATGCCTACAGCCCGTGGTATCTAGCCTCAGCCAAGCTACGGCACTGGGGACCGCAAGCCTGATACACACAGCCGCAAAAGAGATAACCCAGACCCAGCCAAGCCTCTGGGGATATATCTGCTTAGTCCCTCTTTACTAACTTTGTGGCTTGTGAGGTTGGAGTGATGGCTACCTGGTGTGTCGGGTAGAGTTTTTGACACACACAGTCTGTGTGTAACACTCTTAATTCTTTCTGTAAGGATCTCTATAGAATATATATATAAAATAATAACAACTAAAAAATGGCTGGTATTTCTACAAACGCTCTAGGACAGTGGTTCTTAACCCTGTCCTCAGGGAACCCCTGTCACTGCATGTTTTAGATGATACTTGGCTCCAACACACCTGATTCAAATACATGTTTGTTACCAGGCTTCTACAGAGCTAGATAACGAGCCATTTATTTGAATCAGGTGTGTTGGAGCAGGGAAACATCTAAAACATGCAGTGACAGGGGTTCCCTGAGGACGGGGTTAAGAACCACTGCTCTAGGAGGAATGATACTGGGCACAGAGATACAGTTTGAACATTTCAGATGTATTCACAATTATCAGTATCAGTATGTGGTGTATGTGTTGGATGTAGTGTTTTAAAAAGCAATGCGTCAAGCACTCGAGTTATTGTCCATGAAGAAAATAAAAGAAGAAAATTATCTGCAGACCTACTACCCGGGTAGAGTAATTAAAGTTGGAGATCTCATGTCAAAGAAAAACCTGAAGGCCCAGTCCTATCTGCTTTCTCTCCACGTGCGTATGGTATAGAACTGAGGCAATCAGTAAGTGCCTCGAAGTCTTTGGGAGTATGGTCATCATATGAAATCCTTTAATAGTTTGTTGAACATGTGTCATTTTCCAGACAAATTCCAATTTTGCTAAATACAAATGCAGGACATAGTACACAGTCAGCCTACACAGTTATTGTGAAAGTCATAATAAATATATTTCATCAAGCCACACCAAAGAATGAGCTGTTTACAAAGGAAAACTCTACTGAGTGTGTTTGTGTCTGTGCAGCTGGGTTCTGGAAGTGTCCCAGCTTGAGGATGTGACTGATTTGGGTCAAATAAATGTTTAATAAAATGAGCAATTGTTTATGAACTGTGACATTGATGTACATTCATGTATGACAAATAACTTAAGGTAAATATCTGTGTGTCTGTTTGGCCCAGGTCCATCATGACAGACTTGTACTACCTCAGCCAGGTTGATGGAGTGGGAGAGTGGAGAGAGAAGGAGGCCAAGGACCTCTCTGCTTTGGTCCAGAACAGAATTACCTACCTACAGGTAATGCTGAACCTGCTTTTCAGCCAACTGTCCACCATGACACACACACAAAAATCCAGGACGGTCCACACAAAGCTGGCAGCTGTCTCAGGATCTGGCTGTGGCAGGTCATCTGCCTCCTGACACATTCAAACATACACACACGGACAAATGGTGCAGAAAATCACACACAAACATGACATAGGCAAGCATATTAACACAAATTCTGTATACATTTTACACAAACACACACAAATACTAACATGCATAAACACACGAATGCATAAACACACTTACACACGTAAATAAACACACAGACAGAGACAAACTAAAACAGCAACACACAGAAACTCACACACACTATCATGTCTTCCATCTAGCCTGTGTCGATGCTTCCACCCAGGGAGGCCCCTGGGCCCCCTCTCCTCCCCAGCTCGAGGTGCCGGGCTGGGTGGGGCGTTGTGGGGCTGTGTGGGGTGGTGCAGGTCTAGGCCCTGAAGCATTAATGAGCCTGTGTGTTTGATGAAGAGAGCCTAGTCAGTCTGGCTGGGCGGAGACAGCACCGCTAACAGCTGCTGTCACCACCGCTGAGGGATCACAGCTCCACCATCCACCGTAATTCATCACATTCACACACACACACACACACACACACACAGATACCCCTGCACAAACACCCCATTACACACACACAGACGCGCACGGCCGGGGACTCCGCCCTCCACCTCCTCCAAATGCACTACCTAGCTCAGCCTGGCTCCACTCATCCCTGTTGTAGCGGACTCTCTCTGTCTATCTCTCTCCCACAGTCTGTGAGCTGACAACACTGGCGCATCACATTGTATCCATTAGTGGCATTTTACACTCAACAATTATTGTTTGCCAGTCACTTAGAGTTAGACCACACTAACCGGTGTCCCATTGAGTGTAGGTTATCATGTGTGAGTCATTCCTAGCCTGTTTTATGCATGTTTCGTATTCCAATAGGAATTATAGCCTATGAAGGGCCTCTTAACCTACAGAGAAGTACTTAAAGGCAGCCTTTGTGTTCCATCTACCCATAATGATCATTGAACTGTGCCTCTCATCTCGCTTCTACAAAATGCCAAACAAGCAGCTTCAAGCCAACATTCAACCAGAGTAGGTGATACCGTCTGTCAGTATCATTTAGTGCTTTTCAGTTTTCACCTCTCTTCTCTGGGGTCTGATGTGGGTCTGAGACATGCTCTCAAGTCCCATTGTAAATATGCCTGTTATTAACGTGTAGATATCACACGATGGTACATACCTATGGGGCCAATACCAAAACTGGAGCAAGTTACTCAAAAGGAAACATTCCTGTGTTTGTTTTTGCTGAGCTGACATCTGCTGGTTGTTCACATTTATTGAAATCCGGCAGTAATACGTTTGGAACATGAAGGTAGTGCTATTCGCAGCTCTGCTCTCTGAAGCTGGCTGTGAGCGTGACGGCGTCAGCTGATGGCAGGCGGCCTGATTACTGTGAACTATCTACAGCTGTGACGGTCTAATGAGAAAAACACTCCCATCGCAAAGTAAATTGCTATTTAGGAAGATGTTTGGCTCGGATGCAGAGGAGTTGTGGTGGCTTTTCTTTGCACCACTGCGCACCGTTTTACTACTCCTAAACACAGCGTGACTGAGCTTTCACAGTCAAGATGAACTTTCTCTGATTTGGTACCTTGCCCAGCCTTTGTCCCCCAATGTGAAGTGAAATACATTTCTTGCGAGGGAAAGACAGAGGAAGTGAAAGAGAGAGAAAAAGAAGCAAGAGAGAAAAAGAGAGAGGCTTGTGATAATATAAGAGATGTGTTATTACATTTCAGAGAGCAGACAGATACAATATTAAGGTCAAGTAATAACACAAACCAGCACATTTGACTTTAAAAAAACTTATTTCAACATCCCTATCATCTCTTCCCTACCTTCGTTGGCCTCTCCCTCTGCACCCAGAATCCGACAGACTGCAGCAAGGCCCGGAAGCTGGTGTGTAACATTAATAAGGGGTGTGGCTATGGCTGCCAGCTGCACCATGTGGTTTACTGCTTCATGATCGCCTATGGCACGCAGCGAACGCTCATCTTGGAGTCTCACAACTGGCGCTACGCCACTGGGGGCTGGGAGACGGTCTTCCACCCCGTCAGTAACTCCTGCACAGATCGTACCGGAGCCACCACAGGACACTGGTCAGGTAGGTTTCGACCGTGCATCAGCCACATGCTTACCACTCAACCTGACTACGTAAGCTCCACATTCTGTGACGGTACAGTACATGGATCACACACTGACTAAATGGCGACTACACGTTGGTCATGCACATGCACTCACTGATCAACCATAAGCGATAGCCTAGCACAAAGACAATTACCCACAACTGTGCCTGGTCTGAATAGGGTTTAAATACTGTGTGTAATTGGTAATGAGGTGCAGGTGTGTGCAACTATGAGGTGTGAGTCGGTCCGTGTTCCTCCGCCGTCCTCAGTATTTTAGGGAACTAGACCGTCTGAGGGGTGCAAGAGGAGGATCTGTGACACCCCACAACACTTTTCATTAAGAAAATGTTATTTAACGATCACGTCCTCAGCTATATCCTGTCCCACCAACATTTCAAAACAAACCTTCGCCCCAGGTAAACAGTGAGAAGTAGTATGGCATGTCACCAACTTCTAGTGCAAGTGCGGACTGGATAAGATACACAAACCTTCAGGACCGAGATAGACTTGTTTGCAGGATCTTTGACCTTTCGAACCTCTCAAATTCTTGCTTTCTCTTGTCTTTTTTTCAGTAACTTGTGAAACAAATTTGGCTTGGACAGTATGTTCTCCATATGGACTGTATGCCTATAAATGAGTAAATCAGACTAGCGGTCACTAGAGTGATTGGCCCCATTACACACTGTGAACTGCCCTCCTTTCTGCTCAGCAAATCTGAAGTAAAGTTTTCAAGTTTCCAAACATCAGTTTATTCATGGCCGTTAGGGGAGAGAAAGTCTTTAGGACAGAGTCTTTGTCCTAATTAGGAAGAAAATGGAGTGTGTGTGTGTGTGGGGGGGGTACCAGACTTTAGTATGCCCACAGTTCCCCCTCTGCAATAAAACACAACCTGCCAATAATGTTACATAAGCAAAGAAAAGCTTGGGAATATTTTCTCTGATAAATATTTAATGCCTTTGCCAATTTATATTCAGCTCACGCTTGGGCATACACACGCACTCTCACATCCAGGCCCCTGTTTTTCAGTCCTTTTTTCATTTACTCTTTCCTTGAAAGACACTTTTAATGAGTAATTATTCAATTTGTCTGAAAAGGGGGTATGAAAGCAGTGTGTTTCTAGTATTAAGTGTGGCAATTAATCTTGTAGAGACCACTCAAGCCTACATACAGTCATGGGTTTTGCATCCAAAGACAAACATCCGAAAAATATATTGGTTCTAAGACTGGAAATGAGTGAAGGTTGCCTGCCAGACATATCCCTTCTGGTGAGATGAGATTAGCTGAAAGAGACAGAGGGAGAGGGTGAGTAGTGGAAGGATAAAGAGAGAGTGAATTCTAGGAAGTGTTGTGTGTGTGTATGGGTTTTTGTGTGTGTATGCGTGTAGGAGTGTCTTTGCCCTTGCCTTATTGAGGCTTTGCCCTATCTCCCAGGTGGGCATGGCTGGGAAATGCTATCAGGAGCCCAGAGAGAGTGACCTTCCTAATCAGGTCTGCTCAACCCTCGGCCTAGGGCCCCTGCCAGTCACAGGGCACCCTCTGGGGGCAGCTACCGCCAGCCCAGCATAGCAGAGACCGGCCTCACATTGGCCTTTGAAGGTCAGGCAAAGAACAGGCTGGCACACTGGAGACAGGGATATAGAGAGACATTTTGATTTATGTTTGGAAAGGACTAAGGATGAACTCCCTTCAAATTATCCAGGCTCACCACTCTCTCTTTCTCTCCCCAACCCTTCTGTCTCCCTCCCTCTCCCCATATCTCCCCCCCCCCACCAGGTGAGGCGCACGATAAGGATGTACAGGTAGTAGAGCTGCCCATCGTGGACAGTCTCCATCCCCGGCCTCCCTACCTACCCCTGGCCATCCCTGAGGACCTGGCCCAGCGACTCCATCGTCTCCACGGCGACCCTTCCGTCTGGTGGGTGTCTCAGTTTGTCAAGTACCTGGTCCGGCCCCAGGCCTGGCTGGAGGCAGAGATCCAACAGGCCACAGCCAAGCTGGGCTTCAAACATCCCATCATAGGGTAAGTGTCACACATTCCTCTCTTCCTTTCTTCTCTCTCTCTCGTAGTTTCTAGTCTTTTCCTCCCTCCTGCCTTTCAGTATACTTTTACTCATAATTTTATTCTCAGTCTTAGTGTTATACTTCTTGGGCTTTCATTGCTTCTGAAGCTACCTTTTTCTACATCAACTGATTTTCCTTCTCCCTTGTCTCCTCTGTGAGTCATCCTTTCTTTACCAATCCTTTTGCATGTGTTTTCATACAGCTCCAGGATCCATCCTCACCTGCTTTTGTCTTTGTACCCATTTGTTTTTATATTTCAATTTTCTATCTATCTCTGCCCCCGCTCTCTTTCTTTCTCTCATTTGACTCATAATTATTCACTCTTTTCTGTCTTTTGTTCTTGTTGCACCCTGCCGACACTCACTCTCATACATATTTTCCAAGTTCCCTTGCTCCCTCTTTTGATAAAAATCACTCTTTCTATGTGTGTCTGTCTCTCCCACCCCTCATCACCAGAGATCCCATAGAAAGATAGTGCTGGTTTGAACAAAGTTTCCTGGCTCTCCTGTTTCTCTGTGCACTGATGTTGCAAACAAAGTGCCTCAGCACTCTCTCAGCACAGCATGGGGGAGTGGACTGGGGAGAGAGAGGAAGGGGTGGTGGAGGGGGGAGAGGAAGAGTAGAGTAAGGAAAGGGGGAATGGGAAGAGTTTGAGCTGATGGAGAGAGAGCATGGAAGGGGAGGCTATCTCTGAGGACACTGGGCCAGACCAGGGTGGGTACTAATTGCCAAGCTTCCCCCTCCACCCCAACCTCCACCAGGGGAGGGGAAGTGGGAGAGCGGGGGAGGGTCCCCTTGTTTATGTAAGCCTAGTGTTACCCAGAGTTCAGATTTGGGGTTAGGCGTCTCTTTGCACACAAGGAATACTGGAACATAATTCATAAATATGTTACATCTTACATTTTTCCTACAGTATATTACAGGAATCACACACCAAGCTTGAAATAACCAAAAAAGTGAGCCCCTGTATGAGGAGAGAAGAAAACGGAGAAGCTGAGAGTCCCCCATCAGATCAGAGAGAGATAGAAGGATAGGAAGAGGGATAGAGAAAAATATATATATAGGGAGAAGACAATGAAGAAGGAAAGACAAATCTCATGAATTACCTCTCCTCCCTTGTACTGGGCTCTGTTAGGGTTTCATTTGCCGAGTAAATAAAGGTGTTTGTTGCTCCAGTGAGCATCCTGTAGACTGGTTGACTGATCTCTGGCCAAGTTTGGTAATTAGGCTCAGTCTCTTTATTCTCCCTCTATTTAGGATTCCTCCGTAAGGAGGGAACCTATTGTTATTGATGGCTTTCTTATTATTGGTGGCCAAGCAGCGAAGCTGCGGAGCCACTTAAGTGTTTCTACCTTTTCTTATTATTCTTCATCATCTTCCTCCGCCATTGTAGTCTATAGCAGCCCCTAGAACCGTATGGTAAAAAGTTGAGAAAATTGGCACACTCATTGAAGACAGGCCCCTCTTCATTTTCACCAAGTTTCATTTGTCCTATTGGAGCACTCTAGCGCCACCAACTGATCAAAGTTGGACTTGTGTTTACACACGTAACTTTTGAACCGTATAACCGATTTTCAAAAATGAGGTACCGTTGGATTCCCTGGGTCAAGACGAGTTCAACACATCCTATGACGTCAATTTCCGGTTATAAGGATTTTCCGCCATTTTGAATTTGAATAAAACACGTTTTTTCGCTACTCCTCCTTGAATTTTTGTCCAATCTTCCCCAGATTTGGCACACATCATCGTCAGAGCCACCCCCACAGAAGTCATCAAAAGATTTTTGATTTTCAAAACCGTTTGTCCGGTACAGCCAATCAGACACCAAACAGGAAGTCGGGTCATATCTCAGCAAATCCTTGACGAATCAACACCAAACTTGGTATGATGACTCGGAACACCCTTCTGAGGATGTCCAATCAATTAGGTGTCATGTGATCACTGGGCGTGGCCGCAGGAAGCAAAAATTTGTTTTGGCCAATAACTGTTGATTTGTTTGCCTTTATTAAGTGATTCCTTTGTCTCATGATATCTTGGGACATACCATGTGTGACCCATGATCATTTTTAATAACAGCCGAATTGATGCGGCCGCCATTTTTAATTACTGAAAAAACGTTTTTCTCTACTCCTCCTACACATGCTGTCATATCTTCACAAAATTTGGCAGATATTATCTTCAGACCAAGCCTCACAAAGCCCATCACATGTTTTTTTGATTTTCGAAACCGTTTGCCCGTTACATCAAAATGTGCAGTTAAGCCGTCAAACAGGAAGTTGGGTCGTAGCTCAGCAATCCTTTGATGGATTCACACCAAACTTGGGGCCCGTTCTCCGTACGTCGCTAACTCAGTTAGCTGGATTTGATTGTTGACATTTGTCATTATCTGGGATTGTTCGGTTCTTCGAAGCTCATCCTGGACTTGCTGTCATAGCAACAGGTCCGTAAACTTAAACCTGCTCGGGAGCAGGTTCATTTGATGTAAACACGATTAGATTGAGGCTTTACAAGCAGAGGTGATACAGGAAGTCTGTCACAGACATGTCTTGCCCGTTTTTACTACAGGAACTGTTGCGGAAAGTGCAAGAATAATTAGCAGAATTTAACATGAAACCGAATTAATTGCTTCTTGCGTGATACATAGGCTAGATCCGTAAGGACAGCGCGATATGCTACTAGCCTAGATACTTTTTGAGAGATAGCCTATCGTTTTTTTGTGAGGGTGTCATTTAGGCCTACATCATAAATGTGTTGAAACCACAGTATATGACATTAAAGAGGATAAATGAAAATATGAAAGTATGAAAATAAAAAAACATAAGCCTATAGCTTACTGTAATAAGCGATCAAATGCGTGGTCACTAGCCTACTATACATTTAATTTGGTCTGCTACTTTTTGCCAGCCCTCTTTCTTGGATTTTGCAGACTTTGAGGTGTTCCCTGGTGTTCTGATTACATTTTCAAATTCGGTCTTCGAGCAAGCTAGAAAAAACGGGGTGCTCTTTTTGGCCACGGTGAGCAGCCATAGACTTATGTGAGCAGCCAATAGCAACGTTGCTGATCAAGGTTTCTACTATCGATACTCACCGCCTTTTAGACCAACGTATAACTCAATCCAGCTATACTAATCTTAAACAACAAGTGTGTTCAAAGAACCGAATTAGCCAGATCATGATAAACTAGATTATGTCATCTTGGATGTGTCATTTGATCTCGGATGTAATAAGCGACGTACGGAGAAAGGGCCCCTGGTATAGGGACTCGGAACCCTGTTATAGGGATGTTTTCTGGGTCATATGACTGCTTGGCCACCTCATTGCTGCATGCAGCTATATTTAGGATTCCTCCGTAAGGAAGGAACCTATTGTTATTGGTGGTTTTATTATTATTATGCTGGTCCCATGGGAGTCTATGGCAGCCCCTAGATCCCTTCCATAACTTTTTGTGAAATTTGGCACATTCATTAAGGACAGTCCCTTCTATACTTACACCAAGTTTCATGTCTCCCATTGGACCACTCTAGTGCCACCAATGGGTCAAAGTTGGACTTTTGTTTCCACACGCAACTTTTGAACCGTATGACTGATGAAAATGAGGTACTATTGGATTCCCTGGATCAAGACGAGTTCAACACACTCGATGACGTCACTTTCCGGTTATATAGATTTTCCGCAATTTCCGGTTTTATCAAAAACCTTTGAAAGCCTACTCCTCCTCCAATTTTTGACAAATCTTCTTTAAATTGACCATATATGCTCTTCAGACCAAGCCTCACAAAACTCGAAACTGTTTGTCCGTGACAGCCAAATTCAGCAGATAAGCCACCAAACAAGAATTTGGATCAAATCTCAGCAAATCTCTGAGATATCAACACTAAACTTAGTATATCGGTGGAAGACACTACAACATATTACCATGTGCAAAGGCACTTCATATCTCCAAAAATGATTGATATAAAGCAAATCGAATTGATCGCTAACGCTAAAATAATGCTTTACACATCAGCCAGTCAAAACCTGATACTCTGATTCAATCACAAGTTCATATGAAGAGTCTTGAGAATGTTTAGTATACAAATCTGAGAAAAAGTTGACTGTAAGATGAAAAGTCGATTTTTGGTGAATATTTGAAAAATGCTAGCTTGGCTAATTTCTAGTGAAATTTAGAATGAAAAGTCTCCCCTCTTCCTCTGCGTGCGGGCTCCCCATTCTCACACACTTAGCCTTTCCTTTGACACACTGCGCGAGCTTGGCAAGACGCACACACAACAATTAAGGAGATTGTGGGCTGACCAAGTCCCCACTCATTCCTTGGTCTTTAGCAAAGGCCTTGTGGATGTTGGTGGATGGTCTCGCATTTCCGATTTTGTAAACGGTAAAAGGTTCTCAAAATCCTAAAACATTGATAGTATAGGCTAGGCTATGAGTAACTACCAAACCACAAATGACCCACCATTATCCATAGGTGGCGCTACGGCCACGCCCAAATTGTCAATTTTCAAAGTGATGCCATTTGTCCCAAAATTCTAAAATGCATGAAATATGCCTTATTTCTCATGAGGAAAAAAAAAGCCTCAAAAACCTATAACGGCCGCCATATTGGATTTTTCTGTACAATATAGATTGAGGAAACACGTTTTTTCACTACTCCTCCTTCAATTTCTGTCCAATCTTCCCACATTTCAGGAGATTGTGGGATAACCAAGCCCCCACTCATACCGTGGCTTGAATTGAAGGCCCTTGTGGATCTTGATGGTGTTGCATTTCCGATTTTGTATGCAATGGTAAAAAGTTCTCAAGATCCTGAAACATTGATAGTATAGGCCAAGAGTAACTACCACACCACAAATGGCCCACCATTACCCATAGGTGGCGCTACAGGCCACGCCCTAAAGCACAAAGATACGAGGCTTTCTGGAAGGGATAGACTCACCAAGCCTCTTCCCTTCACTTCTTGGCTTGAAATAAAGGCCCTTGTGGATCTTGATGCTATTGCATTTCAGATTTGGTATCCTATTGGTAACTCTGCAGCATTGATTTTTCTATACAGTTACAATTTGTCAAGAATATAAATGTTTTCAATGGTTCACAATGTTTGGAGGAATCCGCCATCACTGCTTGATCCTGACCCTTACACTAAACACAACAGAGAGTAGAAACACACTAAAGTTTTAATCTTACCAACTCAAGTAGTGGCAGGAGAATTTAAATGTGCTCACATTGGATGTTGCATGTTATGTTGGTGGTCTGTCCATACTATTTTTGTGTCCAGATTCTATTTACAAAAGGAGGCGCAGAGGAAAACAAATGCTTAAGGGGGAAAAATATGAGGAAAAACTAAATTATTTAAAGATGTATGCTGACTGTACAAAGATTATGCTTGTAAAATCGTTCTGGTTTTTCCACTTCTATGTAAACCGAAAATCTACTGTCATGGTTTTGTGATTGTACACAGGAGGTATTGATAAATTATGCAAATTGTGCTGTAAAAAAACGGCTGTTGCCCTGAGTCTAAATATTAAATATATGTACAAATGAAGCATTAGGGTTTTGTTTTTTGCAGAACTGTTGGCAATTATGTCCTTTAATGCATTGTATACAAACAGACTAACTAATTGAAATGTTCAGGACGGTCAAACCTTTAGACTACCTATCAGGTTGGGAAGTTAATTAAACACTTCTTTTTTTTTAAGTGCTCAACATTACCTACATTTACATGTATTCATTTAGCAGAAGGTTTTATCCAAAGTGACTTCCAAGAGAGAGCTTTACAAAAGTGCATAGGTCAATGATCATAAACAAGAGATAGCCCCAAAACATTGTGGGTAGTCAAAACATGAAGCATGCTACATTATGGGAAGCAAATAGGTTTCAATGGGAAGAAACATAAGAGCATGTAGTTAAACACGTTACAATTAAACAACATGAACCTCAAGAAGTGCAGAGTGTAGCCTACCTGTAGGAAAGCAAGCAACAACTAGAGAGCATGCAATTTCTGGGGAAATTGTGAGGGTGTGCCTGTTTGCGTAGGTTGCAGGTGGGTCCGTCCCTTTAAGTTTTTCCCTTCTAGTGATATTTTCAAGCATTTAGCCTACTCATAGGCTATTGCATAATTCACCAACACACTTGGAAAGAAGCTACTATAACAACGTTATCACTGGCAATATTTCAGATGGAATCGCGATTCAAACAGTATGTCTGCTAACTGAAAATATGCCCCCAAAAAAAACAAATAAGTTTGACATTTATTTTGTAGAAAATCGCTCATGCATAAAAAGCTCAATAGCGATCATTGTCAGTAACAACGCAAAATGCGATATAGCCCTGTGTGGAGAAGCTGCCCTGGTAAATTGTATACTACAGTGTTCGTCTTGGTAGCTAGCGATTGCGTTGGTGGCTGGACGAGCTGGTGGCTGGACGATTTGTACGGTACCTCCCAGAAGCGGTTTCTAACGGAAGACTGCAAGGAAGCAAATTAGCTGTAGCTAGCTAGAGCTAGGTTTAACACTTTTGGTAACAGATACAGTAGTAGAGATGTGCCGGTGTAGCAGTTAGAGGTAACTCCTCTCTGAAATAGCAGACTACTGTTGCCGAAAGTAGATCCAGCTTAGCTCTAATCAGCGTACAGTTATATAGGCTAGAGCTATCATATTTTAGCTGCCTACATTTCAAAATTGTGTTTCATAGCACAATGTAAAATTTGTAAATAGTTAGCTATCACCATAGCCTCTTTGCTTGGGGCATTACAAATCGTTGACTTGCAATGTCATGTCTAATAAATACCAAAACAAACATTTATTTGTGAGGAATGGTTATTTTAACAATTGAAAACAGATGTATCACAGACCGCTGTCGTATGTGTCGCATGTCGCCCGGGCAACAGAGGGTAATAGGTGCGTTCGACATGACCTCGCTTCATGCAGCGCTGCAGCCGGCTGCAGGCGGCTGACTTGAAACAGTGAATTCTGGTTAGACTTTTTGTCCGACTTGAGACGGCGCCGAGGCTAGGTCACTGTGACATAGCCATCAAAGTACCGTGAGATCGATTCGAGAACTGCCGGCTGTGTAGCCGAGCGCATTTTCTCAAGAGCAACTGCACGGCTTCAAATGACGACACAGCTATTTCATGATTGGCCAGACTCACACACGACAACTTTCACGCTTGTTTTGTAATTATTCTGACACCTTCAATTTCGCCAATGCTCAAATCCGGACCAAACAATTTGATTGAATAAAACATTTGTTGAAGAAAGGGTTTTGGGCCACCTCTTCTACTAACGGAAAGACTAAGTGTAATTATAAATAAAGTAACGTAAGCAAACAGCGCTTGATCGGCCATGACTGACATCAACGCAGCAAACCACGAGAAGCTGGAATGTCCAACTTCACAGAGCCGTTTTCAACTCCTCCCCGACTGCAAGCGGCTACTCTCGCCGGTCGTTTCATGCAACCGTAGTCCATGTCGAACGCACCTAATGTCATGATGCTAACTACAGACTACTGTTTCGGAAAATATATGTACTTAATAATATCAGCATATATGATATTGTACATAACATTACAGAATGTTGCTTTGTATGACAATGTTAAATGAGTAATTATCACCCTGGCTTCTTTGCTTCTGGCATTTCAAGTTAGCCTAGCTATCTCCCAGAAGTTAACGAGCTGCTAAACGAATGTTCTTCTACAGCCTGGCAGTCACGCGTGTTTTCGTGACGTTAGTGACGTTAGGAACGTCAATGACTGTGGCTAGCAAGTTAGCCACATTAGCTTCACTTTTCGCCACAAAAATGTACTTTAAGCTTAAACCATGCATCGGAACGTAAATTCTGATACAAGCAACTCAATCGCTACCAAGACGGAACGTTTTACCGGGTCGTTCTCTATGTAGTCCAAATATTGACCGAGTTTTAGGGGTGGGAAAATAAACAATAATAATAATAACTAGAAACGGCTGTTCCTGCGAAACAGCAGTGAGAATGCTGAAAACCTGAATGGGGATAGCCGACCGTGCTAAAAAAGCTGAAAAATTTGAACATTTCGTAGAAAGTTATAAGCTGAAGCACCTGAAAGGAGAAATCATTCTAAAGAAATATAAGATTTAGCAGAAAATTATTTGCTAGAGTTTCAAAAGGCCTGAAATGTATGTTAGAAAGGACCTGCAGCAAGATGAAGGCAGAAAAGTACAGAAAAGAGAAAGTACTGGCAGTTGGAAGGTACTGCTGTGAAAGGTATTTTTGAAAGGACCTGGGGTCTCATTTATAAAGCTTGCGTACGCACAAAACGGGGCTGAAATGTGCGTACGCCACTTTCCACGCAAAGGTTGTGATTTATAAAAAACAAACTTGACGGAAGAATGTGCGGTCTTCCACGCAAACTCTGACCCTCCCGTACGCCTACGCACATTTTGGAAACAGTTGGAATTGGCGACGCAGATGACCGTACTGTAGCCAGACTGCAGAAACTAAGTGTGGGAAGAACGATTACTCGTAATATTTATATATTTTGTTTTCCTCACACACGTTTTTTTCACTCCGTTTTATCATGATCATGAAGAGTAAATCCAGCAGTGTTATTTGTGCTTGTTCTGAATGATAATTGTTCCATAAACACCTTGTACAATCCAACTCAAATTTTTAATCCAAATTCAGCGTTGTTTCACTATCAGATTGTCCACTACGGGAGTGCAGGAGGGGGGGATGCCCCGACTGCATGGAATACACAGGATAACATCACATAGGACTACCTTTAGATAACTGCAAAACAGTGTAGCCAACTAAATATATGTATTTAATACTACTGTGCATATATATGATATAGCCTATATGCCACAAACTGGAAATACAGCCGTTAAGCTCCCGTGCAATTGCTACACATCCTCGTTTACAGTCCAAACTTTAATACTGTTCATAACAAAACAGGCATGAAGAAACGTGTGTTTACAGATACGCTTTTGTTTTCAAATTGTTATGTCGCATTACTTTTTTATTTATTGGTGATCCCGCTGCTGTGGCCACCAAATAGGCTTTCGCTCCTCCGCCTCGCCTACAAGAAGGCTATTTCAATGTCAGTTTCTGAGAAGTTGCGCCTTTCGTTCTTTTCCCTCCTGACGCCATGATTCAATGTAGAGAACAATCGCATGCAATTTGGGCTGGATTAGCATTCATGAGGTGCTTTGCATTGACCATTTATGGTTAAAAACGGGCGTGTTCGGGGCGGGGTAAAATGGAAATTCACGTACGCACACTTGTGGGTAGTATGTGATTTATAAAGGGAACATTGCTTACAAGTGTGCGTACGCACGGTTTTATAAATCTGATTTTTTTTTGGCGCACGCCATTTTAGGCTTTTGGGCGTACGTACACTTTTAGTAAGAATCCTGCGCACAGTTTTATAAATGAGACCCCTGGAGCTAGATTAAGGCAGAAAACAGAAGAAAATAAAATAAAAATGCTAAACAATAAGGGCAAAAATTCAGAAAGATGAGCTGCAGGAAAATGTGAACATTTTGCAGAAAACCAGTTGCTGCAGTCTGGGTTGAACGAATTTGAAGGTAAAAGGACAACACTGGAATTACTTGAACTTGCTGAAAAAAAGGCTGAATTGATTAAATGGCTGAAAAAAAGTTGAAGGTATTGGAGATGGGAGATTAATCCTGTTCATATTTTGAATTTGTTTTCAATCCTTGTAAAATGAAGTCACCTAAAGATGCTAAATAAATTGAGAAAAGGGAAAAATTAGCAGAAATGTAGTAGCTGGATCTCATCAGAGCTGCCTGGAAGTACTTGTGGAAGGACGTGGAGCTGAATTAGCATTGAAAAGCAAACAGTGCTGAACAATACAGTGTAAAGATGTTCAACTTTTAAACAAATATATATTTAAAGAAGCCAATATGACCATTGGTATGTACCCTGATATTAGAAGGAAATTAATACATTAAAGCGTGGATATCAACTCTAACATGGCCTGTATCTTGTATTGAAAGTGCTCGAAAATTAGCTCGTCTAATGTAGGCTACTGGTGGACCGAGAAAACATTTGTTAGTCAATGCGGATGTCGTGGGAGAATTCCTACTGTGTTAGATTTACTGCTTCAAATTGAAAACGGAGACGATATTTAGAGTAAAGACAAGTTACTTAACATTTGTGTTCAATATCGTGAATTAAAGGTAAAACTTTTCAGTTACGAAGCGTTCGTTCCTAGGATTAACGCGAGCTGCAGCAAACACTTAGAGTTAGCTAGCTTAGCTACAGTACCCCAGCCCCGGTTTGGCTGTTCGTTAGAGCCAGCTATGACAGTCTTAAGCCTCGATTTTTGCAGTTTCTGGGAAACTTGCTCAAATAAACGATCTAGCTAGATTATGTACACTTTAAGGTCAATGTACATACCTTGTTTGGCCAAGTTGGTCGATTGTGTAAGTCCAAACGTTTTTAGTTATGGAGAGCCATATCGCGCTAGCTCAATTTGAAGAGACAATAACCGAAATGTTGCTAGACTCACACCTCAAACGAGTTAACCTAGACGCAAACCTATATGTCCAATCCAAAAAATACGGATATTTTCCGAGACCCAAGACTCTGCCGAAACTATAGCTAGATATCCTGTATGTGTCTGTGCGGTCAGAAATACAACTGGTTTGGCAGTTTCAATCACGTTCATGGTGCGTGTCTGTTTGGTTACCACGGTGACGGCGCAGGTGTGAAAGCTAATTACAGAGAAAAACGACCATTTACCTAGCATTCATACCTCAAACAAGTTGACCTAGACGCAAAACTATACTTCCAATCAAAAAAATGAGGATATTTTCCGAGACACAAGACTCTGCCGAAATCAGAGATGTCCTTTATTTGTCTGTGGAGTCAGAAATACGACTCTACCGGCAGTTTAAAAAAACGTCTACTTTCGAATTTCCCTGACGAATTGTAGCCACCTCTCCATTGAAGTCAGTGAGATCATTTGAAAGGCTGCCCTCGCTTCAAGGCTCCTATCTGAAAATCTGTTAATGTGAGCTCTCAAGCAGTTACATTGTCTGAAAGAGGACAAGTTTTCCTACATTTTAAGTTATAACTTGTTTCTGTAAGTTAAACTATATGAACGTTAGAGGAATTTGTTTGACAAGTTAGTTGAATATCGGAAAAAGAGCCGCAAGCAGAGTGTGCCACTCTGCTTCCTTAATCATTCATAAAACTCAAGAAGGAGCAACATTTTTAATGTATTTAAAACTGTCATCATTCAAAATTGGCTGAATATTTTAAAAAGCTGAATCATTTGGGAATAGCTGAATGTCCTGTGAACATTTTAAAGGTTGAATGGTGTCTCTAGCTGAAAGTATGCTGAAGTAGTTACGTTTGAAAGAGGAGGAAGCTTTTTAATGATTTGAAAGGATTTACCATTACTTTTAATGGGAGATTAATTAGCACAAAAACCTTAATTATTTAAAAAGTATAAAAGTGACAAATACCAAAAGTCATAGCACAAATCTCATGAAGGAGCTGAACGTTTTGATACCTAAATTATATTAATCGGTGAAAGTATGCAGGACTAGTTAAAGCGAGCGGAAGAACTAAGAAGTTGGAATAATAATAATAAAGAGAAACAGGAAAACAATATTGAGAATGCTTGACAGCATTCTCACAATAATAATATATATGTGAGATTACAAAGGATGGCCACGTCATCGTGGCACACCCAATAATATAATTCACAGCGAGTACAAGAAGTTAAATCAGTTACAACTAACCAACAATAAGTCACTCAATAAGAGTCATTGTGTTCCTGGAAGAAACTAACATATGGTCCAGCAAGTCATTCCTACCCTGCCTTTAATTTATTGTCAGGAATATGAAACGGAAAGGCACGACATGTTGATACAAATGAAGAAAACAGGACATAAGTAAGGAGTTGGCATAAAGGTATTGTGGTAGAGCTGGACAAGGCCGGAAATATCTGTTGGAATTTCTGGGAAAAACCCAGTAGCCTAATGATAATCTTGATTGTGCTGAATATAATTCAACCAGAAGATGGCAGTAATGAAACATGATGGATGCCAGCTGCCGTAAAAACCCCGGGAAGAAGATGAAGCTAGTTAACTCCCGGAGCTGGACTAGCCAGTTAAAACTGCAAAACGACAGCTGCAGGCACAGGTCAGTGTGATAATGTCTTACATGTAGCTAGCTATGTTTGAAAAGTGAAATGTTGTGCTAGCATATGTGTCAATGTGGATTGACAAAAATCTCTGCCGAGTTTGAGTACAGTGACGGGCAGTTAGGACCTGTGTGTACTGCTGACGAAGATTGCGCGATCACGCCTGTTACACATGACTCTGTACATGGAAGTGGGCTCCCTTTCGTTCTGGTTCACACAGTAGTTAGCAGGTAGCCTACTTACTACTAGGGCTGCAGCTATCGAATATTTTAGTAATCGATTATTCTACCGATTATTCCATCGATTAATCGAGTAATCGGATGAAACATACATTGCTCAATTGAAAAGTAATTATAAATAAACATGAGAAAATAACACATGTCAATTAATAATGAACAACCAATTTGTTTCGACAAAGATGGGAGATGAATCCTGTTCATATTTTGAATATGTTTTCAATCCTTGTAAAATGAACTCACCTAAAGATGCTAAATAAGTTGAGAAAAGGGAAAAACTTGCAGAAATGTAGTTGCTGGAACTCTTTTCAAAACTGGAAAGTACTTGTGGAAAGACAGTGGAACAGTGAAGAGCGTTGGCCAATCGGATTGGTTACTTGTAACGTAGCAACCGTTGGTCTTTGGCAACATTTATAACCTAGAATCTAGGTTTCACGTTCAAGGTGGAGGAGAAACTAATCATGTGTGCCTTCACACCCAGTCCTGTTCAGACACTGAATTTAAAGATGACATACAAATCATAATCCATGGTGCAAGGTTGCCGATGTTGCCGTTGTCCCTGGTGAGTTTGTTATACTTTTTAATTGAATCTCGTCACATTACGTGACTTTGTTTTGCGACTACAAAAGCTACTCGAACTCAGATTTAAAAGCTGCTGCTGCAAAAAGCTACAGTATTGTGGGTATAAGATCATGCTACATTTAACCAGCGGATCATTTCTAGCAAGTGTGTCAAAGTGGTATTTGTACAGTCGGTATTAAAACCGTAGGCGTGAATAATGCATGCATCGTCATCCATCTGACTTTAGCCGAAGCGAAGCTAGCGAGAGAATGGAATGGGAGATTTCCTACAATAAGCTAGATACTGCTTCAAATTGAAAACGGAGAAGATATTTAGAGTAAAGACAAGTTACTTAACACATGTGTTCAATATCGTCAATTAAAAGTAAAAACGTTCCAGTTACGAAGCGTTTGTTCCTTGGATTAATGCCATCTGCAACAAACATTTAGCGTTAGCTACAGTAGCAAGCTACCCCAGCCCCGGTTTGGATGTTCGTGACGGTCAGCTACTGTATGACATGTCTTCATGTCTTGAGTCTCGATTTGTTGCATTTCTGAAAAATAAATAAACGATGACTCGAGGCAAAAAAATTCATCG